>CM076578.1:586951383-587551383 GCA_034641835.2 Pinus albicaulis | reverse complement strand
GCCAAATTGGCACAAAATTTTTGTTGACACAAGGTTTGGAGGACCTCTCGGATATGGTGTATGTGCTCTTCCTAGTGCCAGCTAAAGATCAGGATGTCATCTAGGTACACTATCACGAACGAGTTGGTGAAGCATCGAAAGATGTCATCCATCAGCCATGTTAGTAACCTATAAATATAGGATTCAGAATTTTGACTTGACTGATGGTAGTCTTGTAGATATGTACATACTTTTCTTTCTGCAAGTTTTATTCCCATATTTTGTAAAAAAATCAAAAAATCAAAAAGAGGGTAAAAAGTCCTAAAAGAAAGATCAGAGGACTTAGAAAGAATAATATACCCCAAAAGAAAAAGATGAATAAAACATGAAAGTGTGCATGTCTAAATGCCACTACTTTTAATTTTTTCAGTTGATTATGGCAGAGTGTCAATAAATGCCATAATCTGTGATGAGTTGAACAATTTAATCTTGACATGTCATCTTTCAATTTCAAATGTTGTAGATAGTGAATAAAGAATTTCCATACAGTTTAATCATGACAATTAAGTAGTTAGGTAGAGAATAAAAGAATCCAACAGTTTAATCTGGATTCTTGGATGAAATAAGTGTAGAATTATATAGTTTACTGTTTTCAAAAAAATAAATAAGAAAAATAAAAGGTTGTAAGGTTGCTAGTTCAAATGCACCTGATTAAAATAGAAGGAAAAAATGTTAGAAGATATGACTGGGTAGGTAGAAGAAGGTGGGAAACATCATTGTAAATATTTTTCACCATCTTACAAATAAATAATTTTCTTTCCCCATAGCAATTTGATATTCTAGACTATCAGTCAAAGAGGCTCAAGGCATTTCCTTGACTTCTGTTGGGACCAGACCCAAGGCTCAATGACTGATTAGTTGAAAATGTTAAGTTTCTATATTAATCCTAGAAATTTTCATCATTTACCCTTCATGCACTCATCACCATTTGATCTCATAAGTGATAACTCTTTTCTTACTTAAATGTTACATAAAGACCTATTTAATTAACTTCCTCCATTTTACAAAGCATAAAACCCTAAAAAAACATGATATACTAAGTAAAAGTGAGTAAATTATGAAAATGAAACTTTACTCTAATTTTCACTTTCCTTAGTGTTATTTATGAAATTTTGAGTATTCATTGTCCCTTTTCATATTAACACTTAACATATTTTATTAAATCCCTATCAAATATCCTAGTCCTATTAATATAACTTATTTTTATTTAATATCCCCAAAACCCCTATATTATATGCTTTTTATGTCAAAGATATTTATCACATGTTGAAATAACATCCCTAAATTACCCCTTTGACATAAAACTACCCTAATAAAATACTTCCGCTCCCCTATAGTTTTAGAACTTTAACTAAATCTAAAACTATATAATATTATTAAAATAAAACAAAAGTGCATTTTTACATACTCTGTATTAAAAATAGCGCAGAGAAAAAAATACTCACTCCCTTTCTCGCATTACCTTTACCCAAGGTTAACGCTTTAACCTTACCCCTTTCCCCCGATATATATCCCTTTACCAAAGTCTTAACCTTGGTTGAAATTTATTAAACCCGCCCCATCCTATTTATAAACCCCTTTTATACATAAAACTTCATTAAATAACTATGCACCCTCACATTCATTCTCATCCCTCCGATCATCCTCATCTCATTAATCTGACGATCCAAATCAAATGTGATAAAACATTCTCTTACCCCACCATTCCCATTGCATTAAAACTCAACCGTTGATCATACCTATCAAATCAAACAGCTGATATTTAACCCGGGCCCCACCTTTCCTTACTCCGCAGCTTCTCGATGCATCTTAACCATTCGCATCGTGCGATCAAATCTGACGACACATATTCAATATCACATAACAAAAATGATCCGGCAAAGTTTATGAAAAATAATGCGATAAAAGTTGTTTCATGAAACCACCATCGGCTACGTGTCTCAATTCTACTGGATCACATTCCAAAGTGAAAAATTGCTTACCACTCAGGAGCAACGTGATAACCACCAATGGTTTCACATTCAATGTTGAAACTGCTCTCGCCATTGAATGTGACCTTCCATCAATGCAGTCGTATTAACAAAACTCTAAGGTTTTTAACCTTTATTCTCACTATTTGTTTACCCTCTGCACCTCCGCCCATTGAGAAATCACACTCAGAATTCAAAGGAAACCTTTGCTGACCAGTTACCCCCCTGAAGTTGTTTTAACCATAGAAATTAGTCATAGAAAGACTGCAACCAGTTTGAAGACCGAATATCAAACCGCAAACCCTCCTCGACCACCAGAATACTTGCAAAAGGTATTTCTCTTGTTTAAAACTTGCCAATTTTTTCAAAGAGTAAAATTAACGCTCTAAACTTGTTTTACTGAAGAAAAATTAATCCAAATTGAGAAATACCCAAACATTGGAAATAGAGGGCGAACCCTAGCAAATTTTTCCTAGAATTTGCTATTTCCTCCTAACTCAGTTTTTAAATGTTTTCGGTCATCCAAAAGCAATTTCCATTGTTCAATTTGGTTTAAAGAGCCATTCAATCCTTTTTTAGTCCTCTGCACCTTGAAAACTTGTGTTTTCATCCCAAAACCCTTGCCCGGAGTCCCGAATTTCTCCCAAGTCCGCCCAATTGGCCCCTGTTTTCAAAATTAACTAAGCAAATAGTCTAATCTTGCTCAGTTTTATTGAAAATGACAAAAAAATAGGTCACTCCTAGGACTGGAGGTCCCAAACCTCAAAATTCTGCCTCTCGCAAGCTTCCAAACCTTGAATCTTCAAAAATCAACAAACCTACTCCTGCTCTAACTGCAGATTCCACTGAAGTAGTTAGAACTTTGCAACCACCTGTCACCTCTGAAGAGAGTAGTCCTTTGTTCGATTTAGACTGTAGAATTGCTAATGCTACTTTAGAGTTTGATCTACTAGACGTAAATAACTGGTGTCATGAGAAATTTTTGAAGAAAATGGAAAATGATATACCTGTATGGGACTCAAACTTGCCTAAATATGTGGTTCCCATCACTCATCAAGCTCAAGATTTCGTTAGGTTATGTCAATTACACTATATCCCTGACCAAAGATGTATGGTAAAAAAATATAATGAGTTCATGTTTTATATAACTGCTGAAGCCATCAATGATATGCTCCAACTGAGCCATGATCCACGAGTAGTATCATTGTCCATTGAAGACTTAACTCAGATGTACTTAGACTTGGATTTCCCTAGGAAGTTTATGATCCTTCAGAACTTCATGCCTACTCATGTTAACCTTCCTAAGGTAAATCCACCGTATGACACTTTTTACTTCCCTAAGGGCTCTAGACAAATCATTTCCATGCTTTCATTCATTTTAGGCTATCCTAATGATGAATTTACAGATGCCTCCATTCTAGGTTTCCTCTCTACCTTGTCTCTAGGACAACATCCAGAACTAGTCTTGAATTTCGCCAAACTCATTGCTGATAATATGCATTATCAGTTAACTAAATTACCTGAGGAAGGAATATTCAGATATTCATCCTATCTGTTCCATCTCTTCTTATTTTTTCAGGTGGAAAATTTCCCTATGGCATTACAGAAGATGGATGTGGAGGGTAAACCTCTTTCAGTGATATTCTGGACTTCTCTACTCAGAAAATACAACAATGAATACAGCTATAAAGACTTCAATGATTTTTTTATTAAACCTACCATGGATTTTTTGAACAAAGCAGAGACTCCAAGGATCAATGAAGACATCAAAAGAATTTTATAGTTGTCTGAAAACTGTAAAGTAGGAGACTTGTATTTGTACAAAAATCACACAGAAATCAGAGTATATGGTGCACTCCTGGCTCCTTACAAATTACCCAAGTTTCTAACTACCAGAATTTTTGCTTTAGAATACTTGAGACAGATCTAGAATGCAGATGCAGTGAATTTCATAGCTTCCAAAAAGAAAGCACAATTCAAGCTAAAAAATCAAATTGGCCCCTTCATAGTCAACAACAGAGATGCTTTGAAAGAGATAGCCAACAAATTATCAAAATTTAAGTTCCAAGAAAGCTTTCACTGGAACTATGACCCTCAAGGTGTTTTAAGTAACCTCAGGGTCAAGTGTAAGTTAACTCCATTCCTGCATGACTCAAAGCCACAAATTGAAAAATATGCTAATCAGGTTGAATGGGTTGCAAACACATTGATTGATGATATGCATGGAATACAGATGAATACTACATAGGAAATTATAGTTGGAAAACAAACAGAAGTGTCCAATAAAAGACCCGGAAAAGGAGAAGGCTATATTGCAGAAGTCATTACAGATAATAAATTCAAAATCCTTTACAGCAAGAGAGCCAAAATGACAACTGCAGAGACAGAAAAATCCATAGAGATAGATGAAAATGAAGATCAAAAAAACAATAATGGTCAACAAACAGATGATGAAGCAACATTGATTATCAATGAAACACTCAAAGAAATTCAGGAAAGTCAGATTGTAGCACAGGAAAAGGATATACTAATGGGAGAAAAACAGGTTGATTCAGAAGGTCCGTCTTCTTCCAAAGCAGCTGAAGAAAGAGATTCAGATAATCAGA
Source organism: Pinus albicaulis (assembly GCA_034641835.2). NCBI lineage: Eukaryota > Viridiplantae > Streptophyta > Pinopsida > Pinales > Pinaceae > Pinus > Pinus albicaulis. The sequence goes on along the minus strand of CM076578.1, from coordinate 587,546,768 downwards.
AAAAATTTAAATAGATCAGAGAAAGAAATGAAGAAATTAAGAATGAAGTTTATTCTAAATTCCTTAAAGAAAATCCAGGAAACAAAGATAGATTTCTTTCTGCATTTGATTACTCCACCAAAAAAATCCTGATGTCATTTCTGAAACCCACAGTCGCTGATCCTAAGTCAATTGATGATTATATAAAGACATATGTAGAGGTGGACACTGATACAATACATGAATTGGATCAGATATATTTCCACATAATTACCACTGAAATGATTTATTCAAAGGTGGTTAACAAAACCATGAGTACTACCATGCTTCAAAAGACTGTATCTAATTTACAGACTCAAATGAAATTAGACAAGGCATCTCTACATGCTAAGGATTTGAGGATCAAATCCTTAGAATATTTGGTGATAGAAACTAGAGTGGATCCAACATTGAAGTTTCTAATACATTGATAAGGCAAAATATTGAAGATATTGCTGCCTTGAGAAAGCAACTTAAACTTCCATAGAGTGAGCACCCACAGGCGAAAGAAATTCTTTAGGAGAAAATAGAGAAAGATGAATTAATGCAGTTAGTTTTAAAGATGACAGCCCGAATTAAAGAAATGGAGAATCAGACAGAAACTCTGATAAAGGAAAATGAAACATTGAAAAGAGAAAATGAGGTCTCCATTCCCACAGTCATTCCAACTGTCGGTACTGTTGTTCCTTCTACACTGGCAGAGCATTTGGCACCAAAAGGAATATTGGCAACTGCAGTGTCAATAACATAAATAGATACCTTTTCCATTGCATCATCTACATCACAGGTACAACAAGCAACATGTACAACAAACTTAGTTAAATCTATGGAAGAAATGTCCCTTAAGAACACTGAGATCAATAACTTAAAGAAGCCAAATAAGGATCTTGAATCCTCATACAAGAATGCTCTAATCATATCTAAGGGACATGAACAGAGAGAAACCAGAATTCAAGAGCAGATAAAGATTTTACAATAACAGGTCAATTTCAGTGAACATGTATCATACATCAAGAACTATCTGTGGAAAAACATAATTGAAGGCATACATCTACAATGGCCTTCAATCCAAATCTTTTATGAGTAGAAGGAACTACTTAAAGTAGCACAAGTAGAAATTCAGAAAACCAAAGAAGAACTGGTTGACAAACCTTCTCAAGCTTTGAAACTTCTTACTTTTTTAAACAACAAAAACAGAGAAGAGCTTGAAGAGCTAAAAATTCATGATAGGACTAAAAGCATTCTACAAATCAAGAAAGTCCTAAACAAAAGGAATATGATGAACAATTTGGAGGAGAGATGTAAAGACATGAATTTGTCAATCACAAATTTTTTGGCCAAATACACTATACTAACACAAGCAGGCCTTCCAAAAATTCATGCCTTAAATGAAAAGTTAATGGTGTAGAAGGATTATGATAATAAAATTAGGGCTCATGCCAAAGAGCAAGGTAGCAAACCTTTGCCACAAGGATCCCCAAGTGGTAAAGTGGTTTTGCAGTATTTTGAGAATTTATTTTTCCTACAAAATGAAATTAAACACATATTCATGGTCAAACCCAACTTTGCAAAGTATACAAAGGCAGATGAGAGCTACAGGAAATTGAAGAACATGAGAATTCCCAATGCAGAACAATGGCAAGAATTCACTTATTTAATATAACAACATGCAAACTGAGTAGAAAAAAAGTAGTCATATTTTTCATCTTTACAATTATCAAAGGGTAAAATTTGCAGTTAAAGTGTATCAAGTGTGAAAGCAGAGTCAAAGAGTATCAAGTATGAAAAAATTCAATTCAATTTTACTGTTGTAAATTCTTCATTTTACAGCAGAAGAGTAATAAATGGATAGCGTAAAGAGTATCAGAGATAAAATCACAGGTTAAAGACTGTGAATTGGAAAGAGTGTCTTCCAAGCTATCTTCTAACCAGATATTGTTTCCAAGTGCCAGCAAGCATCTACCAAAAAGTAACAAATCAATTTTTGATAAGATAAATTGGTTCTATTTTCCTTGATAAGAGAACAACTTGCCTGTTTGTTGTGCAACTGTCCCTCTTTTTATGTAATAAATCTTTATTTTCTCCTAGAGATATTTCTACGTGTCTCTCAGATATTTTGTAATAATTTTGTATAAATAATTCACTCTTTGAAGTATTAAGGGTGGAATAAAATTTTTCAAGACTGCTATAGACATTTTTGCTGAATACATTGGAGTTTGTGTGAGTCAATTTGTGAAGCAGAAGACTGGAACTAAGTCATACAGACATCATAACTCATGATTCTTGTGCTGATCAGATAAGTCAAGTATTTTCCTATTTTCAGTGTTTATCTTTCTAAGTTCCATACATACATTTACATGTTTTCAGTCTCGAATTATTAAATAGGAGGATTTATACAGGATTAGTGTGAAAAGCTCCCTGTTTTTTACTAGTTATTCATTGATATGTTTTCTACTGATAACCGGACTTAAAAATTCTTAAATGCTCTTAGTCCCTATTTGAACCCTTTCTTTCATCTTCATTTCTATAACTGAAGGATCCTTCATTTCCCTTTTGTTCAGATTTTTCCATTTCATCAAAAATCCTATTCCAAACCCTTTGAAGGTCATCTACCCTGCCCTTAGTACATTTGATCTTTTGACCTTATTTCCTAGCTCTGCTTGCCAAGAAGTTGACTCCATAGCCCAATGGTTAGTTAGATCTCTTTGTGGTTTACCTTGAAATACTTTTTATTCTCACCAAACATTCAAAATCAAACCAATTTTCCCAATAATACCTAGCCTAAAATTTAATCCAAAACAAAGTTAAATCTTAAGGAGAGATCCCTCTCCGGAATTTAGGAAGGCTACATCCTGAATTTCAAAAGAGGTTCTTGGTTACCCCTAGTTTTCTTTATCTATAAATTAAAATCCCACGACCTAGGAAATTACTAGGTTGATAACAAGCCACATGAAGGTTGGGAGGGAATTTGTCAACCCGAAAGGAAAACCAACCATTTTAAAAGGTCATCCCTCGATTTGATGGTGGTCTTCCACACATTAGAGGGTTCAATTAGTACCTAGTGATAATCGGAATTCAAGTAAATTATGCTGAAATATTTGCCCCCCTTGAGTTGGTCGAGAAGGTCATCAATCTATGGGATTGGATACCTATTTCAGATAATGATCTTATTCAGTGCCCGATAGTCAATACAAAGTCTGTGTGTCAACAACTAAGATCAATCTAGAGTAACTTTATGTGGAGAGGCTTTGCTAAAAAATGTAAGTGGGAATTGGTTGGTTGGAAAAAGTTGGCTACACCAAAATTGGTTGGAAAGTTGGGCCTCGTGACCCTATACTCATCAGTAATGCTTATGCTATGAAGTTGTGGTGTCTTTGGGTTTAGGGAGGCCCTCAATTCTGGAAACAAATATATTCACGAAAATATTTTCCTTCGCACAATCAGGCTGAGAGATTATGTTTTGAAGGAAAAATCAAAGGACCTGGTGTACGGAATTGGTTGTAGGAGGGTAAGGATCTTGTGAGACAATATGCATTTTGGAAGGTTAGAAAGGGGACAATGACATCCTTATAGGAGGATTCCTAGAAACATTATCCACTACTATTATCGCAAGCACAAGGAGCTTTAAAGGTGGCATACTTCTCGAGGACTCTAGATAAATATCACTGTTGGATACAATGGAAAACTAAAGGTTTCTAGGAATGCACAAGTGAATCTCATCTATCGGAGGAATACCAACAAATTCTTGAAAATTGACGGGTATGAGTTTCCCAAAAGCAGGATATACTTCGTTGTGGGTGGAAATCAACGACAAATTTTAATTTAAAAGAAGCTTATTCCTTGATAACACGTTTCCAGTTTCATGACAAGACTACTCTGTGGAACTGACTATGGAGGGAATTTGGTTGGCCAAAAAGTTCAATTTTTTTATGGTTGATAGCTTGGGGGCATTAGTTAACTTGAGATTGACTCAGAGGGAAACACTTTGAGGGCCCATCGATTTGTACACTATTTTCTCAAGAAGAAGAATCAACATAGCACCTTCTCATCACTTTTCATTAGGCCAGGAAAATGTGGGAGTTCGTCCAACAAATATTCAAGTTTACTCTACCTACTTCAAAAAATATAAAAAACATGGTTAGGTGAATGGATCGGGAAAAAATTTAAACACCTAGTGGTCTTAATATCTTGGCATCTAGCTCTAGGATGTACCCTATGGAATTTGTGGAAGGAGAGAAATTTGAGAATCTTCGAAGGGAAATATAGGTCTTTATCATTCTCACAAGAAGTTATTCTTAAAAACATTAGAGAAATGATGTTGGTTTGCCCTCATGCTTCAGAGGATTGGAAAGTTGAAAATTATGAGGCTCTCATCTTAAAGGGACCTGACATCTAAGCTAACATGGTTTCCACTACTCCTTCCATGGTTCAAGGCCGAAAAATCCCTAGTGAGAATTTGTTTTCACGACCCCCAAAAGCTTTCATCAAATTGAGCTTTGACGAAGCTTAAAAGGGTAATCCAAGTTTTGCAGATTATGGGGGGATTTTTAGGGATGAGTATTTTGATCCCATACATATTTTTTTCGTTCTCCTGCGGGATGAAAACAAACAACCTTACAGAATTTTTGGCACTTGAGAAAGGTATACAAATATTTTTTAGAGAAAGGTGTCACTTGATTCAAGTCCACAGTGACTCTTAGATAGTCATCCATTGTGTACATAAATTTTGACTAGGTCACCTGGAAGACAAACTGATCCATAGTTGGCACCTCCAGGTGGTGGTCAATAATATTAAATATTTGATCCCCAAATTTGAATATGTTTGTTGGGTGTGGAGCCTGATTATCTTGTTTATTTTGTATCACAATGTTGGACCCCTGTACCTTAATGGGGCGGCAACGCCGCCCATAATTTTTACACTACCTGGGGGGTCCAGGGGGGGCGGCTGCGCTTTTCGGAGCCCCCCCCTGGCGGGGGGTTTCGGGGGCAGCACCCCCCAAGCTAAAAACATATGTAAAATTGCCTTGTAAAAGTATAGTAATTTCTAGTCAATCTAGGCTATTCATTAGGCAGATGATCTGACGGTAGAAGTTATGTTTAGTTTAGGGTTTTTTTCCCTAGAAGGCAACCCCTCGCTTTTATGAGGGTATTGTATTGCGGCTATGTATTGCGTGTGTATTCTCAGAGCAAGAAACAGATAGGGAGACTGTGAGAGAGAACAAAGGATATTACAGAGGATCTGTTGTAGGTTGCGTCTCTTCATTTTTGTTGGATAATAGAAAGGAAGGACTAGCTATCTAGGTTGGACATAGCCTAAACTGGGTGAACCACGTATATCTATGTCTCTCTGGTTTTATGCATTTTGTGTGCTTGTGTTTTCCACATATTTTATATGTTTCATTGCTCTGTAATATTTAATTTTCTAACAACTGGTATCAGAGTCGAAAGTCTATTGGCTGATAAACTCGCAGGAAAGAAGGGTTCCTGGTTCGAGTGGGAGAAATGGCGGAAGATGGTAAGTTTAGGGTCGAGAAATTTAACGGCCAAAACTTCCCGTTGTGGAAGATGTAGATGGAAGATTATCTGTATCAGAAAGATTTGTACCTACCATTGAGTGGAAAAAAAAGAAGACAATGACTATGATAGATGAAAAATGGGATATTCTCGATAGAAAGGCACTCAGAACAGTACGGTTGTGCCTCGCGACGTCGGTAGCCTTCAATATTTTGAAGGAAACAACAACAGAGGGTTTGATTAAGGCATTGGCGAAGCTATATGAGAAACCCTCGTCCTCAAATAAGGTATTTCTTATGAAAAATTTATTTAATATGAAGATGTCAGAAGGTGGATCTGTTGCAAACCATTTAAATGATTTTAATACAGTTACTAGTCAGTTAAGTTCTGTAGGGGTAAAATTTGATGATGAAGTTAGGGCTATTTTATTTTTGTGCTCATTGCCAGAAAGCTGGAATGGTTTAATCATGGCCATTAGTAACTCTGTCTCTGGATCTGGTACTTTAAAGTTTGATGATGTTGTCTGTGCTATCCTTAGTGAGGAAATGCGACGGAAAAGCTCTGGTGAGACATCAGGTAATGCTTTGAGTGCAGAGTCTAGGGGAAGAAGAATGGAAAGAGGAAAGAGCTCGGGATATCGCAGTAAATCAAGGAAAGGCAGATCCAAGTCCAGATCGGGGATAGTGTGCTGGAATTACGGAAAGAAAGGACACCTAAAGAAAGACTGTAGATCTCGGAAGGGAAAAGAAGGAGACACTCAGCAAGAAAACAATCATGAAGCAAATGTGACAGGTGATGTGTTACAAGATTCTTTGATTCTTTCTTTCGAAAATGTTACTGATTCTTGGGTTGTAGATTCAGGGGCTTCATTCCATGCCACACCTGATAAGAAATATTTTCATGATTATGTTCAAGGAGATTTTGGACAAGTTCATTTGGGTGATGATAAACCTTGTAAAATTGTTGGAATGGGTAAAGTTCTTGTAAAACAACAGAATGGAAACCAATGGCTACTAAAGGAGGTAAGGCATGTTCCGGATCTGAAGAAAAATCTGATTTCAACAGGGCAGTTAGGCAGTGAAGGTTGTGTGACAACTTTCACAGATAAAACTTGGAAGGTCACCAAAGGAGCACTGGTAATAGCAAAAGGCGAAAAGGTTGGTACATTGTATTTATGCAATGGTATTTCTAACTCTTTTAATGCTTTAACTTCCAAAGGAGCAGATGCAGCATTATGGCATCATAGGCTCGGACACATGAGTGAGAAGGGGATGAAGATTCTTCACTCAAGAAATTTGTTGTCGGGTTTGAAGAATGTTGATTTGGATTTCTGTGAGAATTGCATTTATGGAAAATAGAAGAGAGTCAGATTTCTCAGAGTTGGGAAAGAAAAGAAGAGCGAAAAATTGGAGCTTTTGCATACAGATGTATGGGGAACTGCTCAGGTATCATCTCTCGGTGGCTCTCGTTATTATGTTACTTTTATTGATGATGCAACTAGAAAAACATGGATTTATTGTATTTAGAATAAATCTGATGTATTTGATACTTTCAAGAAATGGAAAGCTTTGGTTGAGATTGAGACAGGAAAGAAGTTGAAGTGTCTCAGATCAGACAATGGAGGTGAATATTGCAGCAAAGAGTTTGATAGGTACTGTTCAGAGCATGGAATTCGTAGAGAGAAGACAGTTCCAAGAACACCACAAGAAAATGGTGTGTCGGAAAGGATGAACAAAACAATCATGGAGCGTGCAAGGTGCATGAGATTGCATTCAGGATTGCCTTTACAATTTTGGGCAGATGCTGTAGATACTGCTGTTTATCTAATAAACATAGGGCCTTCAAGTTCCTTGGATGGTGGTATTCCGGAGGAAGCATGGACAGGTAAAAGGTAAACTACTCTTTTTTAAAGCCTTTTGGTTGTGAGGACTTTGTCCATATTAATAAAGAAAACAGAACAAAGCTTGAGGCAAAATCAAAGAAATGTACCTTTATTGGATATGGTGTTAATGATTTTGGTTATCGCTTATATGACTATGAAAATCACAAAATCATTAGGAGCAGAGATGTAATATTCAATGAAAAAATCTTGTATAAGAATAAGTTGCAGGAAAAGAAACAAGAAAAAGAAAACAAAGAATACACAATTCTTGAGGAGATCACAGAAAAAGTAAAGGTGTCTGAAAATAATATTAATCAACAACTACAACAACAAAAACCACCGCAACAGCAACAAGCACCTCAAACACCTAAAAGTGGTGTTAGAATATCTACCAGGATAAGTAGACCCCCTAAAAGATACTCTCCTTCATTATATTATTTATTGTTGACTGATTCTGGTGAACCCGAATGTTATGAAGAAGCAATGCAAGTTGAAAGCAGGAAGAAGTGGGAGCTAGCCATGGAAGAAGAGATGGAATCCTTAATGCATAACCAGACTTGCTTCTTAGTCAGGTTGCCTACAGGTAAAACTACATTGCAGAATAAATGGGTTTACAGGCTGAAGGAAGAAGATGGAGGAAAACAAAGGTACAAAGCTAGACTTGTGGTGGAGGGTTTTGCACAAAATAAAGGTATTGATTTTGACGAAATATTTTCTCCTGTTGTTAAGATGACATCAATCAGAACTATTTTAAGTCTTGTAGCAACGAAAGATTTACATCTTGAACAATTAGATGTAAAGGCAACATTTCTCCATGGAGATTTGGAGGAAGAGATCTATATGGAGCAACCAGAAGGATATGAGGTCAAAGGGAAAGAAAAATTAGTGTGCAAGCTAAAGAAGAGCTTGTATGGCTTAAAACAAGCTCCAATGTAGTGGTATCTAAAATTTGACAAGTTTATGTCTGAACAAGGTTATACTAGATGTCACTCTGATCATTGTGTTTATCTGAAAAGGCAAAATGATGGCAACTATATTATATTGTTATTGTATGTATATGACATGCTTGTTGCAGGGTCTAACATGTAGGAAATAAATGTGCTCAAAAGAAAATTGGAAAATTCATTTGCAATGAAGGATTTGGGAGTTGCAAAGCAAATCCTTGGTATGAGAATAACTAGAGACAGGGAAAATCGCAAATTAACACTGTCTCAGAATGAGTACATACAAAAGGTGTTGAAAATATTTAATATGCAGAATGAAAAACCAGTTAGTACACCTTTTGCTAGCCATTTAAAACTAAGGAGATGTGCCCCAAGACCTAAGAAGAAATGGATTATATGTCTAAAGTTCCATATGCATCAACATTTGGAAGCTTAATGTATGCAATGGTCTGCACAAGGCCTGATATTGCACATGCAGTGGGAGTTGTAAGTAGGTACATGAAAAATCCAGGAAAAGAACATTGGATGGCAGTGAAATGGATTCTTAGATATTTGAGAGGTACCACAAATCAAGCATTATGCTTTGGTGGTTCAAACATTGCTCTATAGGGACATGTTGATGCAGATATGGCAGGTGATAGAGATAACAGGAGAAGCACTACAGGATATGTATTTACTATAGGTCGAACATCTATCAGTTGGGTTTCAAAAATCCAAAGTGTTGTTGCACTTTCAACAATAGAAGCAGAGTATGTTGTTGCTACAGAGGCTAGTAAAGAAATGATTTGGTTACAAAGGTTTATGGATGAATTGGTTAAGAAGCATGATATGGGCACGTTATACAGTGATAGCCAAAGTGCCATTCATCTTGCAAAGAACTCAACATTTCATTCCAGGACTAAACACATACAACTCAAGTACCATTTCATACGGTCAGTATTGGAAGATGGACAGTTGAAGCTAGAAAAATATGCTAACAAAAGTTGTAATCAGGGAGAAACTGAGAGTATGCTCAGTTTCAATTGGTCTTCAAGGATGACAATGAAGATGAGAAACAGCCAGGTCCAAAGAGGAGTCATTGTCCAACAAATGAAGCAGCGGTGGAGTTGCTACAATCAATCTCCAAGTGGGAGATTGTTGGGTGTGGAGCTTGATTATCTTGTTTATTTTGTATCACAACGTTGGACCCCTGTACCTTAATGGGGCGGAAACGCCGCCCATAATTTTTATGCTGCCTGGCGAGTCCAGGGGGGGCGGCTACGCTTTTTGGAGCCCCCCCTTGGCAGGGGGTTTCGGGGGCAGCGCCCCCGAAGCTAAAAACAGATGTAAAATTTCCTTATAAAAGTATAGTAATTTCTAGTCAATCTGGGCCATTCATTAGGCAGATGATCTGACGGTAGAAGTTATGTTTAGTTTAGGGTTTTTTTCCCTAGAAGGCAACCCCTCACTTTTATGAGGGTATTGTATTGCGGCTATGTATTGGGTGTGTATTCTCAAAGTGAGAAACAGATAGGAGACTGTGAGAGAGAACAGAGGATATTACAGCGGATCTGCTGTAGGTTGTGTCTCTTCATTTTTGCTGGATAATAGAAAGGAAGGACTGGCTGTTCGGGGTGGACGTAGCCCAAACTGGGTGAACCACGTATATCTGTGTCTCTCTGGTTTTATGTGTTTTGTGTGCTTGTATTTTCTGCATATTTTATATGTTGCATTACTTTGTAATATTTATTTTTCTAACAATGTTATCCCCATTCACACACAATGGCAAGGTAATAATGTGTTAGACTCATTAAAACTGTCTCAGATGGGGGTGTTTTCATAGTAACTGAATCCAAACAAGAGGCATAACCAGAATGTGATTTTCTCTAGGCATTGGTTTTCTAATGGAAGTCATAATATGCATGCGAGTCTTACGTATGGTTAACAAGGTGGAGACCCTCAGTGATAGAGCCTAGATTTACACCTGGCTCTGCATGGCTTATGTGTGGCAATTCCATAGCTCACATACCTTGCTCCACCTACCCAAGTTCTATCAAATTAAATTCCAACAACTAAGAGAGTGTGGATATGTATAAAATAATTTTTTTGGCAAGCTAATTATTTATGTCTGCTCTAAAATGGATCGTTCCTCCCATGGAGGTTTGGTTGTGGAAGGGGAATTATCTAATAGTCGGGGAAAGCCCATTTATGAGCTTATCATGTAGAATCATATTGGGATGGATGCGTACTAGTTTAGTTTGTACACTTGGATCTCATCCTAGAGAGATCATGCTACTCACCTCACTCATCATACTCGAATTCTCATGTTTGTGCTATATTATATATGCTACATCCTAGTTTCAGGGTGGCGTAAAGGTTGTGGCTTAATTTTTGATGGCTTTAATGCTGAATCTTTAATCTATATGTGGTGGCCAAAATATGATTGAGCTATAGTCGTTGGAGGTATGTTTTCAATATTCTTTCCTTAGTTGGTCCTTGTAGGGTTGCATCATTGTCTTTCAAATATCTAGGTAACACTATGCCCCGTTGTCTTTAATTGCTACGTTATCATATCTCTTCTGAGTCGTCTTCCTTTTCTTCATAGGTGTCAATGTTCTTTGTGTTATTTTTACACAACTCGGGGATTGGTTTGTCCTTCAAATTGGTGGAAGTCTTATGTTCAGTGGCACGTCAGACCTCTAACCCTGCCGAGATTTTATTTGGTTGCCCGATGTTGGTATGTGGAGTGTGGTACCCTGGTACCTTCTCCATTTGGTTCTGAAAATGGTCATGGTCTCACTAGACCTCCAATATTTCAAACTTTTCTAACTCTTGTAGCTCTTGGTTCACACAAAATTTGGGGTTTGGGGAAGTTTGGATAGGTATTAGTTTGGGATTGTTGTGGGATCCAATTTATCCTCTTCAACCCACATATGCTTCTCTTTGATTTTACTACTGGGTCTAAGGTTTGTGTTATACTAGGGTTTTACCATCTTGTTGTTCATCTCAAATCGGTCGTTCAGTATTTTAGAGTTGTCTTCTCTTGGTTTTTTTGTAGGTCTTATGCTTATATGAATCCTCGCTAACAACTACCTAGCCACAATGGTGGTGCACCTGGGCATCCACTTCAAAATATAGGCATCTATTCGAATTGGAATCCATGGCTAATTTTTTTGACTTGACTCTTCTTGATGTCAGACACAAGTCAGAAAGGAAATTTTACACTTGGAATATAGGGAGTTTGGGGATCATAAATAATATTCTGATTCAAAGATTTTGATTCTAGGGAAGTTCTAGAGAATAAGATTGCACGCACTTCATTTTATCACCTTGAATTGCCAGTTGGAAATGCTACTCAACATGGTAATTCATGACAAGCAGGTTGACAACTATAAGATATTTGCAGGTCAGGAGGAGATTCAGAGAATCCCGAGGGACATCAGGAATAATTTGGATGACATTGTGGTCAGATTGAAGCGAGTGGAACATTTTTTGGTCTCAGACTCAAAGATTGACTCCATTGACCATCAGGGGGAGGTTGAGTCATCAATGATCTAGTTCAAAACACTACTCACACAAACTCTTCTCCTCATTTGGCAGACATCATTTTGGACTAATAAGTCCACCATGCAATCTGTACTAGTCTATATTGTTGGAGGGAACTTGTTTTTTTGTAAGTAATATTATGTTGTTTTGTCAATATTTCCAATGGTTTATGGTTGTATCATATAGTTCTAGAATTTTGCGGGGCTCAGACGGAGCCTTAAGGAAATTAGAGGATCTTAGTAGACTATGTTGTAGTTCCAAACCTTCATGCATTCCAGTATGGTAGTCCCATCTTGCAATTTTTGCTACAGGTAATTTTTGATGTGTTTATGTTTATCCTAAAGGCCAGTCATGATCCTCCAAACTAGTCTTTTGCTGATATGAAAGGTTCCCAATGTAACATCTTTTCCTAGCAACCTTTCGCTATCAATAAAAATCAACCTTTTGTTATCAATAAAAATCAACATTTTGTTATCAATAAAAATCAACCTTTTTCTATTAATAAAAATCAAATGAAGAAATAAAATAAAATAAAAACTCGCACTAAGTAGTATCTTCATGCTGATTCTCATCATTTTTCTGCTCAGAAATTTGGTGTTCTCTGCACTCTGGCTACCCGGGCTCTTAGAACATCTGATGATAGCCATTTGGAGTCAGAGAAATCACATCTTTTGGATGTGTTTGAGATTAATGGGTACAACAGATCTCAAGGTGTAAAGGCCTTTCAAAAAGCCGCTAAAGGATCAAGAGACAAATATTCTTCTTTGGATCCTATCTCCAAGGTGAATCTCCCGTTTATCCAAGGGACCTCTAATAGGATTGCCCATGTCCTTAGGAGAAATACTGTTGCATCTTCTTTTAGACCTCTCTGTACTATCAGGAATTCTCTCGGATCGGTTAAGGACCCTATAGACGCAAAGGACATGAAAGGCATGTACTTAGTACCTTGCTCCTGTGGTACTCCCTATATTGGGGAAACTGGTCGATCCATTAGACAGAGAATCCTTGAACATGCTGCAGACATTAGGCACAGTAGATCCCGCACTTCTGCTCTTGTGGAGCATTCTGGGAAATCGTGTCACCATGTTTGCATTTAAGATTCCAAAGTCATTGCCAGGGTGGATCACTTCCATCATAGAAAGCTAAGGGAGGCTATTGAAATTGAGAGACATCCTAAAAATCGCAACAGAGATGATGGGTGGAAATTAAATAAGAGCTGGATTCTAGCCCTCTCTAGGTGATTCGCCCCCCTGGGACTTGTTCTTTTGTCTCTAATTTTTCCTCGTCCCTTTGTTTTATTTTTCCTCTTCTGATTGTATCCTTTTCTCTGGTTTATGTTTTTTATGCCATTTCCTCCTGTTTAGATTTTTTATTTTTATTTATTTATTTATTTTATTTTATTTTTATATTTTTATTTATTTATTTTTTATTTATTTTTTATATAGATATTTGATGTGATTTAATAATTTCCCCCCCTTTCCGCTCATTTTTAAATTTTCCCCCGCCCCCTTTTTTTATATTTTTCATTTACCCCCTTAATATTAATATTTTTATAATTTAATTAATTTTATAAATTATTATATATTATTCATCTATCCCTTCCCCTTATTTTAATATTATTTCCTTTATTAAGGTTAATTTTATAATTTATTCAATTTACTAAATTATTATAATAATTGTTGACCCCTCTAAATAATATTTTTAATAATTAAAACTTTTAAATTCTCTAACTAATTAACTAATTAACGCCTAGTTTTAACCGCTATCACCAAGATGATGCATCCTTTTATTTATTCAATGAGATCAATCTCCTTTTTCACCTTGTCCTGAAGATGAACCACATTAGTTGGTTCGAAATGTCGACCAAATCCTTATGATGTGATTAATCCAAAAGACATTATTCTACATTATAAATCACAAAAGTCTTAGATCTAACAAAATAAAAACTACTAAATTTTTTAACATATAATTGAAAAAAAAAAACTATTAAATTTTTCAACATATAGCTATTTTTGTTAATAATGAAAAGAACTCGAGACGAAAGATGATTTTAAGTACAATGGTAAATTTATAATTTTAAAGATATATCCGGAAGCAATTTTATTGTTAAAAAATATTATGAAGTATAATATTTTTTACTTAATCAACACTGCAGTGATTTTTTTAAATTAATTCACTTTTTTGAATTAATATTTAAATCTAAATCGATATCAGGAAACTTTTTATTTGGTAGGTTAATTGTTTTATAATAATATATTTAAGTATTAATTATAGTTCAGTTCTTTTTAAAGTAATAGGTAATAATTAAATTTTTGAAAGGAAAACAAGAAAACATCTATTATTTTAATTAATAAAAAAAAGATTTACTTGATATTTCTCGTATTTATTTATTTTTTTAATTTTTACCTTTTAAATTTAACAAGCATATGAAATTACTAAAATAAACATCTAAACCTATACTTTTTAAATAGCTGTTCTCACAACCCAATAAACTTCTATTTTCTATTAATATTTTTCTTAACGATATAGTTCTAATTGAATTTTACGATAAAAACTGTCTTCGAAATAGCTGTACAAATTCATTTTATTTATTTAACTTAATGATTATAATTTTTATCTTCCCAATATTTGCCAATATTTACTAGCTTATTAAACATTAAACTATATTTTTGCACGTTTGTTTCATCACTAGATACAAGAAGTTATTGATTTATATGTTTTTTTTAAATATATATTTTAAATTTTATTTATTATTATTTTTTAAAATCATATTAAGTGGTTTCAAAATTCATATCCAAATTTTTATAATAAAAATTATAAAAATTTGCACAATTTTTTATTTTAGATTGAAAATTTCACATTTTTTATACATTAAATAAATTTGAGGGGCAATGGTTGGGGTTAGGGTTCGGTTATTAGTTTAGTGAAATTCATTTTTATTTAGGAAGGATGAAAGAAGTTTATTATTTTTAAGGATTAGGTTAATATTTTAATAATTACGCTGAATATTTGGCGCTTTAGTAAGGCTTAATACTTATTATAAATAGAGATTACAATTACTTATTATTCTTGTTGATTTTATGATGGTAATTTAAACTCTAAATTAGGAATTTTTTTTGGGAGATCTTAGATTAAACTCTCTTTTAATTATAATCAAACTTACGTCCAAAGAGATCCCACAAATCAAGTTCTTCCACATCAAGAGGGAGCACAATAAAGAGGTAGATCATTGGGAAAAGCATAGAACAACTCTTGAACAAGGAATATTGTTTATTAATGATGAAATTAAATCATGTTAGATTACATGAGGGGGTATATAATTGAAAATTGCACCATTAACCTACAAAGAAGAAAGGGGCACAAAGGGTAATGACATAGAGGAAGGAGGGATAATATGGAAGTTGGGATGTTAGTGCTAATTGGGCTCCACTAAGCCAAACATAGTCATTTATTCATCCTTTCATGCATTGGGAAGTTTTCAATTCTAATACTGAATGAGGTCTTCGAGGACATGACATCAAGGTGTGAGGTGGTCTTCAGACATACTCGCTTCAAAAATGTAGATACACGAGGTTTATGGGTGGTGAATTAAGCTATTATTGTGGATATTGGGTGATGATATCTAATATGATGATGGAATTTGATGTGAGGGTTGGCATTATTAATAAAAGGAGGAAGGATTTCCCACTACAAATTGTGATTGTAGCTTCATCGAGTGTGGTGTAGATACCACTTTCCCTCGATCCACAGGGAGAAGGGTTGGTGCAAGGGTTAATGTTGTATAAATCCATCTTCTTCATGCAAATTATTGGTTTCTTTATGCCAAGAGTCCATTAGAATCCTAGGTTATGCTTATAATGAAGGTGGATAATGTGTTTGTTTTAATTTTTTGTTGTATCCCTTTAAAAATAGTGTAGATGCTAAGAGAAAGAAATTTCATTTGTAATCTGGGTTTGGTATAGTCCTCATATCGTGCCTTTATATGGTATAACTTAGCTCCACCTCATCTCCTTGTATTTGGTAAGGAATCAATGGACAAAGCAGAAGGAAATTAAATAAAAATGGTTTTAGGAGATGTGAATAATATATCCAAATGATTTTGGTTAAGCTCATGGAGATTGAGTACAACACAATTACATTTGATAAAAAATTTATGAGCTTATTTCAAATGAAAAGCTAACAGTTTGCAAATTTTAAAGTTGTGTGGAAAGCAGGGAAAATTTTAAGGATGGAAATTTATCTTAAAGATTATAAATCTTGGCGAATATTACTAATCCATAATATGAAAACTATAAAACTTTTGACGATATTTTAGTAAAAATATTCAAACTTCTAATGATTTTAAGATGTAGAAATCAGAATATCCACAATCTTCATTTTTAGTCTATGTTTCGAGTCTAAATCAAGACTCATCTTCAAGACAAACCTACTAGGAAGAGAAGAGATTAGGGTAAATAAATATAGGATGAAAAATGAGAGGTGAAAGAGCTGACCAACTCTTCATATTTTATAAAATATTTTAGTTTTGATGTGGTTTCCCTTTATACGAATATCCCTATCATGGAGGCAGTGGAAGTAATCAAACGTATCACTGATCCTGACACTGCAAACTTGGTAGAAATTTACCTTACTTCAACCTTTTTTAGCCTTGAAGGATAATTTTACGAGCAGACCTGTGGTGTTGCAATGGGTTCACCGCTCTCCCCTGTGGTAGCTAACCTTTTTATGGAAGATTTTGAATCTAAAGCTTTGACTTCTGCTCCTCTTAAACCTAAGTTTTGGAAGCGGTTTGTGGATGACACCTTCATAAATTGGTCGCATGGAAGTCAAGAGTTAGATTATTTTCATCAACACCTGAATAATCAATCTAACTCCATAAAATTCATGATGGAAACTGAGACTGATGGAAGCCTTCCTTTCCTTTATGTTCTCATCTCTAGAAATAATAATGGCTCTTTCTCGCACCGTGCTTTTCGAAAGAAAACTCATACTGAGCAATATTTGCATTCTTGCTCTCATCATCTTCCTGCTCAAAAATTTGGAGTCTTTAACACTTTACCCACGATAGCTCTTATAATTTTAGATAATGATCCTTTAGATGAAGAGAAGGCCCATCTCCTTAGGGTCTTTGAAGAGAATGGCTATAGTAAAAGTCAATGTTTGAAGGCTTTCATGAATGCTAGCAGAGGTCCAAATCAGAAAAATGTAAAAAATGATTTTTTTGGTAAAGTTCATTTGCCTTTTATAAAAGGTAACACAGACAAGATCGCTTGGATTTTAAGGAAGCATAAGATCTCTTCCTCTTTTTAACCCTTGAAGACCATTCGTGGTTCCCTTAAACCAGTTAAAGAACTATTGGACCCTAAAAGCGTGAAAGGTGTTTATTTGATCTCGTGCTCCTGTGGGATTCCCTACATTGGAGAAATAGGTCGGTCGATTAATAAAAGGATTCAAGAGCATTCTGCAGATATTAGGCATGGTAGAATGAAGTCCTAAGCTCTAGCTAAGCATGCAGAGAAGATGAAGCATCACATTTGTATGGAAGATTCTAGAGTCATCGCTAGGGTTGACCATTTCCATCACCGTAAATTTAGGGAAGCTATTGAGATTGAGAAGAGGCCCCATATGTTCAATAGGGATGACGGGTGGAAAGTTAGCAGTTGTTGGATTCCATCTCTTTGCTCCCTGTAAGGGTCCTTCCTTTTGTTTTTACTCTCTTTTTGTTTCCCTATGTTTTTTGTTTGATTTATTAATACTATTGCTAACATTGTTTTATTATAATTTCTTTTTAGGTAGTATTATTGTTTTATTTTTATTTATTTTTAATTTTGATTATATATATATATATATATATATTTTATTTATTTATCTTTTTATATTTATATTTATATTTTATCTTATTTTTACTTTTATTTTATTTATTTTATTTTATCTTATTTATATTTATATTTTTACTTTTATTTTATTTATATTTTAGTTTATTTATTTATTTTATTTTATCTTATTTTATATTTTTATTTATATTTTTATTCAATTTTTATTTTTTGACTTAGTCTTTATTTTATGATTTTGGCTATTTTGTTAGTTAAGTTTAATTATTTTATTTATTTTTATTTGACATGGTCTTTATTTTATTACGTTATGATGGGAGTTCTTTTAATTATTTACTTACTTATTTATTTTATTTTATTTTTGACTTGGTATTTATGTGTAGGATTTTGACTATTTCTTTAGTTTTAAGTTTGATTATTTTATTTGTTTGATTTGACAGGTTCTTATTTTATTATTTTATGGGATTTTTATTTTTATTTTTATTTTTGATTGTTTTTAACATCTATAATTTTTCCTAAGGTTTAGACCGTTGCTCTTCTTTGCATGATATAAATATGATAGTCAGATTAGGCAGTATTCAGTATCCTGATGATGAACTATAGTCAGTAGTTCGAAACACGTCGGTTCTAAAATTTCTCATGTGATTTCCTGGAAGATTTAGTTTAATAAGATTTTAATTAATTTATTAGTTATTTATTTTTGTTTTTAACCAAATTTAATTCTAATTAGAATTATGCCAAAATTAAAATATTATGATATTATCAAATTTTTAAATTTTTGGTTATAATGCCATAATTAAAATAATTTTTATTTAATAAATTTTTTATTTTTTCAATCATATTAACTAATAATTATCATTATTGAATTTTTTTTGATGTTATTAATAGTTGGAATTTAAGAAATATTGAAAAATGATTTTTTTTTGTTATTTTTATAGATTTATTAAGTTTAGCTAGGAGTGTGTAACCTAAATTGAATAAGATGGATTTACAAAATTAATACATTCTAAATTTTTATTTTTATTTTTACTTTTTTAATTATTTTTATTTTTAGATATTATTAATATTAACCAAGGCATTATTAGCAGGGACTTGTAATAATGTCGAATTAATGTTAATAATATTAGACGTGATTAATGGAATTTATTAAGAAGGGGTAATGAGATTTAAGGGAAGTATTTTTATTGGTGGTTTTAATTAAGAGTAAAGATAGGTGATTTAAGTGTGATTAAATTTAAATAATTTTAGGATAGTTTAGAAGGGGAGCAGGGTAATGGGGTGGAGAGGGGGAAGGAAAAAATATGACAAAGAAGGGAAATAGGAGGATGGAGGGAAGGGGGGTGGTGCATAGGGAATAGTATTATAGCGAACGAGATGTGATCGGAAATGTGCCAATGGTAATGACCATGCAATGCAGGATGATGGAGAGGGTGGAGACAATGGAGATCAACTACTCAGGGATGCAAGCTTATTTTCCGGAAAGAACGTGGATCCAATTCCTGCCAACTTCTAAATCTCCATCTCTATTGAGGTTGTGAGGGTGCTTGATGATTTCCATGGCTTCACGTGCCTTACGCTTAAAATTATGTTTTTCATTGGCAATGACCACTGCATCTTCAAGGCATATGTGGTGACATGTTTTATTGGAGTGTTATGCCAAAGCTAAGGTTTTTTCTCTTCCAAGCACCATGTTCTTTGAGCCTTATTTTGAAGGTCCTACCTGTTTCTCTAATATAGCATTTTCTGCATGAACAATTAATCTTGTAAACACCTTTTTGTTGGAGGTGGTTAAGGTCATCCTTGACAGGTTTCATCCTTTGTCTAATGGTCATTAGAGGTTTGAAGGATGCTCTAATGTCCTTCTTAGCGAGAACTTTGGCCATCTTGACAGTGACTCCTTGAATATAGGGGAGATATGCTTTTGCTGTTGAGGAATTATCAGTCGTAATTCTTTTGTTTTCGGATTTGGCTCTTTGAATCGATTTGTTGATTTCCTTATTACTGTATCCCAAGTTTATGAAATATTTTCTGAGATATTCAATTTCTTCTTCAACATGAGTATCGTATGATATTCTGAAAGCTCGTGTAAAAAGAGTCAGGAGAACCCCTGTTTTTTGGGTGGGGTAGTGGTGTGAATCAATGTGTAGGTAATTGCCATTGTGTGAATTTTTCCCGAACACTTTGTGTCCAAGAGAGCCATCTTCATTTCTTGAGAGGAGAATGTCAAGGAATGGGATGCAGTTGTTTTCCTCACCTTCCACTGTAAATTGGATATCCTTGGATATGCTATTAAGGTGGTCTAGGAAGCTTTTTAATTCCTCTTCCCCATGTGGCTAGTTGACATTGGTGTCATCCACAAACCTAATCCAAAATTTAGGTTTCAATGGGTAAGAATCAAGAGATTTCTTCGCAAATTTCTCCATGAAGAGGTTGCCCACTATAGGGGACAACGAAGATCCCATAGCAACTCCAGATTTTTGTTCAAATATTTCTCCTTGGAAGGTGAAGAAGGTGGAGCAAATATATATTTCAACGAGTTTTGTTGTCTGCGGGTCTGCGACTTCTTTCACAACTTGAACGACTTCATCCAGAGGGATTTTAGTAAAGAGTTGTACAACATCAAAGCTTACAATTTTGTCTTTAGGATCCAACTTAGCTTTTTTAATGAATGCAACATATTGATTGGAGTCTCTATAAAATTTTGGCAATTTTTAAGTTAAAATATTTTTTTCTCATAAAATTTTGGAGAATCATTTTTAGGAAAAAATGGGAATTGCAAATTTTTTTTTGAAAAAACATGGAAAATTAGCCTATCTATGAATATTAGCCCCTAAAATTTTCCCTGGTGGAAATTTCAGGTCTCTTCTCGTAGCTCAAATCTATTGCCAGGGTCCAACCATGCATAGACAAGCCATTCAATGAGTGTGGGTTAATAGGATGAATCTATGCATAAATCAAAGGATCCCATCAATATTGAGGATTGGGAATATCGTCACTCTACTACGATTGGAAGTCCAAGACAACGAAAAAATATAATGCTATGATAATTTTTTTATTTTTCTTATTTTGGGCATTTTTGTAAAGGTATCAACTTGTAAACATCAGTGGAACATGGAATTTCTCAATATCCCTATAAATATAACATATGTATCAGGTATTAGGTTGTGTTTAATTTTTATATATCATGCTTATAGTAAGTGAAATGTATGTTCAAGTGGTTAGCTAAGGCACAACATTTTTTATTGATATAATTTTGGTTTCAGTTAAAAAAAACATCTAGCTAAATTTTATAATAATGAAACGAAACTCAAGACCAAAGGTGATTTAAAAAATGTTTGATCATTTATAACTTTATCATCCTAGACCTTTTTTAATCCTATATCTATTAAGGACCAAAAGGGAGAAAATCTTTGAGGTGTAAATCTCTTTTTGAATGCAAGAAGTGAGAAAAGGTTTGCACCTTGAGGGATTTGATCTTTATTAACACTTGATATATACGAGATTAATATGGATCTAGGTTGGTTTATACAAAATTTTCTTTCAATATTAAACAATTAATATTTGTTTTCCTTACTTTTTCTTAAATTACAACAATGTAATAAAATAGCATGACCACATTATTAAAAGTGGTTGATATATGCCAATTGGCACCACTTTTCACCTAAAAAACTTAATGGAATCAATCAACATATATTTACTACTTCTAATAATGTGGTTGTGTTGGTTTATAGTGTGAAAGTGCATGAGGAGGATTAGTAGACATAGTTACTATGGTTGAACTTGATTGACTGTAGTTGACTTTCGTTAAATATGGTCAAGTTATGGTTGATAAGGGTATAATATGGTTGACTATGAGTGACCATGGTTAACCATTTTTTTCCACATTTAATTATAATTGACTATTATAGATTAAGTTAACTATGGTTAACCCTAGTTTGACTAGATTGACGATGGTGGACCATGGTTGAACTTGTTGATCACATTGACAATGTAGACCAATTTGACCAAGTAGACCATGTCTCACCATACTTTGACATGCATGTTCACTAATATTGACCATGTTGATAAGGTTTTACCATGGGTGACCTTGTTTTGGCTATGTTTGACCTCAATTAACCATATATTTCATGGTTTCCCTTGGTTTGACAATGGTTGATTGTGGGTGACTATGGTTGGCTATAAATGACCATGTTTGACCATCATGACAATGGTTGAGCTCGTTTGACCATGGTTAACTATTTTCAGGAATATGTGACCATGAAAACCATGGTTGATCATAATTTGACCATGTTTGACCTTGGATTAACTATGATTGGATATGTTGACCATGGAAAATCATGTTTTGACCATGTTCACTATGGTTGACCATCATCAACCATGGTTGAAAATGTTGTTTATGGTAGATGATGGTTAACCATGGGTCATCATGTTTGACCATATCGAGCATGGTTTACCATGGTCAACTATGCATGTGCATGGTTGACCAAGGTTGGGCATGATTAACTAAGTTAATTTTTGTTGACAATGTTTGACAATGGTTTTGCTCATTGCATTGCAAAGTCATTTCTTGTTGGTCAAATTGTGATGTTTTTGTTTGTTACATTTTGACATATATATTTTTGTTCATCATGATGTAATGATTTACTCTTTTCATCATATTGAAAAGATGGTTTAGTTTGTTACATTACAATGTTGGTTTTAGTTGATTGCATTATGAATATTCATCACATTACAACATCATTTTGTGTTCATTACATTTTGTTCATCGCATTGTGATGTTGAATTTTTTTTGTTGCATTGGGATGATGATTTTTTTCATCACATTGTAACATCAATTTTAGTTCACTACATTTCAATGTCATATTTATTCATCATGTTTTGTGTTATGACAATGTGCTGATGATTTTTTTTTGTCACAATGTGACTCTCTTCATCACATTAAAACATCAATTTCTTGTTCATCACATTGTGACATTGGTTTTGTGACATGGATTTTTATTCATCACATTTCAACACTAATGTTTTTTTGTCACATTGTAACATTGCTTTTTTTCATCATAATGCAATGTGGATTTTTTTTCTCTTATTATGGCATTGGTTTTTCTCATAACATTACAATGGTATTTTTTTTTCATCACATCACAAAATTGATTTTTAAAATGGTTGATCTTGGTTGAATTTTGATGATTTTTATTCATCACAACATAACATAAATTACGATGATGATATTTGGTCATCACACCACAACATGGTTTTTTGTTTTTAATATCATAAAATTGACTTTTTTTCATCACATCATAACACTAATTTTTGTTCATCACATTATGACAATGATGCTTGTTCATCATAATGTGACATTTATGGTTTTTTGTCAAATTGTGACATTGATTTTTGTCCATCACCTTGAGACAAATTTTAGCTC
The DNA here is from genome assembly GCA_034641835.2 of Pinus albicaulis. Taxonomy (NCBI): domain Eukaryota; kingdom Viridiplantae; phylum Streptophyta; class Pinopsida; order Pinales; family Pinaceae; genus Pinus; species Pinus albicaulis. Next base: position 587,523,632 of record CM076578.1, on the reverse strand, counting down.
ATCACATTGCATAATTTATTTTTTTTCATCTTATTATATCATTGAGTTTTGTTCACCACATTAAGACATCATTAATCCTTGCATTAGTTGTTCTTTTTTTCTCATCTATTAAACAAAATGATTATACAATTGATTTATAATTATTTCTATAATTGATTTAAGCTTTGCAATAGCTGAGTGTTTATCCAATTTCACTCTTCACGTTCTCTTATTATTCTTTTATTATCACAAAGTGATTTCAAATATGTTTTAATGAAAGGTCATGCCAATTATATTGTGACATTGACCAAGGATTAGGTTAGATTCAACACATTGTGACATTTATCTTGGTAATATTTGTCAAATAATTGTGTACATCAATAGTTATTTTAGAATGTTAAGTTCCTTAAAAGTTTTGTTAGTTTGTAAATTCACTCAAAAATTTTATCATCTAGTGATGTTTATCAAGGTTGACTTATGTGTACACACTTTTCAATATTTGTTACCTTGCAACATTTTTTAAAGCTTATGTTTGAGTGAGATGTCCCTAATGGTCTTGATGCTTTATGATATTCGCCTTAGTTAGCCTATAAGGAATGCTATTTTTCTCATTAGTTATGTCTCATTATGAGATTCATAAAGTGTTGGGAAATATCATTACATAACAGAAAGTGATAATATGGTAGTTTGGGAAAACAAAGAGTAAAGGAAACATAATATTTGAATGTTCATAATGTTACACCACATATGAATCATAAAATGTATCCATTGCATCATAACTAGTAACAAAAAGAACTATAAATTATTATTTTTTCTCGAAGAAAAAAACATAATTCTATTCAACTTATAAAGAAGGAACAAAATTACATTATCTAGATTTCATTAGGAATTCGATGTTGTCAACCTTTTAGCTGATGCACAATAGAAGAAAAACTTGTGAGACATTACATGATTTTGTTGGGGCTAAGTGTGATAATAATCACTTAACTTCCCCCTTTTTCTTTTTCTTTTTCTTTTTTTCTGAACTTTTTTCCAAACCCCATGGTTGGGATCAACTGTTACTATTGCTAATTGATTCCCAACTTCATGCAAAGGGGCTTCTTTGTCTGAATATGAACTCGCAGATACATGGGTTCTCTTTATATCCCCTGGTCCCTTTTCAATGAGTGCTTTCCCCTTTTTCTTCTTTGATTCTTAGATTTTTGCTAAATTTGTACCCCTCTGGATACGAGTCACAATTCATGATTGATCCCCAACTCCTTCGTCTGCTTGGCTACCATGTTATTCCTAAGAATCCATGTCTGGAGTATTTTCTATGGCCTCTTCTTCTTCTTCTTCTTCTTATTCTTCAGAACTATCAGGTACCTGCAATCCCTTTGGCTTATGGGCCCACATCCTTTTATTTTTTGAGATTTTTTTAGCTTATGGGCATGTTTTCTACACATGTCATGTTTGAAAACATATTCAACATCTAAATGTTATATTCTCATAATCTATAACTTGGGTCCACTGAAATTTTTCATGTTTTAGGTGGATGTGATAAAATATAATTTTTTAAAGGTATATCACCACACAAATTATGGAAAATGTAAAGATACCTTTTTTGTTCCATCATATTCCCTTTTTTATTTATTTTCCAAGGATATTTATAATTTCTTCCAGGACTTGATAGTGCCAAAAATGGAGAGGGAGATCCGGGAATCCCATCCATATCGGCATTGTATTGTAACACCATGCTTGTAGCATCAAATTATGGGAACCATGGGGTAATAAAAATACCAGCTCTACCCCAAAACCATGACCCATCAATTAGGAATTTCTCCATCTCTTTTCGTGTGTCCAATTAAACCATGAAGAAATCCTTGGAACGTAAGTAGAGATCACGATTGGATGTGCAAGAAGAATATACCCACTGATGTAAATATTCAAATCTTATCCATAAGACATTGAAACTGCATATTCATTCCTTAGATTATAGATCATAAAAACATGATTTTACCTTTGGGGGTTCAACGTCCATAGCTGGCACTTTTTCCGCTTCTTCAACTATGTAGGGTTGTGGTATATTTTGGATCTGATAAATATGAGCAACAACCTTCCCTTCCACTGCATCCTTGAACAAGGTTGGTCCTTTGGGGATTTTTATACTTGAAGGTGCACTCCTTAGCCTCAAATTTAATATTCTGGTGGATTTCCTTTCAATGCTATAATCTTTCATCTAAATGACGTTTTGTATCAATTTCCCCTCAAAAATAAAACTTTGTAAATGTTGGGTGTGTGTTATATTCTTTCCATGACTAGCTTCAAGTGAGAAGCAGGGGGTAAGAGGGGGGAGGCCAGGCCCCTACGCTTGTGCCAAGTGTAGTAGTGGGGTCACAGGGGGGACCCTATATTAGGTGGGAGGACCTGCCTATGGTTTTGTGCATGGGTTTTCACATGGTTTTGGGCATGATGATTTTCTGCTCATGTTATTTCATAGATCCGATCAAGGGAACTACGGTTATGTTCTAATCCAAGGTTAATGGATTGGGTTTTATGAATTCTTCAAAATGTATATATATGTGTTGTAACATTGAAAGGAATATACTGAAAAATCAAGCTAGTAGTCCTAGTTTTGGGATCCAAGGGAAAATCTATATGTATGTTTGTTTTATGCTCTCGCTATTATTTTTATTTCTGTTTTAAGAGTTCATTTGAAGATAATTTTTTTATAGGATTAAAACCCACAGCAAAAACATTGGTATACCTTAGTTGTTCTAGATGGTCTGCTTCAAGTTTTCCACTAGATCTAAACCATGAATATATGAGATAAAAGTATTCCCATTGAATCTAAGAAAAAATGATTTTTTTCCTTTTGTGCTTATCTCTCAGCTAGATCTAGGATGAAGGGATGAAAGGGTATAATGAAACTGATATTTGATGCATTAAACATTTATTAGAAGGAATCATACCATAACCCTAAAATACATGCACTTTACCACCCTCTCGATCTTGGCATGCCGCTACCACTTACGAAAATTTGAAGGGACCCCCACAACCATAGAGCCATAACCATGGATCCCCACTTCATTCCAAGAGAAACATCTAATTATATCCATCACATAGACATGGAGGTCTTTGTTTTTTTGTACCAGTCAAATGAAAGATCTACAACCAAACTCCCTATTGCATTTAGCCACTTCACAATCACCCATTGATAATTGGCTTGTAGCAAGCTTGGCTCCACCCCTATGATCCTTAACCAACTTGTGCTGCAAATCCAATGATCCAGATCAGTAACAACACATGGAGAACCCTTGATGATAGTTAGAACCCTATATCTCTAAGCGAGCCACACAGTATCTGTGGAATGTGATCTAGGCCCAACTGTTGCGATGAAGAACCCTAAGCACCAATCACTTAGAAGCTCTACAAATCTATGTCTCTGAAGGCCAACTCTTGGCAACATTTCACCTTTGAATAGCCATAAAGCCTCCATTGTTATCGAATCTTATCACTGAATCTTGATCTGGGTTGTGATCTAGTTTATCTGCCTTATTTAGGCCCGATACCTCAAACAGTAGCACATAACCACCCTTCTACATATCCTTTATAACCACAACCTAAACCCTATCCATCTCCTTCTCGTATCCTTATTTATATATAAAATATAAATTGTAAATATAAAATAACTCTAAATTAACTATTATTATTACATTAATAAATTTATGCATTAATAATAATTAATATAATATATTAATGAATTAATACATGTAATATATATTATATATAAATATTGGAATGTATTAAAATAATAACAATAACAATTATTCCGAAGGAAAAATATCAACAATAATACTAATAACATAAACATAATCATATTTAATGTATACCTATAATAATGTAATAAAAATATATATGAAATTATTAACATTTATTAATCTCTATAGCTAATTTTATAGCAAATTAAAAACTATACACTATGTATGTGTTCTATAAAAACTTGAATGGTTTAATTAAATTATTATAATTGCATTTATTATTATTATTAGGTATATGAATTTCGATTTGGATTTTATTGTATTATATGAATGAATTTTTTTTAAGTTATAGTTTAACTTAAGCAAGAATGATTTTTTTTTTTAATACATTTTTGAAATCATAAATGGATTTATCACTCTGAAAAACTCTTGAGGAATTTGAATTTTACAAATTAAACAACTTAAACTCAAGTTTTTAAAAATATTATATATATATAAGATGAAATAAATTTTTTTAGAGCAATTTTTATAGTTATTTTTAACCAAAATTCGGTAGATATTTTTTTCAACTCCAGTTTAAGTTGTGTAATTTGTAAAATTTGAGGGGTTTGGAATGAAAATTTCCATAGTTGTAATTCATAATGGGAAAAAAAATCTTGAAAAACTATGTAAAATATTTTTGAAATGTTTGATGTTTCCAGTGAACCTTTCACCCATCATCAAAGAAATTAAGCTAAGATAAAGGTGAAGAGGAGAAGACCTTTTATAAAACCATCATATATCCATCTTAACTCCGGATCTATCAAGCGTTGAGAGGGATCAAATCTCTTGAGGTGAAAAACCATTTTTTAAGTGCAAAACTTGAGGAAATATTTTCACCTCGAGAGATTTGATCACCCTCGGCTCTTGATAGACCGGGAGTTAAGATGGATCTAGGTTGGCTTCAATCATGTGCGGTCATACAAAATTTGTTGAACATCTAATTATTTTGATCATTTTCAATATGATAAATATGACTAAGGTTAATTTCATCAAATTAATTTTAAATTTTCTTAGTTAATTCAGTTTTTTGAGATGAGAAAGACTGTTACTAATTTGAAATATGAAAAATGATGAAATACATTTTTTAAGTGCAAAGTGACAATGTGCCAATGTTGAATGATAGAAAATGTGAATAGTAAGAATATAATCAGTTACAAATAATCCTCATTGCAATCAATCTGAAACTATTTTCTTCTACTACTCTTATTATCACACCCATTTTTTTCATTTTCTCATATCGACCATATGAAAAGGGTAGTTGAAATCATAGACCATTCAAATATTTAACTCGAGCTACTATAGTAAACATCAGACCTTGTCTCTGTTGCTCTCCAATATTAATAGTAGTTTTCACCAAAGTCAATCATTTTGACTTATGGAGTATTAAACCCCAAATAATTTTCATGGTTGTTACTTTCTATTACCACGTTTGAATGCAAAGGTTTTAGTAATGTTGAATGATGGAAAATTGGAATAATAAGAATGTATCCAATTACAAATAGTTTATAGTTTCAGGAAGAAAATATTTCGAGTAAGTGAACATTTTATTTAGGATGAAAATTTAAGTACTATATTTATGGTTGAATTACTGTAACACAAAATTCAATGCATGTCATCAATAATTTTTACGTGTTTACACTGAGAGAGAGTATATATGTTTTGGGGGTGAGAGGGAGAGACAAGGGGAGATAGAGATATAGATGGAGGGGACGGGGGGGGGAGAGAGGGAAGAAGTGAGAGGAAAAGACAGGTAGGGAGGAAGAGATATAGATATGGAGAGAGAAGTGCTAGAGAGAGAGAGAAGGGGAAGAGAGAGAGGGAGGGGTAGAGAGAGATAGATAAATATGGGGAGAGAGTCTGTATGTTTGGTGGGCGAGATAGAGAGATGAATGAGAGACAATGGGATATATATATATATATATATATATATATATATATATATGGAGGGGGAAGATATGTGCTTACACTGAAATCAATGCATCTAGTGCAAACAATCAAATAGGATTAGAATTCAGCATCTACACTGAAATCAATGCATCTAGTGCAAATAATCAAATAGGATTAGAATTCAGCATCTACATTGAAATAAATGCATCTAGTGCAAGCAATCAAATATGATTAGAAATCAATATCTATAATAAAACCAATGAATCCAGTGAAAGAAATCAAATAGGAGTAGTAATCAACATATACATTGAAATCAATGCATCTAGTGTAAGGTATTACATAGGTTTAAAATTTACATCTACACTGAAATCAATGCATCTAGTGCAAGTGATCAAATAGGATTAGAAATCAATATCTACACTAAAACCAATGCATCCGGTGCAAGAAATCAAATATGAGTAGAAATCAACATCTAAACTAAAATAAATGCATCTTGTGCAAGGTATTAAATAGGATTAGAAATTGACATCTACACTAAAATCAATGCATCTAGTGAAAGCGATTAAATAGGATTAGAAATCAACAACTAAACTGAAATGAATACATCTATTTTAGTAAAAAAACAAAATATGAATGACTTTCTAGATCTAACTTCTATGTTTTTATTTGTATATGTGTGTCTCTTTATTCTTCCATCTCTCTCCACCTTCCATTCTGTGTCTATCTCCCTCCCTCTCTCCCGCGTCTCTCTCTCTCTCTCTCTCTACCTCTCTCTCCCTTTCTCTATCTTTCTCTTCTTCCATCTCTCCCCCTGCCATCTATATATATACCTCCATCCATCCCTCCTTATTTGTCTCTCTATCTAAGCCCCCTAAACACATCTCATTCTCTCTCTCTCTCCCCTCCATATATATCTCTATCTCAACCCAAAAACTTAGATACTCTCTCTGTTAGGTGTGTGCTATATTATTTCCATGATTATAAGCATGCGCAAAGGGGGAAGTAGCCCCCTATAGGGGGTCCAGGGCAGCGCCCCGGGAGTTTTTTTTTTGACCCTATATTAGGTGGGTGGACCCGCTTATGGTTTTGTGCATGCGTTTGCACATGGTTTTGGGCATGATGATTTTATGCTCCTGATATTTTATAGATCTGGTCAAGGGAACTACGATTATGTTCTAATCCAGGGTTAATGGATTGGGGTTTATGAATGCTTTGGCATGTATATATATGTGTTGTGACACTAAAATGAATATAACGAAAAATCAAGCTGGTAGTCCCAGTTTGGGATCTAGTAGAAAACCTTTGTGTATATATGTTTTATATTTTATGCTCTCGATATGGTTTATTTTTTGTTTTTAAGAATTCGCTTGCAGATAATTTTTGTACATGGTTAAAACCTACATTTGGTATCAAAGCTATTTTGGCTTCAAGGTGATGCCTTTTCTACAGAGGGTTTTTTTGCTCAGGCCTGTGGTAGACCCTATTCAATTGGAGATCTGCGGGATCAATTCTTGTGGTGAAAGAAGATGGTGAGTAGTGGAAAGATAGAGATCGAGAACTTTAATGGTCAGAGTTTTGAGTTGTGCAAATTAAATATGGAGGATCTGCTGGTGGATAAATATCAATGGATCACGGTAGATATGGGTACTAAACCAACGTCAATGTGAGATGAAGACTAGGCAAAGTTGGACCGGAAGGTAAAGAGAATAATACAATTGTGTATCTCAGATTCTGTATTTTTGAATGCATATGAGGAAGCTCTGATGAATAATTTGTGGGTCAAGTTAGGGACTTTGTACCAATCTAAGTCTCTGGTGAATAAATTGTTCCTGCAAAAAAAATTGTATAACCTGAGGATGAAGGATGGGGACTCTGTGACAGAGCATCTGAACGCCTTCAATACTGTGGTAAGTAAGTTGTCATATGTTGATATTAAAATATCATATGAATATAAGTGCATCAGTTTGTTGTGTTCTCTACCAGATTCATGGGATAGGCTGGTTATTGCAATAGGTAGCAATACAACTACCTTGAATTTTGATGAAATTGTCTCAGCCTTGCTACCGGAGGAAATGAGATGGAAAAATATGGAGGGCCAGAATGGATATGCCTTATATGTACGAGGAAGGTAACAGAACAGAAACAAAAATAAATTTTTGAGTGGGAGAACTAAATCACTAGGAAATCCTATAAATGCGTGTTGAAAATCTAGAAAGGAAGGGCATGTCAAAAAGGACTGTAGACCTAAAGCTCCTGAGAAAGGAAATGGGTCTAATTATGATCCTTTTATAGAGGAAAAAAACCACCTCAGATGAAAGTGGGGATGTGTATTTGGCTTCTTCTTCAAATACACATGTATATCATGAAGGATGGTTGATTGAATTAGGTGCATCCTTTCACTTCACTCCCAATCAGGAGTGGTTTTGCGAGTATGAGAATTATGATGGTGGTGATGTCTTCTTTGGGGATGATAAGAAGGTCAGAATTGTCACACGTGGAAATATCAACTAGAAGATGCAAGGTGGAAGGACTAGAACACTGCTTGGTGTTCTGCATATTCCTACATTGGACAGAAATCTGATTTATGTAAGCAAGATGGATGATACTGGTGTAAAAATAGTGTTCGAGAAAGATACCTACAAGATGGTTCGAGGATCACTCGTATTAATGTGGGGAGTTCAGATGGGAACTCTATAAAATATTATGGGTAGCACTATTATTGATGGGTGCAACAATTTTGTGGTTCTTAAAAGTGGAGTAGAAAGCCTAGCGATATCTGGAGAAAATACCATGTTATATGGCATCAAAGGCTTGGACATATTGGAGAGAAGGGCCTTCAGATATTGCATGGTAATGGTATGGTGGAAGGTATGTCTAATTTATCTCTAGATTTATATTTATGTGAACATTGTGTATATGGGAAGCAGAAACAGGTAAGTTTTCTTTCTGGTACTAAGAGGGAGAACAAGATATTAGAGATTGTGCATAGTGATGTGTTTGGACCTGTGTCGGTTCCATCACTGGGTAAGTCCGTGTACTATGTTTTATTCATATATGACTTCTCAAGGAATACATCGATATATTTATTGAGGAAGAAATAAATTATTTGACAGACTTAAAGAATTTAAGGCTCTGGTGGAAAACCAAACAGAGAAGAAGATAAAGGTGTTGAGGATAGATATTGGTGGAGAGTTTTGCAAGAAGGAATTTGAAGGGTTCTGTGAGAAGTGTGGAAAAGAATACTCCATACATAAGAATACTCCATACACACCTCAGCAAAATGAAGTTGCGGAAAGAATGAAAAAAATACTGATGGAAAAGGTAAGAAACATGCTTAGTGGTACCAGGCTAGGACAAGAATTATGGGCAGAGGTAGTGGAGAATGCATGTTACCTAGTTAACAGTTCACCTTCATAAACGTTGGATGATAAGACTCCACATAAGGTATGGACTGGTAAGAAACCTTCTCTTTCACATCTGAGGGTATTTGGATCTGATGCATATGTACATGTTCCAAAGGAGAAAATGACCAAGTTGGATAATAAATATGAAAGGTGTATATTTATTGGGTATAAGGATGGTTTAAAAGGTTACAAGCTTTGGAACCCATAAAAAAGGAAGGTCGTGTACAATCGATATGTGGAATTTAGAGAGGTGAAAGATGTTGTTACAAATAAATTCCTACCAAAGGAACTCGAGAAGAAATATTTTGAGCTAAAGGAGGAAGAATCATACTCTACAACAGAACAAGATTCGGAAGAGGAAGAACCAGAAACTCCAAATATGAGAATATCAATTCAAGAAAGAAGGCAACCAGAAAGGTATAGTCCATCTTCTTTATGTTCAAATTTTTCTTTAATTACCACTAATGATGATCCTAGAATTGTCAGGGAGGCAGTGGATTCAGAGGATGGAAAACTATAGAAGGAGGGCATGGTTGATGAAATGGAATCCTTGCACAAAAATGAGGCATGGGATCTGGTGGATTTGTTGGCTGGAAGGAATCCCATTTGGAGAAAATGGGTGTTTAAAAAGAAAATAATGCAGAAATCAAGGTGAAGAAATATGAAGCTTGGTTGGTAGCAAAAGTTTATTCCGAGGTGCTGAGAACTGATTTTTGTGATATTTTTTCTCCGGTTGCCAATGTTACTTCTATCATATTACTTTTATCTATTTTTGCTGCATTTGATTTTGAGGTAGAACAGATGGATGCAGTGAAGAGAACATTTCTTCACAGGGATATGGAAGAGGAGATCTACATGAAGCAAACTGAAGGATTTGCAGTGAATGGTAAGAAAGAATTGGTATGCAGGTTAAAAAATTCTCTATATGGGTTAAAACAAGCACCAAGGATGTGGTATCATAAATTTGATACCGATATAAGGGAACTTGGCTTCACCAAAATAAAAGAGGATCACTGTGTGTATTTTAAATTAATTGGTGATCATGTTATTTATTTGGTCTAATATGTCGATGATATGTTGCTGGTTGGAAATGACAAAGAAATTATCCAAGATTTGAAGACCCTGTTAGAGTCAGCCTTTGCAGCCTTCCTCCAGTGATCAAACATGCTCTTTCAAAGTGATTTTAAAGTGTCAAGGTCGAATTTTGTCATTTCAAAGAGTCTTCAAGCAAAATTTGATCACTAGGCATTAGGTCTAGGGTTGGTCTTCACTCTTTTCAAATTTGTCCAAATGTCAGTCCATGTCACCATTCAGCTGAGTGTACCATCATTCAGAGGGTTTTTATCATCATGTCAAGTTCCATTGAGTCATTCTACATCTCGTTCATGCTTCAGTTGTGCCTAGGTAAGGTCCATTTCCCTCTCCTAGGGTTTTGGAGGTAATTTCTCTTGGATGGTCAAATCATCGAAAAACTTGTATCCCGATGTTCATACACCTTCCCCTATCATTAATTCACCTAATTAAACACTTCCCATCACTGAGATCCCCCAAATTCCTCATTTTTGCACAAACCCTAGTTTCTAGCCACAACTTGGCAATTTTCTAGGCTAGGCCTGTGTTTTTCCCTTTTGGACCCCTTCCCCTCACTCAATCTCTGTGATTCCACTTTTCCCTACTTCCTAACATCCCTCCCTACTTCCAAAAATTTCCCCAAGAATTTAGAAGCCCCTTATCCCCTTCATTTCGCTTCATTTCGACAAAATCCCTTGTTCCACACATCGGGATCGGTTTCACTCAAAAGATGTTTCAGAGCAATAAAAGATGAATTTTGGAAAACTGAGAGAGGTTTTTGTCCAAAACATCCCAAGGAAGAAAACCCTCCTTCACTTTTTACACAGGTATCATGGTTTTGTAGATATGTCAAAAATATCGTTGCCTCAGGAGAATTGAATGCACCTCTGAAGTGACCTTGGGAAAATCAAGATTTCTCCTAGCATGGTTGGCAAAATGACTTGCATGATGAGTCAAATGATAACTAGACAGAAATAACTTTCCAATGAGCTATCATGAGCTCAGTTTGGAGTTGAGGAAGACCTTCAAAAGTTGACTGCAACAGCACTCTGCCTTGAGGCAGCCTCATTCTGATCATTTTGACTAGTGTTGGGAGATTTGATTTTTGACAGGGTAAATGAAATCCAAATTGCCTAATTTCACTTGTGTTGGAAATTAGACTCCAATAGCTTTCCAACGAGCTATCACACGCCCGATTTGGACACCGGGAAGGCCTCCAAAGACTTCCTGCAAAATGCACTATGTGGCAAGGGGCCCGAGCGACCCACCTGGGGCCCGAGCGACCCACGCAGGGGCTGCGCGACCCACGCAGAGGCTGCGCGACCCACGCAGACACAGGGTTTCGAGATTCATTCTGAGCGCCCAGCCTTGCTTGGAATCGATGCAACTGGCCTTCAAACAGGTTTTTATCAATTGATTGATGTTTTTGAAATGCATTGGTGGCATCATTGGTGGTTTCAAATGTTCAACGGAGGATTTAAAACCCCACAGTCATAGCATTCTTGTTTTTAGGGTTTTAAAATGAAAATGAATGGTTGAATGAGTTTTTTTGCTATCTCATGGCAGTGATACATCCAGCTTTGCATATAATATCAAAACCATATTGCTCTCATGCCCATTTTGCCATTTTGACCATTGCTATTATTATACCATGTTTAAAACCCTTTGTTTCATGGTGACTGTGGTTGTAATGAGTCTCACTGCCTAATGTAAAAATATTCTCATGACTTTGTTTCAAACTGCCCATTGAGACCTTTGTGGTTATTACTCATAGACAAACACATTTTATTGATGCCATGCTCTCCTTTGATAAAATTTGTTCAAAATTTTGAAAGTTGCCCGCTCCTTTTGATCAAAGTTCACTTGCATTTAAACACAGAGATTGTGCCTTTTCCAATCCACCTAAAACAGAGCTATTATCATTGTTTGTTTCCTTATGGTGCTTTGACAGTGGGGGATATTTGTTGGGTGTTTGAAACATACATTATAACTTTGCCTTCGCTGCATCTATATCAGTATACATATTGCACATATCTTGTTCGCAGCCATGTCAGAGATAGAGTTAGAATATGAGCAGGAGTCGGACAATGACTCAATCGTTGAGATTGATGTACTGAGATGGAGCATAGCAGTGCGTCAGTAGTAGTAGCATATCAGAGAAGCCACAGAGCTTTGTTTCAACATCACGACAAGTACTATCTCCACCCGGGGTGGAAGGGGTCTCGTTGACTTCATCAGCAACGCGAGTACTATCTCCACATGGCGTGGAAGGGGTCTTTCCTTCTTCATCAGCACAGGTACATTCACAGGATCATGATAGAGACCAACACATACAACCGAGACAGTGTTTTCACCACAGGAGCTGCATGCACCAGGAGAGCACTAAAATGGCGGAAAAGGCCTGATCCACTCCGGATTTTGGCCGAGGCTTCATTGAATGGGCAGGACACATGATGGAGGACCTCCGCTCCAAATTTGGGCAAATTCGGAGAAATTTTTTTCATTTTCAAATTTTTGGTCTAAAAAACAGGTTTTGCAGCTACGTGGGTCGCGCGCTCATGCGCTCGCTTTTTTTTGAGACACTTGCTGGAGGAGATTTTTACATTTTTGGATTTGTCATGGTTAATTATGCATCCTCTGAAGTCAACTTAGCATTTCAACAAAATCTGGATGGTCAAACAGCTCAAAAACACCATGAAAATCACCTTGCTGCCACCTTTTGCACCAGCAGGAAGTACCTCTGGGAGAATGAGGTTTTGGAGGGTCAAATCAACTCCAAATTTAGACATTCCACTTGGGTTGGAAATTAGACATTCAGGGCTTTCCAACGAGCTATCATGAGCTCAATTTGGATGCCGGGAGCTACCTCAAAATCAGCCTGGAACATGAGCGACCCACGCAGTTCAGGAGCGACCCACCTAGAAATTTTTCTGAATTTTCAGCTGCCAGCTCAGTATTTCGCCTATTATGGACCAGTTTTTCTTATGGATAGAATTTTTGGGTTTTTATGATGTAAATTTATGTTTGATATGTAACTTTGGCTTGTTTTTATCTCTTCTAGAAGATTCACTCTCAAATGAGTAAAAAATCATGTAATGGATCAGTTTCCACTCTTTTAGAGGCAAGTTGTTAGCTTCCTAGATTGTAGTTCCATGATTAGAATTGGTTGAAACTGATCCCTGAAGAGGGAATTCGACCCCTAGAGGTGGGGAAAGGTGTTAGAGTGATCTATATATTGTAATTTCTCAATCATTTTCAGAGGTTGGAGAGGTTGGACTCTTGTGATACTTTTGATATCATTGTACATACTTTTCATATTTTGGCTAAGGAAAGATCAGGGGTTTTGCGGCACTTGTTGGGATCCTTGTGGTGTTCTGTTCTTGATGATGTTTCTTCTTTGTTTACTGTAAGTTTCTTCATGTTTAATGTATGACATCCTTTCATTATGCTTCTGAACTAAGTTGAATGAGTGAATAAGGTTGAATCCATTGTTTACAGCGCTTGGCCTTTGAATTCAGTTAGTTCTATATGTTTTCAGCTGTTTGGAGAGGATCCAAGTCCTTCTTTGCCCTCTTCAGCTCCTCGTCGGTCTAATCTATCCATATATCCAATTTAAAGCATCAAGATCATCACCTACCTCGCCCCAACTTGAACTCTGCAGAGGTCTGACCTTATCCCCGGACTCAAAATTTTTTTTCCCATTACTCCAACGAAAACCCAAAAAACCAAAAATCAAACATACCTATCTCTTTACTAGCCTAAAATCAGTTCTTATTGTAAGTCATCTCGCATCCTATTGCTTATTTTCTCGAGATTGACGGAGAGAGCCCTCTCCTGTCCTCGTAGGGCTAGCTACGAGGCCGAGCGTGGTTTGATGTAGCCTTGAGTTTTACTTCATTTCAGCCTGAGGTAGATTTGAGTGCTAACATAGTGGCGACCAGGGAGAAACTCAAAACGTTTTCTTGTTATAGACGGAGTCTGAAGTCACGCCAGGTAGCCTTTGAAACACTGTTGCTATGCATCAGCGAAGTAGATAAACGCTGCTTCAGTCGATCTCCGGTATAACTTGTAATCGTAGTGTTTAACTTGTAAATTGCCCCAGTACATGTATCAAGTTCAGATCTGATCGTTGATGGTGAACAACGGTCAGACATCGCAAGGCTGAAATCATTCACCTGGCGACTTCAGTCACTGAAAGATCCAGACCATCAATGCTTCATGGTGACTTCACTACAGGGAGATCAGTAGCTGTGAGATTTTCAAGATGGACCGAATCACAAGAAGATATGCTCCCATGAGCCGAGATCACATCCCAGGTTTTCCGAATAAGATGCCCAAGGTAGATTGGTCAAGGAATCTGCCTACTTTTAACGATGATGGTAAGAAAGATGCTGCTTTACATCTGATTAGATTTCACATGCATATTCGCAAATTGAAGGTGGCTTTTCCTGAAGATTGTTTGATGAAGATATTCCTAGCCACTCTGGAAGGTGAAGCCCAATCTTGGTATGAAAATTTGCCGCTGGCCTGTATTTATTGTTTAAAGGATTTTCATGCCGTGTTCATTGAAAGATATCAAGTATCTTATCCATCGTTAAATTTAGTTCATGATTGTTGCAAACATGCTTCTACTTTTATTGAAAGCCTTGAGAAATATTATGAAGATGATAATTTCATGGATGATGAGATCATGGAAGCATTGTACGAGAATCCATTTCAGCAGCATAAAGACGGTCATGAAAGTTTGCAGCAGGATCAAGATCTTAGTGTGGTGGAAGATGAAGGAATTTTGCATCTTGACATTGAACATGAATTACATGAAATGGATCAGCAGTATGAGGAAAGTTTGTATACTCCTTCACTTGAAATCAATGAAGACAATCACTGTTTGAGCCAAAGAAAACAAAAGGTATTGTCTCCTCTGTCTGAAGATGAGATAGATCAGCTATTGAAGGGTCATGTTCTAGCTCAAGTTAGCGCAGATCTGCAGTGTGCACATGGTCAAGAAGGTGATGGTGGAACTTCTTCCTTTTCTGAAATGGATGACAGTCCTGTAAGCAGCTTTATAGATCAGCAGGTTGAAGATGTCTATATGGCTGAAAGTGATGAAAGAGAAAGTGTCATTTCAGATCTGCCCACAGAAGAAGACAGCATGCCGGGAACTCAAGTTTCAGTTTCAGATTGGGATAATGACCAGCCAGCTATTTCAGATCTAGATTCAGATTATAATGACCAATAATACCTTGTGCTGAATCCTGAAAAGGAGAACTTTTCTGTTGAGTTCATCTGCAATGCAGAAGACACAGTAATGGATCCAAATGTTCTCAGTCATACTGTCAGCCTATCATTAGAACACAACCTTCATGAAGAAGCAATCCAGTCAGTTCATGAAAGTCAAAATGAGACCTTTGTGCAAGTAAGTGGTAAATCTCCTTTCAATAACTCAGTAAGAAATGATAGTTTGGATGCCCTGTCATATGAAGATAATTACTGTTTAAGAAGAAGAAAACAAAAAGCATTGTCTCCTTTGTCTGAAGATGAGATAGATCTACTTTTGAAAGGTCTTGTTTCAGCCGAAGTTACAGCAGATTTGCAGTACACAGAAAGTGTTGGTGAAACCTCTTCCTCTTTTGAAAAAGATGATTGTCTTGTAATCAGTTGTGTAGATCAACAAACAGATAATTTTTTCTTTCACAAAGATGATAAGGCTGTCATGTTTGATAATCTTGAAGATTGTTTTTTGTTTAAGAATGACCTAGATCATGAAATTGAAGAGTATATGCCAGAATTTCTCATGGTCAAGGAACCTACAGCTAACACTCAGATGGAAGATTTGTGCATCTCTATCCCTCAGAAATCAAATGTCTTTTCAGATCAGAGTGAGGTGAATACTAGTATTTTTGCAGCTGGATCTCTAGATAAGCCAGTGCTTCAGGATTTTCAAGATCCCTTCAACATTCTTTTGCAAGCATTAGAAAGGATAAATGTTTCCTGGTTTATTTTCATGAGCTTTGGTTTCAGTGATTGTGTTGAGTTGCCTACAGGTTTAGCATTCTTCCTACTTGAAGAGAGTAAGAGCAGAAATTTGAGGTGTAGCCATCTGCTGGATTGGTTACATTGGAAAGCCAATTATACATGATTGTACATATTTCATTGGTATGCAGGTGGTTGTCATCATGATTCCAAATCTTGATGGACTACTGCCTTTTTTCAAAAGCTTGGTAAATTTTTGTTTTAAGTCAGTCATGAGTCATTTGTGTTTGGTCTGTTGAGTCAGTTTTTCAAGTTATTTCAGTTTGTCATCGAGTTGGTGTGTGTCAAGTTTCAGTCAAGTTTCATTCAGTTTTCAGTCAAGTTTTCATTCAATAAATGTGTCAAAGGTTTTGTGTTATCTGTTCAAATAATGATTCCATCGCCCAATGGATGAAGGCACTGGTCTGCTCTCCCAAAGATCTGCCGTTCTTGGCACCTCCAAGGAGCTACCATCCCCATTGGAGCCAATGTTAGAGTCAGCCTTTGAAACCTTCCTCCAGTGATCAAACATGCTCTTTCAAAGTGATTTTAAAGTGTCAAGGTCGAATTTTGTCATTTCAAAGAGTCTTCAAGCAAAATTTGATCACTAGGCATTAGGTCTAGGGTTGGTTTTCACTCTTTTCAAATTTGTCCAAATGTCAGTCCATGTCACCATTCAGCTGAGTGTACCATCATTCAGAGGGTTTTCATCATCATTTCAAGTTCCATTGAGTCATTCTACATCTCGTTCATGCTTCAGTTGTGCCTAGGTAAGTTCCATTTCCCTCTCCTAGGGTTTTGGAGGTAATTCCTCTTGGATGGTCAAATCATGGAAAAAACTTGTATCCCGATGTTCATACACCTTCCCATATCATTAATTCACCTAATTAAACACTTCCCATCACTGAGATCCCCCAAATTCCTCATTTTTTCACAAACCCTAGTTTCTAGCCACAACTTGGCAATTTTCTAGGCTAGGCCTGTGTTTTTCCCTTTTGGACCCCTTCCCCTCGCCTCGATCTCTTGTGATTCCCACTTTCCCCCTACTTCTGTGTCCCCTCCCCTACTTCCAAAAATTTCCCCAAGAATTTAGAAGCCCCTTATCCCCTTCATTTCGCTTCATTTCGACAAAATCCCTTGTTCCACACATCGGGATCGGTTTCACTCAAAAGATGTTTCAGAGCAATAAAAGATGAATTTTGGAAAACTGAGAGAGGTTGTTGTCCAAAACATTCCAAGGAAGAAAAACCTCTTTCACGTTTTACACCGGTATCATGGTTTTATAGAAATATCAAAAATACCGTTGCTTCAGGAGAATTGAATGCACCTCTGAAGTGACCTTGGGAAAATCAAGATTTCTCCTAGCATGGTTGGCCAAATGACTTGCATGATGAGTCAAATGCTAACTAGACAGAAAGAAATTTCCAATGAGCTATCATGAGCTCAATTTGGAGTTGAGGAAGACCTTCAAAAGTTGACTGCAACAGCACTCTGCCTTGAGGCAGCCTCATTCTGATCATTTTGACTAGTGTTGGGAGATTTGATTTTTGACAGGGTAAATGAAATCCAAATTGCCTAATTCCACTTGTGTTGGAAAGTAGACTCCAATATATTTACAACGAGCTATCACACGCCCGATTTGGACACCAGGAAGGCCTCCAAACACTTCCTGCAAAATGCACTATGTGGCAAGGGGCCCGAGCGACCCACCTAGGGCCCGAGCGACCCACGCAGGGGCTGCGCGACCCACGCAGAGGCTGCGCGACCCACGCAGACACAGGGTTTCGAGATTCATTCTGAGCGCCCAGCCTTGCTTGGAATCGATGCAACTGGCCTTCAAATAGGTTTTTATCAATTGATTGATGTTTTTGAAATGCATTGGTGGCATCATTGGTGGTTTCAAATGTTCAACGGAGGATTTAAAACCCCACAGTCATAGCATTCTTGTTTTCAGGGTTTTAAAATGAAAATGAATGGTTGAATGAGTTTGTTTGCTATCTCATGGCAGTGATACATCTAGCTTTGCATATAATATCAAAACCATATTGCTCTCATGCCCATTTTGCCATTTTGACCATTGCTATTATTATACCATGTTTAAAACCCTTTGTTTCATGGTGACTGTGGTTGTAATGAGTCTCACTGCCTAATGTAAAAATATTCTCATGACTTTGTTTCAAACTGCCCATTGAGACCTTTGTGGTTATTACTCATAGACAAACACATTCTATTGATGCCATGCTCTCCTTTGATAAAATTTGTTCAAAATTTTGAAAGTTGCCCGCTCCTTTTGATCAAAGTTCACTTGCATTTAAACACATAGATTGTGCCTTTTCCAATCCACCTAAAACAGAGCTATCATCATTTTTTGTTTCCTTATGGTGCTTTGACAGTGGGGGATATTTGTTGGGTGTTTGAAACATACATTATAACTTTGCCTTCACTGCATCTATATCAGTATACATATTGCACATATCTTGTTCACAGCCATGTCAGAGATAGAGTCAGAATATGAGCAGGAGTCGGACAGTGACTCAATCGTTGAGGTTGATGTACTGAGATGGAGCATAGCAGTGCGCCAGTAGTGGTAGCATATCAGAGAGGCCACAAAGCTTTGTTTGCAGCATCACGACGAGTACTATCTCCACATGGCGTGGAAGGGGTCTCGTTGACTTCATCAGCAACGCGAGTACTATCTCCACATGGCGTGGAAGGGGTCTCGCCTTCTTCATCAGTGCAGGTACATTCACAGGATCATGATAGAGACCAACACATACAATCGAGACAGTGTTTTCACCACAGGAGCTGCATGCACCAGGAGAGCACTAAAATGGCGGAAAAGGCCTGATCCACTCCGGATTTTGGCCGAGGCTTCATTGAATGGGCAGGACACATGATGGAGGACCTCCGCTCCGAATTTGGGCAAATTCGGAGAAAATTTTGTCATTTTCAAATTTTTGGTCTAAAAAACAGGTTTTGCAGCTACGTGGGTCGCACGCTCATGCGCTCGCTTTTTTTTGAGACACTTGTTGGAGGAGATTTTTACATTTTTGGATTTTTCATGGTTAATTATGCATCCTCTGAAGTCAACTTAGCATTTCAACAAAATCTGGATGGTCAAAAAGCTCAAAAACACCATGAAAACCACCTTGCTGCCACCTTTTGCACCAGCAGGGAGTACCTCTGGGAGAATGAGATTTTGGAGGGTCAAATCAACTCCAAATTCAGAAATTCCACTTGGGTTGGAAAGTATACATCCAGGGCTTTCCAACGAGCTATCATGAGCTCAATTTGAATGCCGGGAGCTACCTCAAAATCAGCCTGGAACATGAGCGACCCACGCAGTTCAGGAGCGACCCACCTAGAAATTTTTCTGAATTTTCAGCTGCCAGCTCAGTATTTCGCCTATTATGGACCAGTTTTGCTTATGGATAGAATTTTTTGGTTTTTATGATGTAAATCCATGTTTTATATGTAACTTTGGCTTGTTTTTATCTCTTCTAGAAGATTCACTCCCAAATGAGTAAAAAAATCATGTAATGGATCAGTTTTCACTCTTTTAGAGGCAAGTTGTTAGCTGCCTAGATTGTAGTTCCATGATTAGAATTGGTTGAAACTGATCCCTGAAGAGGGAATTCGACCCCTAGAGGTGGGGAAAGGTGTTAGAGTGATCTATATATTGTAATTTCTCAATCATTTTCAAGGGTTGGAGAGGTTGGACTCTTGGGATACTTTTGATATCATTGTACATACTTTTCATATTTTGGCTAAGGAAAGATCAGGGGTTTTGCGGCACTTGTTGGGATCCTTGTGGTGTTCTGTTCTTGATGATGTTTCTTCTTTGTTTACTGTAATTTTCTTCATGTTTAATGTATGCCATCCTTTCATTATGCTTCTGAACTAAGTTGAATGAGTGAATAAGGTTGAATCCATTGTTTACAGCGCTTGGCCTTTGAATTCAGTTAGTTCTATATGTTTTCAGCTGTTTGGAGAGGATCCAAGTCCTTCTTTGCCCTCTTCAGCTCCTCGTCGGTCTAATCTATCCATATATCCAATTTAAAGCATCAAGATCATCACCTACCTCGCCCCAACTTGAACTCTGCAGAGGTCTGACCTTATCCCCGGACCCAAAATTTGTTTTCCCATTACTCCAACGAAAACCCAAAAAACCAAAAATCAAACATTCCTATCTCTTTACTAGCCTAAAATCAGTTCCTATTGTAAGTCATCTCGCATCCTATTGCTTATTTTCTCGAGATTGACGGAGAGAGCCCTCTCCTGTCCTCGTAGGGCTAGCTACGAGGCTGAGCGTGGTTTGATGTAGCCTTGAGTTTTACTTCATTTCAGCCTGAGGTAGATTTGAGTGCTAACAGACCCAATTGTTCTCCAAATTCGACATGAAGGATCTTGGTGCCGCGAACTATATTTTGGGCATGGAAATTAAGAGAGATTAGGAAAAGAGGAAGCTCTGGTTAAACCAAAGGACATATGTCAAGACAATATTGCAGAGGTTCAATATGCAGGATAGTAAACTGGTGAAGGTTCCTATTCCTGTATATGTAAAGCTATTTGTTGAACAGTGTCCTAAGACACAAGAAGAAGAGGAGGATATGTCCTGTGTTCCATATGCAAGTGAAACGAGTAGCCTGATGTATATAACAGTCTGTACTAGACCAGACATTGCACATGCAGTGGGAGTATTAAGCAGGTCTATGTCAAAAGCAAGGAAGGAGCATTAGACATCAGTGAAGTGGGTTTTCAGATATTTGTGTGGCACTAGAGATTATGGTCTGTGCTACGAAGGAAGACTAGGATTGGACATATTTTTGGACATCTATGGGTTTCTTGATGCAAATTGGGCTAGAGATTTGGATCAAAGAAGTTCTACAAGTGGGCATGTGTTTAGCATTTTTGGAGGTACAGTCAGTTGGATGAATAAAAGACAGTATGCAGTGGCTCTTTCAACTACATAGGCATAATACATGGCAGCTACTCATGAAAGCAAGGAAGCAGTTTGGTTGCAGAGGTTATGTTCAAGTATGGGGTTGGTGCAGCGAGCTATAAGGATAGAATATTATAGCCAAAGTGAAATTTTCTTGGCTAAGAACCCTACTTATCATTCAAAGACAACACACATCGATGTTCAGTATCACTTTGTGAGGGATATGGTTGAGGATAAAAAGGTGTTGCTCTTAAAGGTGAACACTTTGAAGAATGTTGCAGATGCATTGATGAAGTCTGTGAGCATAGATAAGTTCTCTTGGTGTAGAGAAAGAATGGGTGTTGCGTGGGCTGGACTAATGACTAAGCTCTCCTGTGGAAATAAAAAAAACAAGTGCGAGAATCTTGGGTGTGTGTTATATTATTTCCACAATTAGATGCAGGAGCGAAGCGGAGGGTGTGAGGGGGGCAGCAGCCCCCCTGCACTGGGTCTGGGGCATCGCCCCGAGAAATTTTTTTTGGACCATATATTAGGTGGGCGAACCCGCCTATGGTTTTTTGCATGGTTTTGCACATGGTTTTGGGTATGACCATTTTCTTCTCCTCGTATTTTGTAGATCTGGTTAAGGGAACTACAGTTATGTTCTAATCTAGGGTTAATGGATTGGGGTTTATGAATGCTTCGACATGTATATATGTGTTGTAACACTAAAAGGAATATAATGAAAATCAAGCTGGTAGTCCCGGTTTGGGATCTAGGGGAAAATATTTGTGTATGTTTGTTTTATGTTTTATACTCTCTCTATTGTTTATTTTCTATTTTTAAGAATTCGTTTGCAGATAATTTCTATACAAGGTTAAAACCTACACTCTCTAGATATCTCTCTCTCCTCTCTCTCTCTCTCTCTCTCTTTTCAAATTCTCTCTCTGATCCAGGTGGCTCCAGCCACCCTCAGGAGACCAATAGGGCTCAGAAATGGTAAAACTTCAAAGTGGTCAAAATGATTTCGAACTAGGGCAAGATTGTGGTGCAAAATTCAAAGTGGTCAGAATGATTTTGAACTAGGACACGATTGTGGTGCTCGTCGCCCTGATTCGAATTGCATGAACGACACTCAAATCCGAGTTTGTATGAGAAAGTTATTGCAATTTGAATTTTTTACCAAACAACAAAAAAAATAAGTCAAAGTCAACATTCTACCACATGGTAGGCCGTATGGATGACATGTGGTAGGCCTAGTGGGACCCCAAAAACTAATATGAACTAGTACAAAATGGTTAATTAGTTACTAAAAAAATGACTAAAATTTGCATATAAACAATTATTTTTCGGTCGGTGACTAATAGTAGCTAATTTATAGTATCTTATAACGCGACCAAATTTTAGTCATTTTTAGCTTAGTCATTAATTCGTTGACTCAATTTTGTTGTCTAGTAGTATATTTGGTCATTAATTTGATCACTGATTTGGTCATTGATTTAGTCATTGATTTGGTAATTAATTTAGTCATTGATTTGGTCGTTGATTTAATCATTGATACTATAAAATATACAATAAAATATATTACTAAATGATCACCCGAGAAAACCAATTAATGACCAAAGAAATGTGACCAAAATGTTGGTTGTGTTATAAGATACTGTAAATTAGCTACTAATAGTCATATATATGCAAATTTTATTCATCGTTTGAAACTAATTAATGACCAAAGAAATATGACTAAATTTTAGTCGTGTTATAAGATACTATAAATTAGCTACTAATAGTCGTATATATGAAAAATTTAGTCATCATTTATAATCACAAATGTATCATTTGCAGTAGTCATTTTTCTTTTTTTGGTAGTTTAATATTCATTATATAAATAACTACTTTAGTAGTTTATATTCATTTCATTTACTTTCATTAACAATCGTCATAAGCAACTAATTTAGTTGTATATTCATTTTATTTGTGTTCATTATTAATAAACATAAACTACCCATCTAGTAGTTTTAGATTGATTTTTTGTTTATTATTAATCAACATAAATTAATTAGTATGATTTTGCAACTAAAAAAAATATCATACAATGTACATTTTCATCTAATATGAAAACGAAAAGTTACATATGTTGATTACAATATTAAGTAATATCAAGTGCAACTATAAACAATTCCAACCACAAATTATATTATATAAATTGTCAAGAATTACAATATGAGTTTCCAACTTAATATTGGTTGTAGTACAATTTACACATGAAATATTGTTTCGTCACTTCAAAACATTATCATTGTGTTGCCAAGACATTGCAGATGAATTCACCAACTCTGAAGACTTGACCATTAGTCTCTATGTGTGTGTCTTACACAGGATATTGTCTCTGCAAGTACCAATAGACCAATTATCTTCTCCCTCTTTTTAATTTTCATTTTGTCGTGTTATTGTTCTCCTCTTTCTTCAATTCTTTCTTCTTACCATTAAAGGTTAGGTTCATTTTCTGCAAAAAAAGATACAATACAAAGTGTAAGACATTAAAGTTGATGAACAATGGAATATAAACTAAAGTGCACTATACAGGATTTATATGATATATACCTCAACATAGGCAAAATATTGTTAATGTCATTTTTCCCCATAAAATCAAGAAACTCGAACAAGTTCTCTTCAATTTGGCAATAGTGGCCACTATATGGCCAAATGACCTATATAAAAAAAGCAAATAAAACATCACCATAGAATAAATTTTGTACCTACTTTGTTCTTAATGTACAACATTTTTTTGATGAAATTTTATCTTCAACTAAAGTAATAAATGAAAATAGAAGCACACATTTTTATCCCAATATTTTGAATTCCCATGGTTATGGTACATTGCAATTTTTATTTTATCAAACATAATCAAACACAATAGCGCTAGCAATTTCTACTAAGAATGTCTCATTCTCCACTTTTGTAGTTGTATCGTTTCCTATAGTTATTTTTAAGAAGCAGTGAAACTTCAACAGTAAAACTTGTCAATAGAAATATAATGGGTGGAGCAAAGTATTGATACACAAGATTACAACAAGAAACTAAAAAATAATAACACAACACTTTGTAAATTGTGATACTAGCTAGGAATATAGCTTCAATATAACAATATTCAATTGTCAGCATACTATTCCAGGGGAAAAGAAATCCAATTCCTAAAATCCAACAAATTATATCCATAGAAAAACTAAACATGTTGGCTCCACATTCAAAGGTAAAGTAACTGGGGGCTAGCTATATCAGATACTTTTTAGAGCGTACGTGGTAGATACTAACAACATTAACAATAATTTTAAAATAGATCTACCACTTATGACCTCAAATGTGGCAACAAGTTTGATATATGCACTACAGGTATACATCTAAAAATGCATTGCAATGATATAAGAGTATCAAAAGAAATTGCACATAATTACATGTTCACTATCCACTTTTATTCCAAAACATCATTCAAATAACTACTATAACTTACCTCAAAAAATATGTTGAAATTTCCATTCATTGTCATGAATATCCTTGGCTGTCAGTTACTGGGAAGGTGGTTGCCAAGTGAAATCCTGCCCAAAACAAACAAAACTTAATAGGAGAAAAATATGACAAATACCGTTACCTTTTGCTCCTTTAAAGAATGCAGTCTTCTCTTAAAATAGGTCTAAAAGTCTAAGCACTTATCTATTAAATCACAAATAGAACAACAACTATGGGAAAATAAGAACTGCACAAGTGGAGGAAATTTTTTTTCCATAGTGCGACGTGGCACATAAAACCTGCCATCGATGCTAGTGTTACTTGCAATTAACGTTTTACAAAAGTAATTATTCAGTTGCTTGCTTGGTGTGTCGAGGTCAGAACCAAGATAACAATATTTTTGCTCTTGCTGCACAATATTATCAATTTTTAGTTCCTTGCACAAATGGAACTACTACCAAAGCATTTCTCACCAAAATTGGTAATTACGGCAAAGCACAAATAATGAAACTGAAAACAGGGAAAATTTTAAGGATGGAAATTTATTGGAAAGATTAGAAACCTTGGCAAATCTTACTAATCCATAATATGAAAACTATAAAATTCTTGGTGATATTTTAGTAAAAATATTCAAACTTCTAATGATTTTATATAGTCCCTATAAAATTTTCGCGATTTTTGAGGTAAAATATTTTTTTCTTATAAAATTTGGGCGAATAATTTTTAAGAAAAAATGGGAATTGGCGAATTTTTTTTGGAAAAAACATGGAAAATTAGCCCATATGCGAAAATTAGCCCCTAAAATTTTCCCTGATTGAAAATATCTTACAACATTAAGAGGTTGCAATTTCATTTGAGCATATACTTCATCTGTTTCCACATCTGCCTGACATTCAATAAGGAGTTTATTAAATTTTAAATCTTGTATATATAACAATAAGAATAAAATTGTTCACAACCAAAGCAAGGATGAAATGCAGAGATCCCACATGCATTGTAACATTGTGAAGTTGGCAGATTAATTGAGTTGAAAATTTTGGATAATTGGATATATGAGCATCAACCTCCTTCTTGAAGAAGCTACCTGAAACACATTTATTATGATTAGTTTCATTATGTAACATTAAAATTTCAAAATTCTGGGGTCACATTTTATGATGAAAAGAATATAAGCATTCATTATTTTCAGTCATTTGTATCCAAAAGAAGATTGCAAATTAAAAATTAGTGAGGAACCACCTCACCTGCTAACTGTGACCCCTTGGAAAATAAAAAACCTTGCTCCCAACAACAGGTAAGGACATGAGCGGTCCGGTACAGGCATGCAAAAGATATGAATTAAGGCATCTCTTTTCCCCTGCTTGATGTGACATGAACAAACAAATTGTCAATTAGATATTCCTTTAGAAACCTCTCGACATTCCAATAGTAACTATGTAAAGTAATATGATATTATGAATGTAAACCTTGCAATGTAAAGTAGATTAACTTGACAAATATTCCAAATGACAGTGTTTTCCATAGACATTTTTACATTAATTATTTTTCTAAGGTGTCACAGTTTGATATGATGAGTTAATTTAACATTCTTCGCTATCTCAATTGCATGTCAATATGAAATTCTATAATTAAAAAAAAAAATCACTCAAAAGCAAAATAATTCTAATTAATGTAATGGACGCATTAAAAAGGTAAGAAGCACCATTTGCGCATTTAAGCTCTTAGAAGAATTTATGCGGAAAGTCACTACACAGATATATTTTATTTAATATTACATGAAACTTCGTGGCCATATGGGACAAAGAAAAGCTTACAAAGATCGGGGTGAAAATATGGTAACCAAATCTTGGTCCTGACCTACTCATCTGATTATTAGACTATTGACAAATTCATAATTCTTTGCAAGATATTCAAGAAATAACAAGAAAGATAATATATGAACAAAAGTATAAACCAATTCTGAAATAAAAGTTGCTTACCTGAAACCAGTGTACTCTTATAATTGATTATACCCTAGTAAAGTTTGATAAAACCACATATGATAACATATTTAGGTCATTTTGTCTAAACACAATAAGATGTGAAAATACATTATACCTAGGAAGTATAGAATAATGCTTCTATGTGCATATACAATTTAATGTTTTTCACTTCCCTACTGGTATGTTATGGTTCATTTCATCAATCATTGCCCCTAATGGATACAAAATCCCTAGATATGACAAAGCGAGAACTGTATTGCTAGACATGAAAAAGGTTGATATCTAGAGCTCTCTAGGACATTTTATGGATGAGTGGCCGAATGTTGGAATGATAAATGGTCTTGGTGTGTTGGCTAGTGATGAAATCTTCCTTGCAACGCAAGACTCCTCATCATTTTTACCAACTTTTGGGAGCATTTCATACCTCTTACCGAAAATTAATAATGATATAGGGCCATCCAATATGACACAAGTCATTAAAGATAATGTAGCTCATTATAAAGTATTAGGAAAACCATTGAGCATGCACATCCTCAGATTTTCACTTTGATTGTTTGTTGCACATGTTGAATCTTTTAATACATAATATTGTTAAGCACAGAGAGCATGACCCGATCAATGCCCTGTAGAAGGAATGGAATTCCATCATCAAATTCATCACAAGGCATATTGTTGTCCACTATATTTACTAGATTCACTCTAATTTACAATTACTTAAGCTCGTAAGGACTAGATTTGGTAGCCATTAGCTCACCTTTAAGTTCTTGTTGAAGATAATATGAGCATTGGCTAATATTATGGTGAGTGATTTATGGGAGAACTTGAGGATACATAATACAACAAATAGAGATAATGATTTTGTAGTGTAAGATATCATATTTTATCCTATATTTTGGTCACCGATTAATATGTTTTTCAATTTATCAAATCTAACATGACTCGATTTGTAGATTGAGATCAATCAGTGACTGGGGAATTGCATGAGCAAGAGGACACCACACTAGGACAAATTAAAGACATTTTTGAGCCTAGAGATGTGAACTTATATGACTATATTTGAGTAGAAGTAAAAATAAATAAATCAACAAAGATAAATACTCCAATCCATGCTTTAACATACATTGTTACACAAAAATACTATTCTACATCATGGTTGAAAGCATCGGTGCCTATTTGTAGGGTGAAGAGAAAACTGTAAATGGATCCATAAGTTCAGAGTGGTCAAATACAGGCCTTAAACAAGCTTTTCACTGATGAGTGTGATATCATACAACAATAATTGAGTACCTACATCAATGCCCAAGGATTATTTTATTATGCCTATCAATTTATATAATAGAAGATGACGAATTCACTCTAGTGGTGGAACATGTATGATGCTTCTACTCCAGAGGTGCAACATTTGGAAAAATGGGGTGCTTCCACGGGTAGTGAACACTTCTTCCACAAAGAAGTGTTGGGCCACCTACATTTTCATACAATCTCAACAAAAAACACCTTGAATCTATACCTGACAGAGAGATTTTTCTATGTGCATTACAACTTGTAGTTGTCCATAAGAGGCAAAGATTGATAAAAACATATATCACAATTGGGATATTTATCCATAGGAGTACAACTTGGAAGTTGGAGAATTGGCCTTGGAGAACTCGGATATTTGACCTTTTGATGATCATCATCATGTTCAAATTCCACCCTTGCCTATTACCCTTTTCAGCCCAACCAAGACTACAACAACATGAGCTTCAGGTAAAACTTCATCTTTGCAATTACCTCCACATCCGCATCCATGTGTATGCTTGTGTTAGTGCTAACAGGAAGGAATATGAGAGATTATATTGGTCATTTGTTTTAGACATTAACAAAATTATATTATCTTATTGGAATAATTCTCTGTTTTCATTTCTTATATTATGGTATTAAATATTTCAATTTTCAGACTTTCAATTTCTATTTTGCAATATAATATCTCTATTTTGGAAAGTGGACACATGGCCTATTTCATAAACATTACTCTTTGTTCATAATTACCTATTTTGTAAAGATAACATTTTGGGCATGATGCCCTACTTCATTTCATAAAATCATTGTTTACTCTTCCTATCTAGTTCTAGTTTAAGTGTGTAGTTTGTAAGTGAAATATCAACAATATTATCTGTGTAGTACTAATAGTTAACAATAAATGATTAATCCACTAAGATGACATGTTTAAAAATTCATAATTATGTAGACATTTTGCATGTATTTTTTAATGTGTATGTGTAAATATCAACTTTATATCGCAATTTGTCATAGATTCAAAGATGATTTTTTTGTATGGTTGAAATGGGTATTTGATGTACAAAGAATATATTAGGATGTGAGGTTGTGGACCAATGTTGTCAAAGTGTATAGCGGGAGCCCCTGGAGCACCATTTCTCATAAAATCATTGTGAAATGGTGCTTTAGAGGCTCCTACTTGACACTCTAGTAAGACTAGTCCACAACCTCACATCCTAATGTATTCTTTGTACATCAAGTACCTGCTTTAACCATACAAAAAAAATGAAATTTTGAATCTATCACAATTTGAGATAAAGTTGACTGCATCAAATATATAAAATATGGTTGATGCAAAGCATCAAGTCACTAACCACCACTCCACCCATTGACGTGTTCACTAGGTTATATTTTTCAACAACAAAAGAATTCAGCCCACCCATCAGTTATGTAGAAGCTGAATTAAAATCCAATAAATTATCTAATATAAAATTCTCTAATATTATTCCAGTGAACCCATGGTTGGATGAGAATTGTAATAAGGCAAGAGCACCATATAAAAAATACCAAAGCATTGAGAACTTTGTAATGTTGTTACTAAAGCCAAAAGAGAGTGAATTTGTGAAAAAATGAACAGTAAAAGTTTCCAATGAAATCAAAATATAACCTTAGGGATTTTTGGAAAGAACTACAAGTTTGGAAGCAATTGCAAGGAAACAATACAACACTATCATATAGAGAGATCAAGGTATCATATAGAACGTAGTTCTTCAAAATGTGAGGATCAAATGATCTTTCACAAAATCAAGAAATATTCAGTTTATTCATCTTCTTACTGTATTAACCCAACTGCATAGGGTTGGTAGGAGTTGTAACCTTGGCCTCCACAAAACACCATAGATCAACCTCCTTTAACAACATTTGTAGAATGCACTTCCAAGGTGTAAAGTTGGATGCTCACACTAGACAGTCACACTTTGAGACCAAGACTAGTGACTAGTCATATATGTAACTCATGGAACACACCTCAACCAAACAAATCATCCAAGAGGGGTAAAAATCATAAATATATAAGTGTGTTGGTGTGTTACGGTGGTCAACAAGATGCTTCAACCAACAAATTCTCAATATGGTCATCCAACCAGAAGTGTCACACAATCCTCTAGGACAGCCAAAGTAGTCAACCCAAAAGTCAACCAAAAGTCAACGATGTTAGTCTACGGTCAAAGAAAATAGTAGCAACATCTAGGTAAACGCAGCCAAGTCAAAGTCAACGTCCAGCCTCAAGAATAGTGTGAAAAAATGCGGATTTGGAAAATCAAAATTTTGGGAGAGTTTCAAGTCCATTTGACCTGCGTTGACCAAAGCCAATGTTGGTCAACACTACTGCAGAAACCCTAGGCTAAAAACAAAAAATTGCTGCTTGCTGAAATTTCCCATGTGTGGAGAGAGGAGCCTCCAAGGTGATCGAAACAATCAATTGAGGAAAGAGAAAATGTGTGAGGATGAGATGAGTGAAAATGTCCTCCAACATTGACCAATATATATCCATCAATGAGGGTGTGTGACACAACTGTTGGAGCACAAAACCTTAAGGCTGACCTACACATATTTTGAATAAATTCAAAATAAATGTTCTGCTCATCGAATCAAGATGATATTTAAATCAATCTTGCACCTCTCTAAAGGAGGAATCCAATAAAAATATTGGCATCTTCATCTGAGCATCACAACATGGAGTTTGGACCTAGTTTTCCAAAATTAACACTCCCTCTCAACTAGGGAGAACTCCATCCACCTATGCAATCCAAACATCGTGCATCATCCCGCCGTAACTTGCTTTGTTGGTTTCTTTATTTTAGAAAAAAGGTGGGTCAGTCACAAAGACATCATTCCCGGCTGAAAAATTCAGCCTAGAGGTCTGAAACCTCTATAGGACTCAGAGAGTCTCATACCAACCCGAAGTTGGGTTATCTGACCCGAAGTCAGTAGGAGGTCTAAAACCTCACTAGACTTGAACCAAGATCAAGTGGTTGGACACGTGTCATCGTCGATAGAGAGTATGAAAATCTTTGATGCATCCATCATTATTTTCTACTAGTTTCTAGCTTTTCTCACCTCACTAGCCAAATGAGAGGTACTTCGCATGAGCCATGAACTCAATGGGTAGGATGCATACAAGGCACAGATCATGAGAGGTGAACTGACTCGAACATCATAATGGTCAGGCAGAAGCACACCAGCAAGGTTCGACAAGCCTAGATTTGTGGTTTCTTATAGCTCTGAGAAGCTATCCCCAAAGCCCCCTAGAGTTCCCAGAGCTCATCATCCAACAAGACCCTTAGAATAGGGTCGTTCCACGATACCAAGATTCTCACGGAAGGTTAGGAACTTGACCTTCCCTAGGGGCTTTGTGAGAATATATGTGACCTGCTCATCAGTTCCTATATGATTGAGCCTTATGGCGCCTCACTGTACCATATCCCAGATAAATTGGTACCTAATATCAATATGCTTGGATCGATCATGGAACATGGGATTCTCGGACAACCGAATCCCACTCTGGTTATCACAAAGTATCACGGTGGTATCTAGAACATGCTCGAACAACTCACTAAAGAGCTTTAGCAACCAGATTGCTTCACAATAGGCCATACTCACTGCAATGTATTCGGCCTCCCTGGTGCTCAAAGCCACAGACTTTTGCTTCCTTCTCATCCATGATATCGAAGCAAAACCAAGTGTGAAGCAGCATCCCGATGTGCTCTTATGATCCACCACACTGCCAGCCCAATCGAAATCAGTATATCCATGGAATGTCATGCTCCCGGGCAGTGTATCTCAACCCATGATTTATCGTGCCCCAAAGATATCTCAAAATATTCTTGGCACCAACCGAGTGAATGTGATGAGGCTCAATCAGATGTTGACTCAAAGTGTTTACTATAAAACATACATCCGGATGGGTGTTCACTAAGAACATCAGGGCCCCTACAAGTTGAAAATACTCAATAGGATTTTCTAGCACGGGCCCAACAGTGCTACCACTCAACTTCTTAAAGTTGAACTCCATCTGTGTTAACACAGACTTACAGTCCACCATACCAAATCTCTCCAGAAGCTTCACAATATATTTCCCTTGAGAAAGGAAAATCTCGCCAAGTCTCTGCCAAAACTCCAGGCCTAGGAAGTAACGCATAAGTTTTAAGGTCCTTCATCTCGACCTCAGCAGCGAGCTCCCTCTTGCACTGATGAATGAGAGGGTCAACACCTATCAGGAAGAGGTCATCCACATACATCACCAGAATCAGAGGCTTTTCTCTATCAACCTTGAAGTAAAGGTTTGCATCAGCATTACTACGAGTGAAGCCCAAATTTTTTAGGTAGTTATCTATCATTTTGTACCAAACTCTGGGTGCTTGCTTCAACCTAGAGAGGGCTTTCTTCAACCTGCAGACATGGATGTCTCGATCCTAGACTTCGAAACCTAGAGATTGCTCCACATACACCTCTTCCTTTATCACACCATGCAAAAATGTGATCTTCACTTCCATCTGATGAAGACTCCATCCTTGAAAATCAGCAAGGGCTATGATAGATCGGATGGTGGTATATTGGGCCACAGGTGAAAATATGTCATCATAGTCTATGCCTTCCTTTTGAGAGAAGCCACGGGCAACGAATCTTGCCTTGATCTTTTCAGCACTTCCATCAGTTCCATGCTTGATCTTTTAGAGCCATTTCGAGGTGACAACTGCTTTGTC
This sequence comes from Pinus albicaulis, assembly GCA_034641835.2. Taxonomy (NCBI): domain Eukaryota; kingdom Viridiplantae; phylum Streptophyta; class Pinopsida; order Pinales; family Pinaceae; genus Pinus; species Pinus albicaulis. The sequence continues at coordinate 587,491,067 of CM076578.1, read as the reverse complement.
CTCTGGTCTTGGAACCACATCCTAGACATCATTCTTCATTATGGACTCATACTCTTCATGCATAAAATCCTTCCAGACTTGTTGCTTTACAGCTTCCTCAAAAGATCTAGGCTTAGATTGTGCAATAGTACTCATGGATGCTAGATACCCTTGGTATCTACTTAGCTTCTTGCTTTCACAGAATGTCCCCCTTGGGGCCATATGTCCCTCGGCATCCTTGAGAGTGTCCATGAGCCATGATGGTCTCTTCCCTATCGAGGGAGGTGGATCAATCAGGTCCATCGGTCCTTCAGCATCGGGCATCGTCTCATCCTTCGGTTCTTCTTGATTTCTAGGCCTTGATTCATGATCTTCCTCAGATCTCGAAAGATTGACTACTTTCCTCAGGGAAGCATCTTCATCAAAGGTAACATCGTGGCATGTATCCACTTCCCTTTGACTATGCATATAGACTCTATAGGCCTTCGAAGTTTCGCTGTAACCCACAAACATTCCCTTCTTCCTAGAAGCATCCAGCTTGCTCCTCTTCTCTTTCAGAACATGAAAATAAATAGGACATCCAAAAACTCTAAAATGTGAGACATCAAATTTCTTACCAGAGAAAACCTCTTCAGGAGTTTTGGAGTCCAAAGTGGAATGCGAGCATCAGTTTTGTATGTACACAGAAATGTTCGCAACTTCTCCCCACAGAAACTTCGGTATACCTTGGTCACATAGCATGGCACGAGCATCTTCCACAATGGTCCTATTCTTTCGTTCAGTAACGCCATTCTTCTTAGGAGTATAGACAGTTGTGGTCTCCCTCTTGATGCCAACTCCTCTGCAAATGTTCTTGAATTCGTTCGTCTCATATTCAGTGCCATTATCAGTCCTCAATATCTTGATCTTCTTCCTTGTCATATTTTCCACGAAGGCTTTGAAGGTACAGAACCACATGAAAGCCTCATCCTTATTTTTCAAGAAGTATATCCAGGTTGATCTTCGATTCCCCATGACCTACATTTTGACTTGTCATTTACTGGGGGGCAAGTATTCTAAATGGATTGTCATCCTACAGGAATTAGATTTGGAATTTACTGCTGCCAAATCTAAAAAATCACTGGTCTTTGTCGAGTTAATATGCTCTCCTCCCTCTGCATATATCTCTTCTAGTTTTGATGAGCATATTCTGGATGATACTCTCTTTCTTATCAGCACTATTGACCCTTGGTACGGTGATTATCATCGTGTAACTCCGACTCAAAATTTTCAATATTGGTTAGTGAGCGCAGTCGTCCGCCAGATTTGACTTCATCACTCTCATCGCATCCATAGGAATGCTTGGTACGCGTGGGGCGTAAACTTCGATTCTTCGTGATGTTTAAGTGCAAGGGGCACGAAGAGCACTCAGCAGTTGCCACTCTAGGGCGTGTGGTGGTCATATGGGACCTTCTCTGCTAGGAAGGTCATTCACACCTGAAATCATTGTAGTCTTCCATTTTCCAGGGTTGCATTCTTGCTTGAAAATTTCACGCACGGTTTGTCAACAGTAACACCACCACCCTTACATCCAGTTATTCATTAAGCCTTTCACTAAATAGAACAGTTTTAAACATGCGCCTTTGCTGGGTTAGGGGCATGGCTATATTATCATCGTTGTCGATTACTTTACAAATGGCGAAATGATGTATACATATATCATGTGATGTTAACACTCATTCCATTATTAATTGTAAAAAGCAGTTTGAATTCCTCAGCCATCGTCATAAACCATGGCTCCCATTCCTGCCATTACATGATGGTGAGAGTTATTCACCAGTTGGGTCTGCGACTTGCAGCAATAAACTCACCATACCTCAAGCCAATGGCCAAGTTGAACGGTCAGCAGTTTTAGTTGCCATGCTTTAGCACCGATAGAGATACAAATCAAAAACGCATCTCATGCTTTTAACTCTTTGGGCTTCTTGAACATAAATAAAATACACCATGTTACTCATGCCAGTTGGTATATGGTGGAAGCAACTACTTGGTTCAATGTGGATCATACATAATTGGTGTTGAATTACTTTAAAATCTTACTCACCAGAAGAAGGAACATGTTATTTTATCTAGAAAAACGGCAAGGCTCTTATTAGCATTTTGTTCTTTAAAACTAGGAAAAATGGTCAAAAGCCATTTAAAATCAAAAGCTTCATTTCTCTTATTTATTCCTGCGAAGAAACTTGGTTCTCTATGTGACCAAGCTCGTGATAAGTTGGATACGGTCGAACCTATGTGTGGGCCATACATTGTCAACTGACTAATTTTCAAAAAAGGGCCTATGATTTAATTGATTATGAAGAAACCCTGCGAATGTTTGAAATAGGCTTTACCTCAAAATTACTATGTGTAATTTTCTTTCGTATAATTAATTTTTTACATTAATGTTTTCATTTTTATACATTTTCGTTTTAGTGTGCTTTTTGTGAGCATTTTTCACTTGTATTACTTGGTTTGTAGATGTCTTTAACTCCTTATCGACTTTGTTGATGGTTACTTGTATAGTACTCAAAACATCCTCATCGACATGGGCAATATATGATTGTTAGTGAGTTGGTGGATCTACAGTGTCTGTTGGGTTGTACAATAACAATATTTACGAGTATAGTGCGGTCATTAAGCTTATGTAGACTGTTACGCACGCGTTAGGCGGCTGACCTTGATTCACAACTTTTTGTCCTTCAAATCGTGAAAAATATCAATGAAACCTCAAATTTTAGATATGTCTGTGTGTTGCGTCTTAGAAATAAGATTTTGATTACATATACTTTCTCAACATGTTCAAAGACACATGAATACATTAAGATAAGTAGCTAATTATATTTTGAAGTAGACATTTTGTAGAATTTGTAAAAATGAATCATCATCATATTTTAAAGAGAAAATATGTATATATATATGTTGATAATGTTTACGAGGTTTCGGTACCCGTATCGCAATCCAAAAAAATATGTATTCATTTTGTTGACTCACAGTCCAAAAACAATAACGCCGGAAATAAAAACTAAGTGAACTTCATCGCGCAGTGCTCATGATGACAAGTCACTTCTGCGAATAACTGGGTCAACAAGCACGAGCAATGGGTTTAGAACCACAAATTAATACTACGGTAAGCAGTAAAGAGATATCTGTGGAAAGCTGCTTCTACTCAAAATCACTAGTCAATGCATCCAGGGTTCAGAGTTATTATCTTTGTTATCTTGTCATGCTATGAGGAGTAGCCATAAGTCCCTCATCCTCTTGTCACTATGGGGGACATCCCGACGGTCTTAACGATTCCCATATACGGTACTATAGGTTAAAACATTGTTAAGTGCGTATATAAAAAAAAATATAAACATACAAAAACTTAACAATTTTTTTTGTTTACACCTCTTGTCATACCAACGGTCACCCTTTAGAGTAGAAGGTACGGGTCACCTGCGATTAGTCCCGGAATAAGCAATCACTCCACTATAATGAGTTGGCACCTCAACAATATCAAGAAAAGGGCCCAGTTTGTCCCAAACATATATTTTGCCGCCTCTGAGTAAGGCGTCGAAATCACTCCATCGGATCATGGGGATCTCATGGTGTCATCACTGTGCCACTTTCCCCGCTGAAACTATAACAATGGCACTCATTCCAGAAAGAAATATGCCGAATCGAACCGCCACTTCTAATTGTTTGAATCGGTTGTTTTACATTGGTAGAGTGTTTTAACCATGTTATTGAAATTCTTGACTAATTGAAAGATCGTGGGTGCCATGTAGTCTATGGTAGTACGAGATTGAGACTTGATAATATCATGTGGAGCTTGTATGACAACACATGTTATAGTATACGAGGACTATCTTTAAAGGCAAGTTGTTTATAGTTCTTGTCAACCACTTACGAGACATTTTATGCAGGAAGCTGTCTCTCTGTCAACATGTACATGATCTTGTAATTTGACTACTAGAAGAACATTCCCCCCTCGTGACAAACGTTGATGATGGATATGAGAGACCTCAATTTCTGTCTTGTGCAGCGGAATTGTAGATCTTTCTGGTAAGTGCTCATGTATTTGCGGGTATTGTAGCAATTAAATGTTTTGATTCTTGGGCAGGGTTAGAAAGACTTGAAAATCACAATTCATTAAGGCGACTAGATAAATACGGATCTTCCATGGCTTCTCTTTCCTCTTCTCACTGTCTATCTCCTCCATTCAATAGCCATTTTTTTCTTTCTCGCTTCAACAATGTCTGACCACTATTAAAATTTTTTTGAGCTTGTAAATCCATTTCCAATAGTGATTTTTGGAATGTTTGTTGTTCTCTATTTCTGTGTACGGCGTGCAATATTTGAAAACAACGGAGATCGGCGCAGGCTTTCGAAGCTAATGCCGTCTTGATCCATGATGAAAAGTAAAGTTTAAAACTTCTTCCCAAAAATTCAAAATACATAATGAAAATTGCTAAAACCATGTATGGAAATAAAAGACAATGAAATAGTTCTTCGTGTGAGATGGTTCACCGGATAGCCCTACTGGATCGAGCTGCCAGTCAACTCACGAAGTTCGAGGTAAGGAAAAAGCTTCTCCAATGGCCCTTGAAATTGAAAGTGAAAAAATGTTTTTACTTTTGGTTTTTTATAAATTTTTACATCATTATTAAGGTTTTTTCAATATTTTAATTATTTTTCCTTGGAAATAGATAATATATTCACTCTTGTGCGACAACGGAGTAAATTTTGATGAATGATAAAGAACAAGTTCTAGTTTGTTACTTTGAACCTAGGTAAAAAAAAATAGAAAAGTCACATCCTTGGAGTCATCTTTAAAGATATTTTTCTAACTCTTGAACTAAGAAAATATTGCCAATTATTTGTCATTTTGAACATTAAGTAAACAAAGTCTTGTTTACCTTTCGGGATGGGATAAACTATTTTCGAAAAAAGAATACCTTAGTCAATCTTAAAAGCTAAGATATTCTCTTAATTTTTATTTTCTACCTTTTCGGTTAAAGAGACTGTCACAAAAGGTCCCTATGAGTTTTCTTGCCCCTAGCCTCTTTCAAACTGTCTAAGCATGAAAATGTATCGGGGTTTCACCTTTTGTCGGACTCATTAAAATGTAACAACATTGGACTAATCTGTGGCCTTGTTGAGTTCCTCCTTCATGAGCTTTGTAAATGTACTGGATGGATTTTCTGAAGGTAAAAAATTATATGACAAGTATATTCTATGCCCTTCAGGCTTGTATTAAAAAATAATTTGGGGTGCTATTATAAATGATAGAGAAATGGTATTTATCATTTGTGTAGCGATGTGTCACTCTTGAACGTGACATAACTGCCGATTCATGTTAGGTTGGGGATATCTACATTCGTCACTTTTCCTCCATGGGTTTGGTTGTCCATATTTGCCTCTCTTTTAATCCTTTACCTTGTCTGTCACCTTTGATCCTATGTTATGTAAAATGTTAAAAATCCAAGTCGTTTCGCAAAATATATTCAAGAAGTCATATGTAGTTCTTTACCCTATTTTATACATTGTTGTTTCTTTGTTTCACTACACTCATACTACATTCTCTATTTTGTGTATCGATGATGTAGGATTCCTTCATAGCCCTCATCGACGGATCACTTCCTATGTTCCTCATTTAAAGGCAGTATAGAGACTCCTCGATTGCCTTAGAACTGCATTCCTAACAGAATTTTGGCATTTGATAGTGATTCCTCATTGAACTTAGATCGGTGATTTCACGGAAATATTCAGAATTCGATTCCTTATTCACATCGTAGATTGTCTGCTAGTATCGGTCATTTTCATTATTGGTCATCTCATGCCTATTAACATTTTACATCATTAATTGGTAATTAGTGATTTTCTTGTGTTTGACCCGGATCACTCATTTGCATGCACAATTTGTACTTGATTGATATGAGTTATTCATGATTATTAACCATGACTCTTTTTTATGGATGGGCTGCACGACCATACTTGAGTCCATATTTGTGATCCTTCTTATTGTTGGATAGGCATGTCCCTTACCATGGGTCCTATTAAATGATCTCTTTTACGGATGGTTGCTTGTACATATACTCATGTATTTATATTAGATATTTTAGTTGTATATATGTACTTGATTTGTAGGTTTTCCAATGATGATGTCTTGGTCCTAGCACGTGTAATAAAAACGCTACCCTTCTGCTCTCGTTTTGTCTTCATGCTTTAGGGGCATTCATTGCCATAACATTTCATCTTTGTCTGTGCTCCTTTTATTAGATCTTGGAGAACTTGTAGAGTGACCCTTGTACTTTTATATCTGTGAAAACATGCCTTTGGATCCCTTACATTCACGAAACAATCTCTCTTTTAATAATTCCTAGAGTAGCTCTAAAAACCCACTTTTTGGAGCAACATGACCATACCGTGTCTGCAGTCTTTGATTGCCATCATACTTTTAACGACCAGCAGCACGATCGGTGCTAGTATGGACCTCATAACCACGCCAATCTCTTCTAGAATATTTTAAAATGGAAATGGTGTTTCATGGCCTAGAAGCTTCGAGGACGGAGAGCTGGTGTTTTAATCAAGATATGTTCAAACTTCCTCCCTTGCGACTCTTGTTCCTTCAAGGAAAGGAACCACCCAAGGAGATAAACCATTTCCCACCTTAAGTGGATATGTCCCCTCCTCCATCACTATAAATTGATCACCTTCCTATGCCTTTGCTAATTAGAACATAATAGAAAGTATAGCGAAGAAAGGGATTTGAATATTATAGGCATAAAAAGGATAGAGTTGAGACCCACCCTAGGGCTAGAGGATTGTCTTTGTACGCAAAGAAAGTTTACCCTAGATAACATAACCTGAATCCATAACTTCAGATCTGTCAAACACCAGAGGATCAATCTTTCTTATGACATGAAAACTATATTTTTTTAGTGAAAAACTTGAGAAAAGGTTTCCTCAAGGGTGATCATGCTGTTTAATAGATTAAGGTTAATATGGTTAGATTGGTTATGCCATGTCTATATTTGTATTGATGTGCCTCTTTATTGTTGTACTATCTATCTTGACACACAAACTGTTCATGTATCTCTCTCTGTCTGTTGTCTGTCTCCCCCTCCTCTTCTCTCCCTCTCTCTCTCTCTTGCCTTCTCCCTCTCTCTCTCTCTCTCTCTTTCCCCTCCCAATCTCCTCTCTCCCTCACTCTCTCTCCATCTCTCCCCGCTCCCTCTCTCTCTCCACCTACTGTCCCTCTGTGTCTTTCTTTCTTCCTCCCTCTCCCCTCCAACTCAATCTCTCTCTCCCTCTCTCTTTCTCCTTATGTTCTTACGAGTCCTCCCTCTCTTCCTTCTCTCTTTGTGATTCTCTCTACCTCTCTTGTCTCTCCCCCACCATCACTCTCTCGATCTCTCTTCCCTCTAACGCGGCTATCTTCCTCCCCCTATCCTTCTCTCTCTTCCTCCATCTTTGTCCCCCTCTCTCTCTCTTCCTTCTCTCTGTCTCTCCTCTATCCCTCACTATCTCCCCCATCACTCCTTTCTGTTCCATCTCTCTCTCTGCCTCTATCTCTTTCTCTCTCTCTCTGTATGTACAGTGTGTAAATAAAAATTAAATAATAACCACGGTTATGAGACCGTGTTCAAGTTGAATTTTGGAAAAACATCCTATTGTAGGTGTTCATTTGGTTTATTATAGCTATGAAATTGACAAAAGAAATAGCTAAGGCTAGAAAGGAAAAGTGGCATTTCTTGGCATTTGTTATGAAAACAATAGAAAATAGTAGAAAAGGAAGGTGAAAGGTCACATTGCCATGTGATGAGAAAATGAAGGAAAATAGTGGAAAATGAAAAAATAAAGGCTGTCCCATTAATAAAAAAGGCTGTGAGGTTAGTTCATAGACTTTCAATCTAATTTGAACTCTCATTCTGTGTCTTTCTCTCTCTCCCTTACTCTTGAACTGCCAGGGTATTCTTGGATCACTCTTGGAGAGTATGTGGCATGCAAAGTTTTGGGGCAAGAAACCCAACAGAGAGCGTAAGGCACAAGAGGACATCGTGATTAGCAACTACAATGGGTTTTCTTTGAGGTATTGGGTTACATAACATGCTTTGCTCACTGGTTTTGGCATCCATAGCATATGCATGTTGGTTTCTTGGTTGTGATTTGTCACTAGCATGGAGATTTCTTTGTGTTGGCAAAGTTTTCCTAGCCTTGCCATTCTTTTGAATAATAACCAGGTTGTGAATTCATTTCATTGTTGTTTTCTTGTTATTTCTCATGTTCCTCTAGCGCAGGTTGAGTTAGTTCCTGGGCTTAACTTGGTTGGAAAAATGCTTTGGGTCCCTATAACATCTTAGGTTTAGTTACTAGTCTGGGAAAAGCCTTGGTTGGACAAAAACTTTGAAGCCCTTGGTGGGATTTGAGTTCTTAGTCACCAGAAGCCTAGATTAAGAAAAACACTTTGGAATCACGGTTGCATCGCAAGTTTGATTACTAGTCCTAGAAACACGTGGTTGAAGCAAATACTTTGGAGGCCTTGGGCAACAGGGTAGAACCAATACGAGTGATGGTTATTGATGTCCGACCGTGAGGTGGAATCAACGCTGATTGAGGTTAGATGGTTTGGCCTCTGAAAGCCCTGGTATGGTTTTAATTGTTGTGTTTATGAATACCACATTCTGCTTAGAATATGGCATGGGTGTTGGATGAAGAATTTGGCTCAACCATGTATTTAGTACGGTGGAGATAAGTCTAAACCCGGGTTGCATTTTTCTTATGAAAATAAGAGCTCTGTCATATTTTATTGATGGGTAAATATGCTTAATATTATGTGTGGATTGTAATTTGTTCTATGCTTGTCATTTCTATTGTTTATGTGTTGGTTATGAATTTGTTTAGTGATGATGATGTGTAGCTCTCATCATGCTTTGATTAGTTAATGAATGAAAAAATGAATCTATAGTATAATAGATGATATTGCAACTAATGTGATAGAAAACAGCAATTCTATTTTCTCTGGAATAAATAACAGAACCCTAACAAAGTATTGTTTAAACACATGGAATTCATATTTTGGCAAACATGTTTGATGAAATGCTTTCACTTAGATGGTAAGGAGTCCAGTCTAGACCTTGTCAATGTTTTTTGAAAATGTATCATTGTTCTATTGTGTAAATTCATTTGTGAACTGTCATTAGATTCTAGGTAGTGACCTTGGTTGGAAGAAGAAGACTTGAAAAAGTGGCACAAATCTCGGTGGGCTATTCTGAGTACGAGAGAAAATTCCCCCGATGCATGCATACCCATGTTGTGGGAACGTCCATAGCCTCCCGGACACACTCTTGTCATATCAAGGAGCCTCTGGGGGTTTAATGGTCTAAAAACTTAGTGGGATCTGGGGTTGGTTACTTGAGTGGTTGGGATGGCTCACAGGAGTTTTGTTGATGATGTGGAAGGTACGCTTGTGTGATGTGTTTGGGTCAGTTCACTTCCTTGAGTCCGCGGAGGTTGAATCCATTATAGTAGCCTCTCGTCGCATATTTACCCCGATTGACTTACTTGGGTGGTGCGGGATGAGGGTGTTACCACTCTCCTTCTCTCTCCCCTCTTCCTCTCTTCCTTCCTCTCTCCCTCTCTCTTCCCCCATCTCTCTCTCTCTCTCTCTCTTTTTGTGTTGTAAAATCATAAAGAAAAACATTTCTTATGCGGTAGTTACTTGTTATTGTCTTTGAACTCTTATTATTGTTTTGTCATCTTGTCATCAGCGACCACCAAAAATAATGCTGAGCTCAACACAGCACTAAGACACGGGACGTGGGCTCATCTGGGGCTAAAACCCCTCTTAGGGGAAAACCAAAAATTCTCTTCTCCTTCTTTAGAACCAAATCAAATAGAGAAAACCAAGACTTTTGACAAAGCAAAAAAACCTCTGCTCAGTCACCAGGATTCTTCTCCCAAAATGATTATTCAAACCCCAATAGTCAACTCTAGTCAAATTTAGCCAATCTTATAACAAACTCGATTTCAGCCCTCCTATTTAAAATTTTTTTCCTCACGATAACCTAGAAACTCCACGCTGTGCCAGATAAAATGCAAAATTATGGGTTTCTTTTTGCTTGACAAGTGTCTCCTTCTTCTTCTCTAGGTTTCTCCTTCTTTTCTAGGTATTTCTTGCTCCCTTCTTCCTCTTGTAGTACATATCAAACTTATGAATTGTGGATCCTCAAATAGGTCGAATATGCCCCAGCACTATAGTCTTTCTTTGAGTCAAATTCCTTCAATGAGACCAACCGGGCGGAGGGCAAGGTAAACGATGGAAGGCATAAATCAGTTTGACTCAAAAATAAGTGACTGCGACATACAAAGCCCAAGAAAGGGTCCATTGCATGATAACATGGACAAGGAATTGTGAAACAAACCTTTAATACTTGGGTGGAGAGCACGACCTAGAAATAAAAATAAATAAAAACGCAAACCCATGCTTATAAATATTTTTACAATAAAAAAATGTATTTTATTTATTTTTAATAAATACATTGCATCATGACTCAAATACAATTATGAAGGCAAATGCTAGTTACATTTTCCAATGCTCCTCTTAACTAGGGAGGTATTCATAATTGTTCAATTAATCTTGAGTTTTATCTCAATTGAAAATGTTATTGAAGAGTGGAACATACACAATACTGAGATAACCTCTACACTACCAAATTATCTTCCCAACAAGGACACAAAAATTGTCATCTAGCCAATTTCACAAAATTGCCATCATTCTGACACGTATACATCCAATAAGATATTGATGCCACATCGTTGATCATTCCTCACACGATATGGGTGATCACGGTATCAACACTAAGCAGGCTCACATGATACCCCCCTCCCAGGGTCATATGTGTAATACAGGTTGATTTTCCATATAAAAATATAAGGCTAAGGTCATGGGACATGTATTCCAAAGTTGAATGTATTGTACCTATAAAATTTTAAGCATAAAAAATAGGTGGCTAAGTAGGTTTCTAAGCCTTCAGAAGAAAACATTTTCTTGAAAATATATCATCTTGAAGCCTTAGTGTCTTCTGCCCTTTGAAGCAATCTTCACTATTGTTTCCATTTAATAGCCTCATGCTTGTTTGTGAGAAAATGCTCTCAAGGGGCCTCACATGTCCATTCATTCCCCTCAAAATCCCCGTTTTTCATCCTGGCCCCCTAAAAAATTCCTCCAAAAATCCTTGTTAACCCTAAGACCATGAAATACCCTTCTTAAACCTCATGTTATCCTTCATACGGTTCCCAAAAAATCCTTCTTTTGCCTAGAATACGCGGTTTGACAACGCCTTTGAAGCCTAAAACATCCTATTTGTATATCGGTTTAAACCCCCGAGGAACTTGTATTCGTAGCCCCCTTTCTCCATGTAACCATGACCCATGACAACGCTAAAAAGGCAAAAAACAAAATCTTCAGGCTAAAAAACGATTTCCATCACCAAAAAATTACGGCCCAAGGTTTATTCCCAGTGACCCCTTCTGTCGACACGAAACTACTGCATCGGGCGCTAAAACTAAGAACCCCCCATTTAACCCTTTTCTCTTATTTTATTTGTACTCTCGCATGGTGGTTTCGAATAGTCTGGGCCTTCGGTTCGCAAACCATAGCGAGATCTCTGCATTTTCTTGTATTCACCTGTCTCCCTTCACCTTTCCGATGACGAATAAGTAGCCATCCATTTTTCTTGATCTAACGGTCCTGGCTAGAAAGCGGCCAACATTATAAAACGCAAACAGCGGATCTTAACCGCTTCATCCGTTAGGATCCGACGGTCGAAGAAAAAATTTCGTGGCCCTGTCTCCTCCCTAGCACATTTTCCCCATCGCATCTGTGGTGGGATATTACGCCTTTCCATCCAACGGTGAGAACGTGTTTTAGTAATTTTCATCCAGGAGCATTAACATTTTGAAATCGCGCGATATAGCGGTTTCGGTTTTCATCGTAGCGCCGATGAGTACAGGAATCACATTTTTTTAAATTCCTTTACCTTATTTAACAAAAACAATACAGTTTCCTTACCTTCCTGCTGTGATGAGATGTCATGTTTAATCATAGCCATTGATTTTCTCTAATAATGGCTCGGTCTCCATATCGCCTCGCCGTACTTCGTTTTCACCTTCATGATAAATTACCCACTCATGGATCTCGTTGTTGATCATTCAATCGACGGCCCATATTCGTCTCGTCCCATTCACTCCAATCCTCCAAACACGGTTTCATCGTAACGATCTCTTGTTGTAGATCTGGTGGATTAATCTAATCATGATCCCGAAACCAACACACCAGGACCCAACTTCATTGGCTCAATTTTTCCACCTTGTATGATTTTTCAGCCATTTCTTCCTTTTGCATCATGATTTCCTTGTTGCTCCTCCATCCTCCATAGACTCTCCCGAGCAAGCTTCTCCCCCACTCACGAGTTTTCATAACGTGTTTATTGTGTTTTTGCGAGGTTACGAAGGATGGTGAAATCATTCCCTTCTACATAGTCTTGGTCATGGTGATGTATAGTGAAGAAGGCTTTTTTAAACGGAGAATCACAAGGAACCTGTCAAGGGTTTTAAGCATGTTTTCATTGAAGATCAACTTGCCAAACCACAGTTCAAACCACTGTGGCCTTGACCAAGCTTTATTGTATTCACCAGGCAAGTCGAATGACAACAAAGTGTATCGGTGAGAGATTAAATAAGGTTAAAGCCTATTATTGAAAGGAAGCAAAATGCTCACCTTGCTTATTAAAGGATAAAAACATGAATGAAGATCATAAGAAAGATCAGAAGAGCTTAATGAGCACACAAGCACCTAAACACGTTATATCGAAGGTTTAGTAGTAGCAAAATGTTCTTTCCTACGAAAGGAAAAGTTCCCACAACATTATCCATTCCTCCGCCGAGCCTGCAGTTATTATTCGTGACTCCTAAAATTGTCATTGCATAGTTACAAAGCATGGAGGACACGAGGAAAATTTTCGCTCCATTCTTGTCTCGGTACAAACAAAGTACAAACGACGGTACTTCAGAACATGCTGTCCAGGTTATTATCGATGTGAAGACCTTAATTAGATAAAGGTATTGAAAGTCAATGTATGAGAATATTAAAAATGAATAGGCTTGAAAACCTTCTCCTCTATTTCAACAATCGGTCCTTAAGTTTATCTACCACTACTATTACTCTTTCACCTATAAGAACTCATGAAGAAATACATTGTCGTGTTGGTTGGTGTATAAAAACATTGATTTTAAGTTGTTTCAAGGTTAGAGTTATTGTGAGTAATAGTTGTAGTAAGTGCAGGAGATGATTTATGAATATCAAACTATTAGACAAGGATGTATGTATTTGGTTTTGCTCTTCTAATATGACAATCATGTTCATTCAGATCTAGGTTAATCGGTGGTGATGTGTTCTATCTTTATTATTGTTTTCTCTTATTATACATCATGTTTTACTTTCTCTATTAAGAATACGGTAACCTAGCTTAGGATATCTTCTTGCTAGTACCTAATGTTCCTGCTCTTCTTATCTTTGTATTTCTGCTATTTGTGTATATAAGGAACAAATTCAACATAATTTTAACGATGTAAGTTGGTTTGTCCATACTTTAATGTGTAGTTTGAGTTATTTCTTGGATGTTCTTGTTTGGCTTCAAGCGAAAAAATTAGAAACTAGGAAGTTAAAGTTAACTGTCTGGGTAGGTTCCTTTTCCCAGCAAATTGGCCTTTGCGGGCCCCTTTGGGTTGCATGTCAAGAAGGTTAAAGTCACCACTGCGATCTTAGACTTCGCTTTATTAATAAAGAATTAAGTGTTTCAAAGTTAGCCTCATTAGGAGTTTGATCATAGATGGTTAAGGCATGCCTTGTCCCTATATTTACTCCCTAGTGGTCACCTTAGAAGGTTTTCTTGTCATTCCCCATTCATTTTCCTTATTTTTAATACCTTAATATCATCTTAAGAGATCCTTTGCTTGTGAATGGCTTCTGTTAGATGCAAAGCCTTGGGTGTTTTAAGATTGCAAGTAAACCATTTTATGACCCCATTGCACACCAATATGGACTTGTGTTCTCTTTAGTTGTCTCATTTTCATAAAATCACCTTCTCTACTCACTTAACTTTTGCCTTATCTTTGGAACCTTCTTTTCATGTTTCCCAACAAACAAACAAATAAAAAAAACCATGACCCTTTCTCACTTCTTCTAATACTTTTAAATTGAACTTCAAAATACTATATTATTCTTTGCCTTTGTAGAAAAGATCCCTCTCTTGGATCTAGGAGGGCTGAATACGAGATCCCAAAGTGGTTTGATGTTGTCTTGTCTTTTGGTATTCCTTAGAATTTTCGCTACAGGGAATCACAACATAATAGCGACTCAACCAGGGAAATTTAAGGTGTTTCATCTTATTACATCACCTTGGGACACTCCATAAGACCATAATCTCCTTGGAATTGGTATTTAATCACGCTGGTGGACAATAAGTCTTCTTGAAACATCTTAAACCTTCCTTGCTTTGACTCTGGGTCCCTTAATGACAAAAGAACTCCTTTTAGCGATCGGTGGGCTTTGTGATTATCATTGTTTCTGGGAACTCCACTAGGAAGTTAGTTTCATTACAACATCATCCATAGCTTACGAAAACACATGGGATTAAGTTGCTTTGTTTCCAGGATAGTACGCATCTTAAAGATTGTTAAACTTAACATACGCTTCAAAAACAATCCATACTAGAGCTTATCCACAGTCCAAATCCTCCTGAAATAGTTGACAATCTAGAGAGCATTCTCGGAAGTCCCCATCTGGAAGTCCAACTGTTATGCAGAGACACATTCATGGAAAGCTAACTCCTTTGAAAAACCTTGCATATCCTCGGATACTCAACTTGACTTAAAGTTACCAGTGATTTACCAGAACTAATTCATTCAATGGTATAGATCGACGGACTTTGAACCTCCAAGTTCACCACTACATAGTGGTCAATCTATTAGTGATAAACCCCTCTATCGACACCTCTAGGCCTTCACTTCATTCATAACTTGGGTCTCTCTCACCCTAGATCTGCCCAACAGTTTTTGGTCCTGTCATTTACGGCAACTCCATTCACATACTGTTGTCCAAGGCCCACTCCCTTGCCCTCACAAAAACACTGTATATCATGGAAGCATGGTATGCCTGGTGTTTCACAACCTCTAGCTCCTTTACACAATGAATATCGGTCTGAAATTCCCCATTTCGTTGGAAAGGAATCTGCCACATCTCAACACCATGTGAATGGGATGAAGTGCAACTTTGACTATATGAAATTGAAAGATGAGATCATTAAGATGATCTTGCTCGAGTTTAGGAGGAAAGTTAAAAAATGGTTTAAAGGTTTGACTCCTAATAACCTCGATGACAACCCTCTTACATTGTATTTTCATGATAAATGAAATCCGTATTTTCAAAATATGACAGTGTAAAAATATTAAAAGAATGGAAAGTGTTCCATGATTGTTCCACCGAGTTTAACGATTATACCTGGTATCTTCCACTACATGAAACCTCCCAAAGGAATGTGACCCACAGCAGTGAAATATCATGAGGGCAGTGCGACATGGCCTGTCAATTGGGAAAGACTATGCAACTGCGGAAGATATGTAGAAAAGTGAGTGTAGAAGCAAACTTGATACGAAGAGAGCTAGGATGAAGTGAAAAAGAAAGGTAACCTATAGGGAAGAACACCACGAAGCTTCTACATAAGTCCCAAATATGATAATCTGCTTCGAACAAATGGAAGGCTAGAAATAATGATGGAAAATAGTTTGTCCAAATCAATAATTATAATAAAAACCAAACTCAAAGAACGAACCGAACTTTAGGAAAACACCCCTCCAAAAGCAGAGACAAAGAGATTTTGACCAACAATTCATACCTCATTCCAAAGAAAATTTCCTTGATGAGGATGAGGGGATAATAGAGAATCGGAAAGGCTATCATAAACATGATGAGTGGATAACCAAGACCATACCTTTTCAAGAAGACAGCAGGACCTCATACACACCTTGGAATGAGAAGGGTTAGAGAATACGAAGATATGGGTTAAGTTCGAGAATGCCATCATGTGGTCAGAAAAATAACGGTCTCGGAAGGAAAAAGAACCTAGGTACTCCCAAACCAAAAGCACTTTGAAGTCACCATTAAGAAAGACCTAAAAGACTCCCTAGGGACTATTTGAAAGCAACAAATCGATGGGCCAAAGTAGTTCTTCATCCCAAAACTAAGGACAAAGACATCCAAACCATTGATAAACCAAGTCAAGGGGAAACTAGCGACGCTAGCATTACGGCTAATGTCCCAAAAAAATGGCTTTAACCAATGTACATAGTGAAAATCGGTGACTAATTTCACCAATAAACGTTGACAGCAAGATAGTTTTAAAATTTTCAAAGATGGATCTCCTTTCAATACGGGTAAATATCTGAAATCAAAATTTAACATCCCTCTCCAACTGAGTTGGCCACCAAGATGTATATAAATTTCAAATTTTGAAAGCTTTAAACTTAGGATAAAACAACGACAACATCAATTTAAATGATGATCAACCAACGCTCATTTGGCCCAAAAATTGAAGGAAATTTAGGAAGGGTAATTGCCTCCTTTCTGTATGGGTCTCGGTATCATGAGAAGATTATACACCAATGATATGCCACGACTACGGGCTTCACAATCTCACCCAAAACAGTCATGGAAAATTCGAGCTGAGATAACGGACCATGTAAGGATTTATATTCTTTGACTCTAGCGGTGAAGTGTTTGAGCCTAATCAAAGTTCTCCCGCGTAAAGTCCCAGCCCAAATCCCGACGAAGTGCATGGTAATGGATGTGGTAGTGGGCGATGTGCCTCCCCAAGTATGGCATGTTACGCCAAGATAATGAAATTGCCAAGCTACAAGGCTGTGCAAGTGGACATGACATGTGCCACAATTCTGTCTTCGTGACTAAAGAAGACTGTAACCAGAACACACATGAAATTCATGATAAACAACCCGGAAGAGAACACAGGAAATTCGCCTCTTTACTCTATCCATACGGAACCCTGAACTCTTTTATCCTTTACAATTATGAATTCACTGAGATGAGCAAGAGCAAAGAGAACGAAAATTTAAACAACGGAAGTAAGACCACAAATCTTAACGTAATGGCCATTTCATATACAAGGGAAAACAAGGGAAAACATTTGGTTAATGTCTTAGTTAAAAAACCATAGTGAGCAAGCCAAGACTCCAAACAGCAGTTGCAAGTCGCTCTAAACTCCATGAAAGTCACGAAGAATAAAATGGGGAACACAACATGATGTTGACCTGGGGAAAACAACATAATGGTGAACATATCATTAGTGAGAAATT
The DNA here is from genome assembly GCA_034641835.2 of Pinus albicaulis. Lineage (NCBI taxonomy): Eukaryota > Viridiplantae > Streptophyta > Pinopsida > Pinales > Pinaceae > Pinus > Pinus albicaulis. The sequence continues at coordinate 587,473,652 of CM076578.1, read as the reverse complement.
ATTAACAAATCTACAAACAATCCATTGTGGAGCATGAGCTTTGGTGGCTCTTGCTAAAAATGATAGGGAGGTGGGGGTGTGGTTGTACAACAAAAAAAAATTATCACGAGGTCTCATAACAAAGTGAAATTTAGGAAGTGCATAACAATATGTCGGTGTAGAAGCTCTTCTCTTGGGTACATCTGTTGAAAAAACTAGGAGCTAAGGGGATAGTGGTACATGGAGACTTTGAACTGGTCATCGAACAAATAAATGGAGAAATACAACAACGAACATCCTGAATTAAGGGCATATGGGAATGATGCTGTGGATACTGTTAAAAACATTTGTGAAATATGATCTTGTGTTTGTCCCTAGGGTTTAGTATTCTTGCAAATGGATTGGCCTACTGTAGTTCTTATGGGGAGACCATGGTGATAAGCAGAATCATTGTTCAAACAAAATACGGACTAATGATGCCAGGATAATGAAAAATATTGGCAAGTCTTTGAGGGTGACTAAGCAACAGAGATAGAGATTTCCTTCTTTCTGGGAACAGATTTGAATTTCATATTTCAGACTTTAAGTCGATGAAAAGTTCAAATAAAGGCATTGTAAATGAAAAAACCCAACTTTCCCTACGTAGAAATAAACATGTTGACCAAAGAATTTGAAAATCAAACTAAAGAATACAAGAACGCAAATGAAGAAGGCATAAGTCACTGTGAGGTACAAAGACAAAAGCATACCTGGGGTTAAGCACTAAGGGCCTGTTTATTTTAATGATGTAGCGAAGAAGCCCACCATAGAACCCAACGAATCGGATATTGAAGAATGCAATATAGGCGGCAAGAGATAAGCCTAAAATGATCAAATTATCTAAAACCTTGTGACTTTTTATATCAGCAGAAATACATTGATTTATTTAAAGAGTTTATTAATGTTTTTGCTTGGGCTATGAAGATTTGGCTTTAGCCATATGTCATCCAACATAAAATTCCATTGAAAGAAAACCGAAACCTTTTAAGGAAAAAGCGCGAAGAATTAACCATACCAAACATATATTGTTGAAAAGAAATTAATGTGTAGTGGAATCATAGTGCTTGTGAGAGCTTTTGAATTAGGTATCTAACCTTGTGGCAGGCAAGAAAAAGACACTTGAGAAATAAGGTTGTTGCATTGATTTTAGAAACTTAAATAGAGCCTCTTTAAAGAACAACTACCCTTGCCCAAAATGGAACACATCCTACAAAGGGTAGTTAGTTCTAAAAAGTTTCTTTGTTAGATAGCTTTTCATGTGTAACACGGTCATGGTACTCCCGGAAGATCAACTAACAGTCTTCACCACTCCTTGGGGCACTTTCATGTCTATGAAAATTCCTTTTAGGTTAATTAACCGCTTTGAGGCCACTTTTCGAGGAGGAGCCATGGACATTTTACATTTTCGAGAGGAAATAGGTCACTTCATCGTAATCTACCTTGATGACATAACATTTTACTCCAAAGCCGATGAAAGAACACCTCAAACATGCGAGAAAGGTCATTGAGAGGTACGAAGGTTTGAGCTGTCTTTAAATCCCAAAAAAACAGATGTTTGAGCTCAAGAAGGTAAACTTCTTGGTCACGTTACTCTTGAAAGAGTTCAAAATAGACCCAAAAAGACAGAGAATATTGCGGATTAGCCACCAAGAAACATCAAAGAATTACCAATCATTTGTTGAAATATTAAATTCTTAAGGAGGTTTATACCCAACCTAGCTGAACTCATAGAAACAATAGCCATGCTTAAAAAATAGTAGGGTTAAATGGACTCTAAGCCAAAAAGTCACTTTGTTTGAGAAGTAAAACATGCCTCACTGCTTTAGGTCCTTAATAAATTTAGATTTCTGAAAAGTTTCCTTGTATTCTCATTTGCATCTGTCTTGTGGTTCTTGTCTGTTACCCGAGAAAAATCCATAGGGACAAGCATTGATGGGCTGTGAACGTTAGAAGATGCCCTTGAAATAACATCATGGAAAAAATACAGCACAGCCAAGGCCTTAAAATATTTAGAAGGTTTACATCTTACATTCTCATATTATTGCTTTTGTGCCTAATGTAGTAGTGAGAACATTTGTCTGCAAAATCAGGATAGCGAAAAGAAGGCAAGTGATTACTGTGATGCTAAGATGCTGATTTGGAAATCATGACCTACAAACTCCTCGAGGTCAAAGGCTTAGGCACCAATTAATGGCTAAAATCTAGCTTACAAGCCCTTGACATTAACATAGTAGATGCTTTGGATGAACATGAAGGATTGCACTGCTCACTATTGAAGAGCAGTTCCAAAACTCTCCTTGGTATGCTAACATCTTGTGTGTACTCACAAATCTTAGCTGCTCCTCGTGATTTATCAAAGACAAAGGCAAGGTTTTTAAATTTGAAAGCTAAGAATTTATTGCATTTTAAATGAATTTTTATATTGGAAAAATACCAATGGTTTATTGCTAAATGTTTTCACAAAAGTTGATGGAAAGTTAAACGCCAAGTTCCATGAAAGGAGGTATTAGAGCCATATCTCTTTAAGAAAATACTTTGCTAATAAAATCATAGAAATTTTGGCTATTATTGGCCCACCCTCTTCCAATATGTCCATAAAATGATATTTATACATACAAGTACGATTTTAAGAGGAAAAAATCACTTCCTCTGCCTTTTACAACAATCACTTTGTTGAAGCTCTTTTTCAATAGTGGGGCCCTTGGAGTCGCAAAGCTCCATCACAGTTCATCTACCCAATATAAATGGATACTTACAACCAGCTATTTACCAAAATGGATAGAGGCCATCCTTCTAGGAATGCCAGTTTTGTTATCATAAAATTCATGAAGACCATATCTGTCTGGAGTTTGGTACCTTTAGGAATATTATCACTTTATTGATATTTCATGCATTTTGGTTCCAAAATATGATTGTTTTTGTCCTGGAGTATCGGTGCACTTGGTCATTCTCATATATAAGGTAATAGGCGGCGGAGATCATCAAATAAGGATTTAGTGACCTGACAAAAGCTACTGAAAAATAAAAAATCGCCTTAATAAGTTGGTGCATGCTTTGTGGTGGACAGTTGACCACAAAGAAATCATAAGGTGTCTCATATGTCGACATTTATGGAAGCGGATACGGTGTTCCTACTAGCTTAAGGGTACCCGGAGGTGACAAAATTGGTCCAAGTACGATTGGAAAAGACAACATGGTGATGAGGATCGATCGGACCATACATCTCCAATGGAACAAGGAAAAGAAGTCTGTGAGAGCTTAAAAAAGTGAAACAGTAAGGCATTTGATAAGAGGAAAAAGGCTTGTGACTTAAGGTGGAAGACAAGGTACTCAAGTAGGACTCTGAAAAGAAAGATAATGGTAACATATGACAAGTTTGATAGTTTATGTGAGGCCTTTACATAATTCAATCACATGGTCCCAATGCATTTGCAAGGTGGATAGTACTGGATCTGTTTGGGGTCATGTCAATGTCGAGGATGTCAAAAATTATTGCTGAAGTTAGGTTTAAAGTTTCCTTGTTATAAGCAATTGTAGTTGAGTTTCGAAAGAAAATATAAAAAAAAAAAGAAGAAAACTAAAAGAGTTCGAAACAAGCTCTCAAATCTTGAACCTCTGAGTTCCAAAGAATGGCTCAAATCAGATCAAAACTTGAGCCGGAGAAGGTGAAACGACGGTTCTGCTGTGCCCAAAACTTAGACCAACAAAGAAAAAGAAAGAATTAGCTCTAACAAACTCAAAATGCGAGTCACAAGAAAAATAAGGATGCTTTAAAGTTTCAAAATTTCAAGCCTTCACAATTTTGTTTCAATTTACATAAAAATTTAGGTCCAAACAGCTGTCTTTGTGGACCACAATGACAAATAAACAGGTCTAATCCTAGTTTGTCTGTATTTAAATTTATGTTTTAGAATGTAGAAATTAAGTATGTTAGATAGTTTAATCATGGGATATTAGTTTAGGTAGAGAGCTATAGAGCCCAATAGTCCTAATCTGGTCTCATGAAGAAATAAGAATAGAAATTGAATTAGTTTTCTGCTTTCCAATAGAAAAAAAAAAATGATGAAAGAAAGGTACGCAGTCTAAATTCTCCTTGGAAAAAAATATTAGAACCGATAGGATGGGTAGGTGAATTGTTTGAGAGGTTTTGCTACTAACATAATGTCTTCATGATTCATAACATGGAACAGTCAAAGAAGAAAAATATGGTCCAAAGGATGGGGCATACGCGCCTGCTTGAAAGGATTATTTTATGAAGTTCTTGACACCTTCGAAAGATTCATCTGCACATGTGGAGCCCTTGTTATTTTTATAAAATTTTGGCATAACAAACAAGTGACTAAGTAGTTTACAAGCCTTGAAAATGTGTTTTCCTTGAAAATCTATCATGTGAAGCCTTAGTATATTACGCCCTTCAAGCAATCTTCTTTGTTGACTCACATTTGATAAGCCTCACTGTTTGTGAAATCAAAATGCTCTCAAAGACTCCATCATCATTCATTCTCAAAATCCCCATTTATCATCCCTATTCCTCACAAAATTCATCCAAAGTCCTTCATTAACCTCTGAATCATCAAAATACCCCATTACCAAATCTCCCCTTATTATCCTTCATCTGGTTTTAAAAATCCCTTCTTTTGCTGTTGGAATCTACGGTTTGTTCAAAACAACGATTTTAGGCCTAAAAACATCTGTTGCTATGTCGGTTTCGCTTCTGATTATATTACCGTGGCCCCTTTGTCCATGTAACCACAGCTACGCAACAGCGACAAAAGGCCGAAAAAACTTGAAATCCCGCCTTCAAAAGGCCTAAAAACAAATTTTCATCACATAAAAATTAAGCCCAAGGCTTGTTCATTATTTAACCCATGGGCACGAAGCTGCGCCGGATGCTAAGGAACAAAAAACCCCATTTAACCTTTTCCTCGTTTATTTTTTCATATAAAACATTGTGTTTCAAATGATCTGGTAGTGGGATGCATAAGACAACGGCGAGATCTCACCATTTCCCCACTTATTCACGGGTTCTCCCCTTTTAATAACGAATCGTGTCCATTCAATTGATCTAATGGTCCAAAAAACCAACGGACCAACATTACCTGCGCATAAACCATGGAGATCTTACTTGGTTCATCCCGTCGGATCCAACGGTCGAAGAAAACACAGTGGCCTATCTTCGCCTCATTTTCCCCCGCCGCCGTCACTGCGTGAGATCTTCCGCCCTTTCCATCCTTTGTTTTGAGCAACGTTTCGTGTAATTTTTCATCCCGAGGCATTAACGTTTTAAGTACGTGATATAACCCACGTGCACCCAGTCTAGAACCCGGTTTAAACCACAACACAGACCTTCATCAGCTCGGTTTTTCCCACCTCCATCGCAATTTTCACCCATTTCTTCGCTGTCACAGTTTAAGCATTTGCTCCTCCATCCTCCATGAGACCCTCTAAGGTAAGCCTCCCCCACTCCCACAAGGTTTTTTCATAACGTGTTTGTTGTGTTTTGCGGTCCCCAGAATGGTGGAAATCATTCCTTCTACATAATCCTTGTCATGGTGATGAGGAATAGAGAATACTGTAGGAAGCAGTACTTCAAGAACATACCTTCGAAGTTGTTATCGATGCAGCAAAGACTATGACCAGCTAAGGAGTCATAAAACTCAATGTGGGGATATTAAAGACGAATGAGCTTCAAAAACACTTCTCCTCTATTTTATTGAGTCATTTGATTCTATCTACCACTACTTTCACTCTTTCTGAAACTCTGACTACTGTTGTAAATGTTGGTTGATTGACCTTAAAAAAATTCATTGTGATTGTTTCTTTGAGTTGAAGTTACTGTGGTAATAATTTATGCATCTGCATTTGAGGAATGATTTATGAATGATATCAAGCTATTGGACAAGGATGTATGTGTTGGTTTCTCTTCTAATATGACAAAAGCATGTTCATTGGATCTGATCGATAAATTAGCGATGTGTTCTATCTTTGTTATTATTTTTTTTTTCCCTTTGTTATGCCTTCATGTTTACTTTCTCCCCGATAAGGAACAGTAATCTAGCTTGGGATATCTGCTTGCTGGTACCTAATGCTTCTTGCTCTTCTTATCTTTTATGTTTTTGCTTTATTTGTGTATCTAAGAAAAAAATTCAACATAATTTAACCAATATGAAGTTGGTTTGTCCTTTGCGATGTATGAATTTGGGTTGTTTCTTAGATATTCTTCGGCCACTGATTTAATTGAAAGAATTAGAAGCGGGAAGTTGAAGTTGAAGCTGTCTCCTTGGGTTTCCTTTTCAACGGAATTGGCCTTTCTAAGATCCCTTTGGTTTCAATGTCAAAAACGTTGATTGGGTCCGTCTCGATCTTAGACTTCACTTTGTCAAACTTAAGTGTTTTCATTTTAGTAGCCACTAGAAGATTTGGTGGAAATTCAATGACCAATTGAAATCACTATTAAACACATACTCATACCAATAATGACAGTTGACCCGGACAAACGTGGTTGTCATCTTCCTTAAAACGATTCCGACGCACCTAAAAAAGGTAGCAGCACTATCGACACTTCTTCATCGCTTGAACAAGTGTCACTCTTAAATACGAACCGTCGCTTTCGCCCGGCTTCGTTGTGCGCGGTCGCACTTAAGCAAATTTAATTAAAACGTTTTGAATGTCGCTCTTAAACGTTTGTAAATGTATGATTCCGACATAGTGATGCAAGTTTGCGGACTTCGCTCTTGGAGTGTTTGTAAGATGTCGCGATTTCGACAAAATAGCAATCGGGCACTTTGAACGTCGGCTCTTAGCGTTTTGTAAGTTAATAACGGTCCCGACGCGAAATGTGGTCAAAACGTTTTTATCTTGTTAATATTAAAACGTTGTAAGGTTGTTTCGAATTAAACGTCTACAAGGGCACATTCGCTATCCCAAATGACGGAGGTTCAATTTAAAAAAAAAAAAAAATGAAACTTTAAAGAACGGAAAACTACATTTTGGGCCATATTATGTGGTAAAACGAGTCCATGAAGTCATTACATTTCACATCCCAAAAATTGGAACCCAAATATCCATCCCGGAAAGAGTGGAAGTCCCACGGACAATGATGAAAAAATACACATGTCACATACGGGGGACATGATATAAAACAAATCAGCAGGTCCACATGGAATTATCTACAAATAGAAAGCATCCAAATATACCCGAAGGCATCTGTAAAGTGAAATAGCCGATTATTGTGAAATAGTAAAGCAACGGATAAAATCCTGACGTCCATTTATTCCAAATACAAATTAAGTACCCAAACCACCACCAGCAGAGAAAAAACGCCCAATCATGTGAAGAGTGTAATGTACAAAATATAAAAAGACCATCAAACCATATCAATAAACCAGTAACATGAGCCAAACGTCGCTAGTTTTAATGAGAGTGATAAACATTAATCATACTGGGAAAAAGTGTTGTTTTGAATATGTTATGAAGTAAAACGATCATGAAGTCATTACATTTCACATCTGATTGGAACAGTATCCATCTGATAGAAGTCCACCCAGGACGTTGATAAAGAAAAATACCCATGTCACATACGGGGGACTTGATATAAAACCTAGTAACGGTCATGGAGATTGTAAACAAATACGGAAAGCATCCAAATATGCCAAAGGCATCTATAAGAAAATGAAATAGTAGTATGTAAAGATAAGCAAAACAACAACGGATGAAATCACAGCGTCCATTGTTCAAATACAAATTAAAGAGTACCCAAAATCCTTGAACAAAGAAAAACGCTAATCATGTGAGGAGGTGGCAATGTGTCCAAAATATAAAAAATAGCCAGGACCATATCAATAGGCTTGACAACATGGTTGACATACTTCAATTTTGACGGTGATAAAAATTAATCATTTTCACAAGAAAAAAACGTTGTTTTGAATATATTTATTATGATAAAAACGAGTCCATGAAGTTAATACATTTTCACATCTAAAGATTGGAACCCAAATATCCATCTAGAAAAGTGAAGTCACAGTGATGATGAAAAATACCCCATCGCATACGGGGACTTGATATAAAAACCCGAGTAGCAGGTCATGGAGATTATCGACAAGTGCGAGAAAACATCCAAATGCTCCCAAGAGACATCCTATAAGAAATTGAAACCATGGGTATGTAGAATAGTAAAAACAACGAATAGAAGTACCGATGTCCATTTTCTAAATACAAATTAAAGTACCAAAATCCTTGAAGCAGGAGAAACGCTAATCATGTGAGGGTAACAATGTGTCCAAAATATAAAAATACCCAAAATAGGACCATGTCAATAAACCGACATCGCTAGTTTTGAAGCGATGATAAACATTAATCATTTCTGGAAAGAAAAAACAACACCGCTTTTGAATATAATATGAAATAAAACGATCCATGAAGTTAGCCCATTTTCACATCGAATTGGAACCCAAATATCCATCCCAGGAAAAGTGAAATTACCACAGGCAATTGATAGAAAAATACCCCATGTCTATACAGACTTCGATATAAAACCCGATAATGGTCACATGGAATTATGGAAAAACAATGCGAAAGCATAAATATGCCGTCAGCATCTATGAAAGAAATATGAAGGCATGGGTATGTGAATGATAAAGCAACATGGAATGAAGTCTGAACGTCATTTATTTAAATACAAATTAAGTACAAAATCCATAACGGAAGAAAAAACGCTAAATACGTAACAAGGGTGGCATGAGTATGTACAAAATATAAAAATACCATCGAGCATATCAATAAGCAACATGGACAGAAGCACTCCTTTAGTTTGAAGCGGTGATAAACATTAATCGTTTTTTTCACAAGAAAGCTTCGTCGTTTTGAATATGTTATGTGATAAAACGATTGTGAAGTCATTACATTTTCACATTTCGAAGATTGGAACCCAAATATCCATCGAGAGAAAACCAAGTCCCACCCCAGGACAATGATGAAAAATACCCCATCTGTCACATACGGGGGACTTGATATAAAACCGATGTGGGTCCACATGAAGATTATTGACAATGCGAGAAAGCATCCGTGTAACAAGGGCATCTATAAGAAAAGTGAAATAGCGATGTAGCAGAATCATAAGCAACGGATGAGTACGTCTGCAAGCGATCTGTTATTTGAACTCCTAAGTGGTACAAAATCATGGAGAAAAACACTAATCATGTGAGAGTGTGATATGTCCAAAATATAAAAAGACCATCGGTTCATATCAATAAACGACCGCAGACCAACATCGCACGTTTTGAAGGCAAAATGATAAACATTAATCATTTTTTTTTCTGAAGAAAAAACGTTGTTTTGAATATAGTATGTGAGTAAAAACGAGTCCATGAAGTCATTAAATTTCACATACGAAAGGTTGAACCCAAATATCCATCGAGAAGGAGTGGGTCACCCTGAACAATGATGAAAAATACCCCATGTCACATACGGGGACATGCTATAAATCGATAACGGTCCATGGAGATTATCGACAATGCAGAAAACATCCAAATATGCAGGCATCATAAGAAAGTGAAATAGCGATATGTAAACAGGTAAAGCAACGAGATGGAAATGCGGCGTCCATTAAATACAAATTAAAGTGCCAAAATCCTTCGAACGGTTAAGAAAAACGCTGGTCATGTGAAGAATTCAAAGTAAAATTAATCCCCTATTAACATTGTGAGAATAAAATTACAAAGTCAAAAAACATTGGTAGCCGGACTCATAAGCAAATTTGTCATCAAAAAATCAAAAAAAAATTGAGCGCCTCATGCAGAAACCGGTCTTCGATATTTCAATTACGAAAATTCAAAAATATTACAAAGGTCGACACGGTAAAATAATCTAAAAGCACTTCGATTAAGTGGGCACCTTTAAACAAGAAAAACAAATTAACCAAACCTATCCTCGGTGGTTCCTCACGATTCGGCACCATCATCGGAAAGGTCAAGATCGCTGATGCTACCTCCCTTACGTGCATGGCTCCCCTCACGAAGGCAGGATCTTTGTTACAGCGGGTGCACCAGCTCGAACTGCCGGACGGGTACACTCTTCCTCCAGGTTTGGGCCTCCTCGCGAGAAGACCACAATGACTAAAAGACGACGGTTGCAGCCGATTCAGAGAAATTAAAGAAAGGTATGTGGGTGCGGCAGTAAGCAGGAGAAAGGTGAACTGGCGGTGGGGAGGTGAGGAGCGAGGAATCCATACGGTGGCAGGATCTACAACACAGCCGCCACTCCTAATGTTGGATATCGACAACTGTAATCATTGGGTGGCCGGAAGTCACACTCTGTTGAGAAAGACTTGGAGGGGCCTTGTGATTGACCATCTGCGTGCTCCCCACCATGTGTCTATAGCATGTGAGGAGCATGGGTCTCAGTCTGACTGTGATGAAGCACAAGAAGGAAGATAAACGAAATTGGGTATGAAAATGGAAGCCAGAACCAGAAAGAAAATACGGATATGCTGCCAGGTCTGAAAGCAGCCAGATTCGGTGGCCACTTCTCATATAAATCACGATTGTGACTTGATGCCAATCGACAGCTATGCAGAAAAACCATAGATAAGTATACATTTTTTTAAACCACGGCGCAATGCACAATCAAGGTTAAATCATAATTAATCTACGGTCATTAATAATGAGAAAATTTGGTGGGATGCGTATTGGACGTGCGGAATCACTGAAGGTGAGTACGGTCTTGAACAATGTTAAAGGTGAAACAATACCCAGGATTTGATGTGAAAACTTAATTGAACAGCGTTAAATGTTAATGCGATTGATATGAAATCGCCATATCCATGTCCCATCGTCTTAAACACCATCGAATGCACCCACAGCTGGGAGCAGGGAAAGATTTTATTGAGGACACGTGGCAGAAATTGATTGGAGCGGATTTTTGTTTGGGCTTCTCGCGCAGTGGAAATCCGGACTCGAAAAATATTAGGGCGAATTTGATAAGAAATTCGCGTCACAACTCTCCCTCCGTACGCCAGCCCAACTTCGGACCTGAAAAATATTAGGGCGGAATTCATTTGGTTTTCGCGTCACAAAATTGGCCGACGTCAGCAGGCTATTTTGGAACGCGAATTTGGTTTGAATTATGGTTTATCGTTGTTTGAAGTCCGGCGAGCTCAACTTAAGAACAATTTTGTTTGATCCCATCTTATAAAATTTGTGTTGGTTTTCTTTGATAATACATATATTTATAATAAATCATGGGAATACCACACTAAACATGTGGAAAAGTTATATAAATAATTATTGAGAACAATCATTTTTATGTAAAAATATCCAAATGTGCTTTTGGGAAATAAGAATTCGAGTATTTGGTTCATATTGTTTTAAAGGAAGGAGTGAAGTTGGAGCCTCAAAAGATGAAAGCTATTACAAAATGACCTATTCCTAAGAAAATCAAGGTTCTTAGAAGATTTTTTAGACTTACATGATATTATTGATCATTTGTTAAGAATTGTGCATGCATTTCAAGTCCACTCACATATCTCTTGAAGAAAATATCATTTATATGGAATGATGAGGCTACTTTGGCATTCTCTCTTTCAATGGATGCCATGTCTTCTACACCAACATCGGTTGCACCTACTTTTGGTAAAACATTCATAGTAGAGTGTGAGGCGCTAGGACAAGGAATTTCTGTAACATTAACACAATAAGGGATATCATTGGATTTTAAAAGCAAGGAATTCAAAGAAAATATTTGGTGAAATTCAAGGAATTCACTTTTGTTAATAGGTTTATGTCACACGATGATGCAGGGGCATTAGGCACTAGCCAGCAATGTAGGAGGTTTTTTCCACATGTTGTGGCTAGGAGGGTTCGAAAAAATTTGAGTTGTAACAGCTAGGTGTCAATACCTCAGCTGACTGTATTACTTAGACTAGTTAGAGTTGTAGGAGTCGAACTGTTTCAGTTAGTTGAATTATTATAATTAGACCTTTTGATTTCTAGAACGGTCCTCTCAGAGGAACCGAAGAGCCATATGTTATGTATATAAATTGTAATTCCTCGGATGAATAAAAGTAGAGACGGAAGAGGAGAGTAGAGAGGGGATTTCTACAATAAACCTCTGTGTGTGAACAATTGTTTCCAGTTAAATGATTTCCAAGCTTAGTTTCCATTGAATTATCTCGAACTGCTAATTGTGAAGAATTGTTTAACTGTGAGGCGATTGGGTACTGATAATTCAATTCTTTTGTCTTTGAATTCCCGTAAATTGTTGGATAACCCTGTGAACTCACCCCACCCGAAGGCGAGGTCTGTGTAGAGAACCGGGGTCGTGAAAACTGTTCAAATATAAAAATCCCGCTTAATAAAGAGACAAAATTGTTGTGCTTTCGGAACCTGACCCAAGGATTGGACATGAGTTAACAAAAAAAAGGATAGCGGAACCAGACTTGCACCCATGGTCAAGCCCTCTACCAAAACCATGAGCGGAATCACAAAAGCGGGTTGCCCATATTGCACCACTTTTGCGGAGTAGGCGGTATTTCCTATTCGCGAGCGATTCCATAGGGAATGTGACACGTGGCGAAGTGACCCCCAAAAAACCACCATTTAACCCGTGCCATTGCATGTTGAAGCCCGACGTTGGAAGCCGAGCGAAATTGCCAAGAGTCATTGATTTGGAGAAGGGCCATCAGACGGTGGTCGCACGTTGAACTTGCCCGGAGGTTAACTAAGGTGTGCGGAGGATAGCCAAGTACGATACGAGTGTTTGATTGGTTATTGATATATATAGGTGGGGCCGGAGTATAATGAAATTGTTTAATTAAACGATTAGCGGATAATTAGCATAAGTCTGGAGCGTGATTGTTGTAAGGTTGGGTGGTGAAATATAGAGCCGAAAGTTCATTACAAGTTATTTATTTAAAAAGAAACGTGGAGTATAAATACAAAGTGTTGAAATTTAAACATTGGTTATAAGGATTGGAGATAATATAAAGTTGGGAATATAAATTAAAGTCCAACCATTGTGGATAGTATTTATTTATCAAATTCTACGAATTTGATAAATAAACCCGAAGAAAGAAGAAGTCAATTAAGACTCAGGCTGGAGGAAAAGAACGGGGTACACCAAGGGAAAATGCTGACAGAGTGATTGTAGACACACCAGCTCTCCTTGGGGGTCCAATTTCAATTTTGTTGCGTCACACGATGATCTCTCTTCTCTGGCATTTACTTGTATTGAAGATCACTATTCTAGGAATAAGGAGTTATTTTCTCCAAAAATAACCCTAGCCAAACAGTGAAAATGCATCAAGGATATCTTTCTATGCTTCATAAGTACATATGTTCTACTTCTAAATCATGTCTTGGAAGTGGTTGTTTTGCTGGAAATTATTCACCAGTTGGTTTCATACCAAAGTCTTTTTCACATTTTCAGCATCCAATACATGAAAAAGATAATGGTTTAAAACAACATAAATATTTGAAATTTTGCAAGAATTGTATGGCACACTTTGAATATGAATTTTGAAGTCAAGTGCATGATGCTGTATAGGATCAAGTGTCATTTTGAATACCAAATGTTTCACAAGAAACTTCTCAACATGCTACCCTGAAGTAAGGATTAAATGACAATATTGCATCAACTATTTCCATAATAAAAGTGCACCTCGGCCAAAATACTAAACAACTACAAATGTTGTAGATCTGACAAGACCACACAATCAAATGTATTCCACAAGGCCAATACTGTATGAAAAATGAAAAGGAGTTTGCAACCAAAAATACCTTAGGCAACTAATTCAATTAGATACACCAAACCATCAGCAAAAAGGAAAACCGGCCTACTCAAAAGGCAAGCGTTTACCTCCTTTGACAAAATTTTGAGTTCCGAAACAAGGGCCTTTATTGTCTTGTCAATGCCCCTAGTAATTTGAACGGGGTTTGCACCTAATGCAACAACCTAAACAAAAAGGTTTCATTTCAAATTATTTTCCACAAATTTAAGATACAGCCATTGCCAGTTTTGTATTTCCTAACAAGCTCATAAATTTTGACAAAAGAACCAAAATTTTTTAATACCTGATAGCAATTTTTTCACTCAAAAACTATCTTAGACTCAATAATCCCAACCCAAAACTAAAAAACCAAACACCATAAGACCCTACAAAAATGAATAGATGATCTTAATCCAGTACTATCGACAAAAAGTTACCTTTACACCCTCACTTATTAAACCATGTGCTGTTGAATTTTAACTTCAACTGCTGCAGCAGAAGGACGGATGTAGCAGCAACATTTTTTTTTGGAGGTTGCTTACATGCCATCTAGAAATTTAATTCAGCATTTAAAATTCCTGCAAGTTTTTTTTGTAGACGGCCGCAGCCATATTTCTGTACAAGATTGTATTTAAACACAACAACCAGCATTAACGCAATTCACCAACCAGAAATTTACCCGACAGTTTTGTAAATTCAAAAGGAGGACACGTGGAGCATTAATATTGGATCGCATGAAATTGAAGGGAATCTGAAAACCTGAAAACCGGACCCAAATTTTTTATAGGGCACATTGGATTGAGAATTCGAGTTAAAATTAGGCAGACGTCAGCATCCCATTTTGGAACGCGAATTTGGTTTGAAATTCAATCTATTTAGAATTTTGAAGTCCGACGGAAAGGGTTCTTTAATGTTTTGATAGTTTAATATATACATATGTTATATATATATCATATGCGAAATGAAAGGTGGGCCATAGAATTTACTTCTCAACATGCTACCTTGCAGTAAGGATTAAATGACAATATTTCATCAACTATTTCCATAATAAAAGTGCACCTCGGCCATAAGACTAAACAACTACAAATGTTGTAGATCTAACAAGACCACACAATCAAATGTATTCCACAAGGCCAATACGTATGAAAAATTAAAAGGAGTTTGCAACCAAAAATACCTTAGGCAACTAATTCAATTAGATACACCAAACCATCAGCAAAAAGGAAAACCAGCCTACTCAAAAGGCAAGCGTTTACCTCCTTTGACAAAATTTTGAGTTCCGAAACAAGGGCCTTTATTGTCTTGTCAATGCCCCTAGTAATTTGAGCGGGGTTTGCACCTGCTGCAACAACCTAAACAAAAAGGTTTCATTTCAAATTATTTTCCACAAATTTAAGATACAACCATTGTCGGTTTTGTATTTCCTAACAAGCTCATAAATTTTGACAAAAGAACCAAATTTTTTTAATACCTGATAGCAATTTTTTCACTCAAAAACTATCTTAGACTCAATAAGCCCAACCCAAAACTAAAAAACCAAACACCATAAGACCCTACAAAAATGAATAGATGATCTTAATCCGGTACTATCGACAAAAAGTTACCTTTACACCCTCACTTATTAAACCCCGTGCTGTTGAATTTTAACTTCAACTGCTGCAGCAGAAGGACGGATGCAGCAGCAACAGTTTTTTTTGGAGGTTGCTTGCATGCCATCCAGAAATTTAATTCAGCATTTAAAATTCTTGCAAGTTTTTTTTGTAGAAGGCCACAACCATATTTCTGTACAGGATTGTATTTAAACACAACAGCCAGCATTAACGCAATTCACCAACCAGAAATTAAACAAACAGAAATTTACCCGACAGTTTTGTAAATTCAAAAGGAGGACACGTGGAGCATTAATATTGGATCGCATGAAATTGAAGGGAATCTGAAAACCTGAAAACCGGAACCGAATTTTTTATAGGGCACATTGGATTGAGAATTCGAGTTAAAATTAGGCAGACGTCAGCATCCCATTTTGGAACGCGAATTTGGTTTGAAATTCAATCTATTCAGACTTTTGAAGTCCGGCGGAAAGGGTTCTTTAATGTTTTGATAGTTTAATATATACATATGTTTTAAACATATGTTATATATATATCATATGCGAAATGAAAGGTGGGCCATAGAATTTAGTTTTAATTTTATTTTTTTTAAAAGAGGGTTTATTATAATATGTTTTATATGTTCCGGCATATAAAAATAAAAAGATCGAAAAAGCTTGGTAGTTTTTTTTATAGACAATACGTAAATTTTTTATTACATAGCAGTGTGTAAAAAGTGAAAAACTGAGTGTAACTTTTTAAGTGTGTATGCACAGCAGTGCGAAAGGGAAAAACACAGCAGAGTGTCTTAGAGACAGAGTATGTTTGTTTTGAACAGACAGTGAGTTGGTTTTATGCACTGCGTTTTATAGCAGTCATAATTTTGTAATCCCTCTCAGTGAGGAAGTAGTGTAATAGTTTTTTTTTGAGTTATTGAAGGGAATAGAAGTTTGTTTTCAAAGTATTGAAACTCCGTCTCCTGTCAAAGAAATTTTTATTTTCTCTGTGTTAGAGGAAAGGAGATTTATTCTCCATTCATTGTTCTGGAATTTTTCAATATTCCAACATGTGCAAGAACAACAGATGTTGTGGTTCCATCCCCAGCTAAATCATTTGTCTTTGCCGCAGCTTGCCTTACCAGCTTGGCCCCAATATTTTCAACTGGGTCCTCTAATTCAACCAATAAAAAGGCCAAAACCATAGCATTGAGATACATTTCATTACACTGTCAATAAAAATAAAATTTGACTCAGCCATAACCCTTTCCTTTTATTGTTGTGAAAAGCTTTATGCATTACTCTAATGTGGCTGGTCCATAGGCCAAGTAGACCACTGGGTAACAAATATGTTTCCTTTCACCTTTGAGTTTTCAAATTATGCCTACCAAATCTAAGACATTTAAGAGGGGGAACTAATACAACGTTAAAAAGAAAACCAGAGCACACATCTACGAATTACCTCCTTAGCTATTGTCACACCATCATTAACTATTTTCGGAGAACCATGCTTGCTCTCCAAGACAACATTTTGCCCTTCGCCCCAAGGGTGACTCCAACAAGATCAGCAAGTTTGTTCACACCGCCTGCAAGACAAATTGACAATGCTTTCAGTAGGTGTGCAATTGAATGCCAGACCATATGCCAAAACAACCCTCCATGAAAAATTAAAATAACACATTAAAATCTAATATAAGTGGACAAGGAAAGATCCACCGCAGTGAAGTTTCACGTGCAGGTGACCTTCCTTTAAACATAATTTTTTCTCTAACCTACAATTTTTTTGTCACTGAGCCATCCTTTTTGAAGTACAACTCCTTTTCCATAGCTCTTGTATTAACTACCTTCTCTCTGTCGTGTAATCTCAGATTCCCTCTTCTGCTTGAGAGATTAAAGGAAATGGGTGAAAAAACCGAAAGAGAAGACAATTGTCGGCCATAATTATCAAACATTGCACCCAAATTCTTCCCCTTTCCATTGTTACCCAATGAGGTAGATGTGGAAATTGTTGTCATGCTTCCCAACGTAGAGGCCATCTTCTCTTATGTTGAATATAGAATTACAAGATCTTCATATTAGTATGAACCTTAAAAAACATGACTCCCATTGCTAAAAACCACTTTTAAGTTGTAACGGGCAAACTAAACAACTATCGCAACTTTTGGCAACTTCTGGAGCATTAAGAGAGAAACAACCAAAGAGAAATACAACCACAATCCTCATTTTAATGAGACCGGACTATATATTTGCATTAAGATAATAGAAAGAAATCACGACTATATAAGGCCAACACAAAACAATCTTTAATCAGTGTCTCTCGCGGCCTTCAGGTTGCCATGCTAGAGGTTGCATATTTTTAATTTAAATTCTTGACCTCTCGTGCCCATCTATGAATGCATCCAATGGGATATCTACATCAAATGCTCCTTTATATCCCCAAAAACAAATTTCCTACTACAAGAGCACCAGTATTGATGGATCACCCCACACCATCCCACCCACTAGAAACGGTGAAAAAGGAAACCCGAGAAAACTTCTGAAATATCTCAAGATGACTATATGGGTGGTTCATATGAATCAACCAACCATTCAGAACATGCTCATCAATCCAAACCATGAGTATTATGTGACGATATTCAAGCAGGCACTGAATCGGATTTCTGAAGCTATGTTAGAGAAACCTTAAACTCTCACTGAAAATAGGTGAAATGTGGCACCACTCAGAGATTGACATGTGCCAATTGGTACAAGTGGTAGAAAATTGGCATGCTCAAACAACGAGGTGATGCGAGAATGACATGAGGGAGAAAATATCAGAAAAGCCCCAAATCTGGAGAACTAAAGCTCATCACCAACCTGAGATTGACAACTTTACATGATGTAACCTATGAAATCATAAATGGAGAAATCATAGTAACAATAAAGTAACCTATGTAACAATAAAGTCGGATTCATCCTGGGAGTGGTAATGGGAGAAATCATAGTGAACAACAGGAAACATGCATTGTTGCTTACAATCAAATAGATGAAAAAACACATACAAAAAAACCTAGATAATAATCATGAACAAGCTTAATATTGAATTATGAACTGTAAAGGAACTTACAAAATGTGACATTACGAACCTGGTCAAGCGCACAAGCAAAAATATCCTGGACATGACACTGGTTGACAAGTTGTATTGCTCATGATGCAAGAGGATTTGTACCTGCACTGCCAAGTCAATCAAAATCCATCATTGTCTATACAATAAATACAAGTAATTGATGTAGTATTTTTTACTCTAAGATGCATTCTTATGATAATGTTAGAACATATGTTGAAAATGTCAAAACATACCTGAATAAGCTCCTCTTCGTTTTAAGAACAATTTATTGGAGTCGCATGAACTTGGAACAAGCCTCCCACGATCTGAAAGAGTAGCAACTAAGTCAACAGTGACTTTTTTGTTGCTACGCTGGATCGAGGGAGGTTTGCTCCAAGAGTAAATCACTCCAATAAATTATTCTCTACTAAACAGGGCCAACCACGTGAAGGTGGAAGCTCTTATGGCCCCTCCGCCCCCTCCCCCCCTCACATCACTCTCAATTCCCCAATACCCAATCTATATTTCATTTTTTACCTTCATGAGCATAAAAAAATATTCAATAACTAATAAAAAAATAATTCAACAAAAAGTACGCAAGGAAACATTGCAATTAATGCTTGACATAAAAATAGTATGATAAATGAGTTTTTTATATAACGCAAAAAACGTTCCAAGTATGGTAACGTTTGTCTTATAATAATACAATATTTTACATTATCAAATTTTCTTTTCTTCTTCCTATTTCTAAAGCTCCTAATTACATCATCAATATCATCGTGCTCTGCTCCTGTTTCGTGCCTTTCGACCCGCACTGTTGACCTAGTTGCGTAGTCACGATGTCTGGTCTCATCCAGTGACGGGGCATCGCCTACAAAAACATATAATATTAAATTTTAATTGTCAGTTTTTAAATATCATTGAACTAGTTTGGTAATATTAATAAAAAAATTGCAATGAGATTATTTACATGGTGCACCAGTTGTCGCCGCTGACCTAGTTGCGTAGTCACGATGTCTGGTCTCATCCAGTGACGGGGCATCGCCTACAAAAACAGATAATATTAAATTTTAATTGTCAGTTTTTAAATATCATTGAACTAGTTAGGTAATATTAATAAAAAAAATTGCAATGAGATTATTTACCTGGTGCACCAGTTGTCTCCGCTGACCTAGTTGCATTGTCACGATGTCTAGTCTCATCCAATGACGGGGCATCGCCTACAAAAATAGATAATATTAAATTTTAATTGTCAGTTTTTAAATATCATTGAACTAGTTCGGTAATATTAATAAAAAAAATTGCAATGAGATTATTTACCTGGTGCACCAGTTGTCGTCACTGACCTAGTTGCGTAGTCACGATGTCTGGTCTCATCCAGTGACAGAGCATCGCCTACAAAAACAGATAATATTAAATTTTAATTGTCAGTTTTTAAATATCATTGAACTAGTTCGGTAATATTAATAAAAAAAATTGCAATGAGATTATTTACCTGGTGCACCAGTTGTCGCCGCTGACCTAGTTGTGTAGTCACGATGTCCGGTCTCATCCAGTGATGGGGCATCGCCTACAAAAACAGATAATATTAAATTTTAATTGTCAGTTTTTAAATATCATTGAACTAGTTCGGTAATATTAATAAAAAAAATTTCAATGAGATTATTTACTTGGTGCACTAGTTGTCGCCGTTGAGATTGTTGCCCTGTCTTCCTCTCTGGTGGTAAGATCCTCAAGGGAAACATTCTCTGTCATTTAAACAAAAAACGTTATAAGGACAACCATCAAGGTATAATTAGAAAAAATTATAAGTGGAAATTAATTACCGTCACGACCCTCACTAATAGCAGCATTGTCGACCTGGTCCCCACTACAATGATCAGGTTGCACGAGAGGATCATCTACATCTGGCTCTAAAACTGGGTTATTTACCTCGTCGGTAGTGTTGCTCCCCTGATTTAAACAAAGTTTTTAGACATTAAATTTATGGACGAAAACAAAAATATTGAAAGGTTAATGTTTTACCTTATCAGGCATTCTGGATCTTGGGACCTGCCCCAAGCTTCTGCGACGTTCAACTACAGCTTGATAGCCGAAATGGAAAGCGATATTTGTATCTTCCTCTGTAGTTTCTGTTCCGAAGTCATCACCCTACATTACATATGATTGTGTATTTTTAATCATATTTGATAGGATTACAAAAACGTTGGAAAGCGATACAATTAATTATAAGATGTTTAGCTACTTAATTACAATTCTTGCAGCTAATTTCAAGTAGCCACCCTGGCCTAGCTTGTGATGGCCCTTTTTCTCAATCCTACCTTTGGTTGCCTTTGAAGTGTCAGGCAACCTAGCATCAAAAGATTGAAGTCAGATATGACGTAGCACACTTTTATTTTAGACATAAAGAAAATTAAAGCTATTGAATTAAAGTTGCAATTTACCTTGCGGGTCCAGTTGGCATTTTTCCTTCTTTCTTTGCCCTTTTCTCTTTTCCGTCATGGATGAGTGCTCTCCACTCACTCTCTGAAACTGCGAGAGGACGCTCATATCTAGGGTTAAATTGCAATTGCGTCCGATAGGTGTCCCTGGTATATTTCAAATATTTGCCGGCTACCTGAGCCACCGCTTTTCTGTCAAATGTGCCAACCCCAAAAAGGGCTTCTAGATAATCTAAAAGTTCTTTTTTCAGGTTGGAATTCTGGGAATTCCACCCTGTACGTATGGTTGGGCCAAAAATTACCAACGCATGGCTCTCCAGAATCCTGTAGAACTCATTGTTTCCTACACAGAATAAAACAAAAAAAAAAGAAAGATATTATCATTAATTTAAAAATAAAAATCATGATAAATATGTTTTAGATAAAGTACATGAAATAGTTAAAATATTAAAATTTACCTGGGAGTTGTACATGCTTTATAGGGACACCCTCATCGTTCACCAACAACGTGCCATTAATAGTCCCTGTGGAGCTGACACGTGTAGCTCCAGGAAACGCAATAATGTAGTTGGCCATATCAGCCTCATCATTGCCAACACATTCAGCGGTTGGCTGGGTGTCTGCTTGGGTAGGGTGTGTTTCTTGGCTGGCACCTAAAGGAGTAGAAGGTGTACGAGAGGGTTTTTGAGCAATCTCTTGCCCTTTTGTCCCACTACCACCAACACCAGGTTCAGAAAATGCCAGAAAACACTACATACAAAAGAACTTTTTGTTAGTTTAGTCAATGTAAAAATTAAAAATCAAACTATCACAATTCATCTCATGCAGAACAAAAAAAATATCCTTTTGAATTTTTATTATTACCTGATATCTTTCTAGCTGGCTCATAAGTTGTTTTATCCTCTCTTCTGTTTCAGGTGTTTGAAGCGCGTCTATCAAAGTATTAAATTCCGACCTTGCATCTCGTGCCTTTTTTCGCAACAAGAACACTGGAGATAGGGATGAAGAAAGCTCTTCCTCAAAGAGGGAATCATCAGGCGTACCATGGCTAGGTGTCTGCATATTTGAACAAAATTAATATTATTTCAATTGTGTAAATAACTAAAATACCTGAAGATAGAGCAATGCTGGCACTTTACATGTTCTTCTGCTGGCCTCTTTCTGCGATCATCCCGTCTCGGGATCTCCTTTAAGCGATCAAGCTTCTGCACAAGGACCTCCTCTGATACCAATTGTTGGGAAAAATACCGAGAGGGGGGGGGGGGGGGTGAATAAGTATTTACAGCATATTAAAAATTTTTACTCTTTCATGCTCTAAAACCCATATGCTACTTTTCTGAAGCCAACTAGCGTATACACGCGGATATCCTTCATGAAACTCGCGTATACCCAGAGATCTAATTATGCCATTAGTTCTTCACTTACATAATTCCATCATTCATTTATTAGATGTTCTATGAATAGTAAACATGTGTAGTAAGAATAGAATAAACCATCACACAAAGCATCACACATGAACACCAGGATTTTTAGGTGGAAACCCAAGTCGGGAGAAAACCACCGCTGCAGTTGCTCAGCCTTCAATATTTTATTATAGAGAAAACATCTTACAACATATGTGCTGGCGCAGACTTGACCAGCACGCAGGCACCCACCTGCGCTCATTTACCAGCCTCTCTTGGAAGGGAGCTCCAACCCCCTGACTCGTTTACCAGCCTCTCCTGGAAGGGAGCTACGACCCCCCGATCTCGTTTACCAGCCTCACCTGGAAGGGAGCTACGACCCCCCGATCTCGTTTACCAGCCTCACCTGGAAGGGAGCTACAACCCCCCGATCTCGTTTACCAGCCTCACCTGGAAGGGAGCTACAACCCCCTGACTGAAGGCTACAACCCTCAGCACCTTTATGGACCACGTTTCATCAATTTTCACACTGGATCCAAAGCTTCCTCTAGGACACAACTTTCAGGCCACGTTTCATCATATTTTCAGACTGGACCCTCTTCATACATTTAAGCACAGTCAAACATCAACAACAGATAGATAAAACAGAGCAGATCAGATCATACATTTCATACCCCATACTTCAGCAAACCCTAGTTTGCATACGCGCTTTCCTTTCTCTGATGTCGCATATATACGCGCTTCCGTTCATATAAACTAGCGTATACATCTGTACATAAACTTCACTGCGCATACGCGCTTTTTCTTCAGCGAAGCCGCGTATATACGCGCTTCCTCTGCGGCGAAGTAGCGTATGGATCTTCAATCATTGCGTAGCCGCATACTTCTTCGCATCGACATTCGGGGCTCAGATTCAACCCTTTACTTCGGTATTAAGATGTTCACCTCATCACGTATCTAATACCCATAAACCCATCTAGCAAATACAAGTACATTTCAGATCTAGAAATCCCGCTTCATCATTTCTTCATAAGTGCATCATAGATTCAGACGATCATCAAACCTTGCCTCTTTCTACAAAGATATTTCGCCGCAGAAGTATTCATTCAAGCTCAGACATCTTGCACCCACACTCATGATTTGCATAATGAATTTCATTTCTTTATATAGGTTTATCCTTTTTCAATACCATGAGCCCCTTTTTCAATACCATGAGCCAAAACAATACCATGAGCCCAAAACTACATTACTTCCGATGGTATTCCTGGACGGGGTCAATTAGGCGGATCATTACTCAATACAATGGGTCAATACCATGGTGGTTACCCTTGGTTTTTCACTTTTTGAGCGCTTTTGCCCATACGCGACTTGGAACGTTCTTTTCCGCGTGCATACACGACTTCTCCTAGACATATCCATGTATGCCTTGAGACATACTCTTTTCATCAAATATTTAGCACATGCTAAATTTCTCTCTTCATTGCCTTCTATACTCATTGTAGATACATCAGTTTTAGTTCATCAAGACATATTCTATCAAGCACAACTTCATCCAGTAAGTTGCCATTATCTTCATCAAGAGGGTTTCCTTTCAAGGACAACATTCATCATCATATTGCTAACAAACATCATTTACCAAGTCCATCACGTCAAGAATAACTTCATCAGGTGGATTTCCATCAAGGACAACACATGTCAACAGTCGCATGTCTTCATCTTCATTCAATGGGTTGCCATCAAGGACAACACTCTACATCATATTGCCAACAATATATATATGTGTGTGTGTGTGTGTGTGTGTGTGTGTGTGTGTGTGTGCGTGTTTGTTTGTGTGTGTGTATATATATATATATATATATATATATATATATATATATATTGAGAATTAAATACATAGACATGCACACACACACACACATTCTTATCCTTTAGATTTAATTTCTCTTCTTAATTTATTTGATATTGGTTCATCCCCTAATTGGACTCTCTTTGTCGTTCAACTCCTTTACTCTTTTCCTTGTAACCCCTAATTCACCTCTATTTATTTTATTTATTCCATTTATATAATTAATTTTGTCTTCAATTTCTTATTTTATTTATTTATTTGTACCCTATTTACATGCTATGACTTCATCCCTTAACCTTAACCTTTTCCTTTAACATTTAACTTTATTAATTTATGATTAAATATTTAATGGATAATTTTTATTGTTCTATATAAAAGGCTGCCCAACACTCATTTGTTAGCATTCTACATACTTTTCCTTGATTATGGGTGGAGCTTCCAGTACCCGAGACATCAAATGAATTAAAAATGATCTATACAGTTTCATTCAAACATTATTCCCAAGATGAAAAATTGTGAAAATATACACTCTCTTAAATTATACACACACACACACACACACACACACACACACACTCTAGATCGACCATGCATGTGGTGGTACTAATTCCTTCAAGGTGAAAGCATTTTATATTGAAAATGCCCAAGGGAAGGTTTGCACCTCATGGGATTTGAACATATTTATTGCATGATATATTTTAAGTCAATATGGATCTATGATGATATATTTACAAAAATGACACAATTAACTATATATAAAACTTGTCATTTATCATATGTGTGTGTGTGAGTGTATTCCATGAAGATAATTTCATACAAACATCATCCATGAAATTATCATGTATAAGAGCCCACACTAGAGAATAAAAATTCTAATCGCAACATGAGTATTGATTAGGATCACATGAAGTATATTAGGATATCTAGTTTGTCCATGTGAACTTTTCCTTAATGGAATTTACTACATAATTTAAACAACCAACTTATCTCTGTCCATCATCAAATTGCACATTTTTTAAATATCCCTCTTAGTGGAAAAGAAATAAATGTGCTATACTAAAGTACAACACAAGTGAAGAAAAATATCGATGTTTGATGACTTTTATTTGAAATATTGAGATATTGTGCAAGGATCCTATTCCTCCAACTAGGAAGGAAATACACTTTTAATTGGTCATGCATAACATTCTTCCAATCTTGGATGATGATTTAGGTAGCTTTGCCACACAACGTGGTCTTTCTTCCACTAGTCACCCCATCTTCTATTGTGATGATGACATTATGGAAGTAGTCACCACCCTTGACTTTATCTATCCCCCCTACATCGAACCCATGCATTCGAACCACATACACCTTGTGGCCATTACATTGACACCCAATTTTTGGGTAAGGGGGAACCTATATTGGAGAGGCCAGGAGAAGAAATTCTCCACAACTCTCCTAGTGTATCTAGTCATTTAGACTCTAGTACCATTATTCTTCCCCATTTAGAAGAACCTCTAGAGTCCCATATCACTGCAGATCACTCTAGGGATGATACCCCTCATCATTCCTTCATCTTACATTAACAACCCAGTCCCCTAGACATTGTTGTTGACCAACCTATGGTTTTTCTAGGAGAGCACCTGTTCATTATCTCCAAATCCTTTATTTGGGATAATGACACCATGTATGCAAACCCAGAAACTCAAGTCCATTTTCTTCATATATGCAGTACCAAAAGAGATATGCAATCCTCCATTCCCTTTCTATAACTTCATAACCATAACAAAAAAAAATAGCCACCACATCATAAAAATGTGTTTAGATTCCCCTTTCTAAATAAATTTTCGCATGACCATAATGTGCATGGGAGCACCTATGCTCCTCAACCATAAAAATCCCAGATCTTAGCCGAAAACAGCACTAAAACCCCTTTTCTCTGACAGGTCGCACTTTTTAGGTCATTTCCTGGGACAGGTTGTAGTTTTTTGCCCAGTAACTACTACCCAGGTTGTAGAATAGACCCCAAAAAGTGTGGCCTGGCATGTTCATGACCTCTGGGTACCTAAATTGAAATTTTCATCCTCTTAATGGAATGAGTAGGGTTAGGCCTCTTACCTACAACTGATGGATCTCGATTCCAACGGTCGGTTTGTCTTCTATGCTTGCCCAAGATTTGGGGCCTTCTCTCCTCTCTACATTCACCACAACTACACTTGCAAATGAGTGAATTTGGAGGGAAAATGCCTTATTAAAAGAGAAACCTTAGATTTTTCTTTCGTCTTCTGTAGCCAATAGATACATGTTTTTTTTGTTAGAATTCACTCATGTCAAAGTAGTTGACTTGTTGACCTAAAATAAGTTAAACCAACACTTATTTAAAGAGATACAATGGAAAATCCTAATTATTATTGGGAGGTTTGACAAAAATCATAAAAACCTATTCATTAAGCGGTCTATAAATGACTAGAATGTGCACTATTTCATGCAAAAATGTGCTTTTTTGGTAATGGAATGGTGTAAACTAGTTATAGTGTCAATAAAGAAGGTCATGAGTTATTGTTTAGTAATTTGAAAATCTCTCACCTAGTTTCTCTATAACCTTGCTTAACATATTGAAACATATTAGATTCATATTCAAAATTATCAAATACTTGATTTTGGGACTTGGTAATAGAATACTCAATGGTATCATTTAATTCATTGAAGGAAAGGTATGAGGGTTCTCTAGTTTTTTTAAAGGAAACAATTAGGTTTCTGGATTACTTAATGACATTATCAATTTTGGTATTTGTATCTAGTGATTTCGGGTTAGGGTCAACTATTTCTTCACAAAATGATGTGGGTTTGTGTTTTCTTTATATCTACACTCAATGAAAATAGAATGTGTATGCTACATTTGAACAAGAATACCATAATTCATTTCTTTCGTTAATTTGAAGTATCTAAGAAATATATACAAAACAAATGCAGAATGGGTAGACCTACATTGAATGAATAGTGGAATTGAAAAAATATATCATCCTGATTGTAGTGAGATGTACCACTTCTTCTCCTTAAGTCACGTTTTCTTGTCCTCAAGATGTGCAATGTAGTTTAGAATATAAATGCAAGCCACATTGGGTGTATTTTTTAATTAATACATAGAAGAATGTGCATGCATTTTAAATGGATTTATTTTCATTAAAAAAATCATATGTTATTTTAAATCATGACTTATCATACTAAATGGAAGCTTTAGATATGATTTCACACTAACCTCATCCATGAAACTATGATAGATATGAATCTCCATTGGCCCATAACATCTATACTCATATCTTGAGCATAGATGAGGATCACATAAACTATGATCTAAATGTCTAGTTTATCCATGTGAGTACACCTAATTGGACTATAATACATGGCTTAAAATTCCAACCCATCCCCCTCCATCATCAAGTTACACATTATCTAAAAATACCTCCTAGTGGGAAAGTACTGAATTTTCTATGCTTAAGAGAACTATGGGTCAGGGTGGAAATTGATGTTTATTCCTAATGATTGCTATTTAAAATATCATAATATTGGCTAATGATATTAGGCCTCTGTTTAGGAGAGAAGGCCCTATCAATTTTGCATCTTTAAAATTTTCCCAATTGAAAATTTTATTAATGTAAAAAAAATGGAAAGAAACATAAAATGACTGAACTAAAATACCTAAAAAAAAAATATAAACTAAAAATACCTTTGTGTGAGGTATCCAAATATAAAAACTATTACTAGTGCCACATTAATGGTGGAAACTTTCAATCATGCATCCCAAGGAAACAATCCAGAATTACTATTAAATCATAACAACTATAATTATGAAATAATTATATCATTGATGGGTTCTTTCTATAGGCCAATGTGAGGGTGATGTGTAATTTCTTTCATGTTCAACATGGACTTGAGATGTGGCATTTAAAAAAATATTAATTCATTTTTTTTAATGTCCACCTTAAGTAAATTATTCTATATATATATATATATATATATATAATCCAAACATGTCATTCATGGAGTGGGATTAATGCCCTAAATATGAAATTATTTTTATATTACAAAGGCTCAAGGAATGGTTTGCACCTCAAGGATTTGATGACATTTAGTGCATAATATATTTGGAGGTAATATGGATCTATATTTGTATATTTACAAAAATGAAAAAATCAACTATATAGAAAACTCATTATTTTTCATATATGTGCTTGTGTGTATTACACAAAGATAATTTCATAAAAACCTCCTCGATGGAATTATCATGTATAAGAGCTTCCATTATACAATAAAAAATCTGCTCACAAATTGAGCATTGATGAGGATCACATGAACTAGAATAAAATTCTTAGTTTGTTCATGCAACCTTTTCCTAAATGGAAATCACTACACAATTTAATGTCCCAACTTTTCTCCCTCCATCATCAAATCAAATATTGTCTAAATATCCCTTTAAGTGGGAAAAAATGAATGTGCCATACTACAGTAAATCACAAGTCAAGGAGGATATCAATATTTGATTTTAATGAATTTTATTTGAAATCTTCGGATATTATGCAAGGAGGCTATTCCTACAACTAGGAAATAAAGTATCTCTTATTTTTTCATGTCTTATATTATTTCAATCTTCCATAGACAGGCGATATTCTTGTTAGGATTTGCTAATGTCAAAGTATTTGAATAGTTGACCTAAAGTAAATTCAACACTGACCTTTTAAAATAGATAGAATGGAACCTCTCCATTATTATTTGAAGGTTTAACAAAAAGCCATAGATCACCTATTCATAAAGTGGTCTATAATTATTGGTATGTGCACTATGCCATTGAAGTATGTACTTTTTTTATGGAAGAATGTAAACTTGATGGGACTAGCCCTTCTTAAACTCTGCGATTAATCAATAATTAATTTATGATTAATGTGGTGATTGTGATTATCAGATTCTCAGTGATTTTGTAATTGATGTTTTTTTATTGTTGATTAATTTCTTGTACTTGTGGTTGGTGTGAGGAGGACACCTGTCTTGTACTCAGAATTCATGATCCCGCCCTTAGCTACGTGCCTAACCTCTGTTCACTTGGAATTTTACTTTGTTCTCTGGTGACTATGAGGGTTTTCGACTGTTTCTCTGCAATTATGGTGGTTTGTTTTAGTGGTGCTTTGACCTGTATGTGGCCACGAATCCTGCTCTGTTTACTGGGCTCTATCTACAATATTTAACCACCTCTCTACTTTGCTAGCTGTATTCTATTGGTGTAATGGATCTGTTTGTATTTCTTGCTCTGTCAATGAGCTCGAGGGTTTCGAGACTTGGTTCTTTGCTGTCTGCAAATGGGCTTCTCCGCCCTGAAGGTTTTGTGGGTGCCATTTGTGGTTGCTATCTCCTGAATGCATTTGTTCTTATACTATTTTATCCTCTTGCTATATGTGTTCTGCTGTTTAACTGGTTATTTGACTATGGTATGTCAGGTCGCAGCCATCATGGAACTCGGCATTCGACCTCAACTCATCAACTTCACAGTGGTAAGTCCTCCTTCTCTGCTTTAGTTTTTAAGTTGATTTTCCTAGTTATACTAAGGAATTTTCTCCTTCGTGAGTAGGGTTCCCTTGCTGGTTGGTGACCGGTCGAATCCTTCCTCTAGTTTGATGTTGCTCTTTTGGCAAGCATAGGATTACAAACCCTCACTGTTCATTTCTCTATCAAAGGGTTTTAAATTTCTTGTAATTCTAACATTTGGGTTTGTCTTTGTAGGTGGTTTGTTGGGCACTCCAGGTGTGGTCTTCAGCTCTGCTGTTACTAGCCCAAACAGGTAGGGTCTTTTCCTATAGTCACTTTTAACAATTAAGGTTTTGAGGGTATGAGCCTCGACTCTCCTATCAGTCGTCTTCTTTGTTGATTTCTATGTTAGCATTTTGGTATGGATAATCTTATGTCTAGAAGTGGTTTTGGGATCTATATGTGGTCATGGCTCTTAACTTTCCAGTCAGGGTTTCTTTGTCTCCGATCTTGGTATTCGCTGTTGGTTGTAGGGTTTCAGTACTAGGGTTTCGAACCCATTTCCTTAGTTTAACATGCAATTTATTTAATCATATCTTTGGAATACAACGATTTTTTTGGTATTTGTAATAAACTACTTGGATAATGATCGAAAGGAAAAAGTATTGTTTCAGTTTGAATGATACCTATGATTTTCTTTGCCACAATGCTCAACGTGTTTCTATGACTGTAGATATTTGTCATTAATGGAGGTCTCGACTCTTGTCTGTACCCTCATTCATATGCATCGATGTAGTCACTCCCACTTGCTCTCAGTTATTTCTTAAATGCCTATAAAAAGAATTATTCTGCCAGTTCTTGCCACTATTTATAAGTGCATTCAATTATGAATATAGAAATAAATGTATTTAGATGCCAATCGATTCAGATGACTTTTAAAAATCTCTTGTATGATCTTTATTCATTTTCAGCTATGATGGAATCCAATCTTACAAATGTCTCATTTTTTCCCTTTTGTATCATTTGTTGAACTGTTTTACAAACTGTCAACAATTACATGTAGTTACATTGGATAATTTTTAATTCCCGTTCACCCAAATTCTGTACTTAATTTTAAAACAATAACTAAAAGGAAATTATAATGAAATTAAAAAAAACATAACTTGTTGTTAAGTCTTAATGCTAAAAACTAAGGAAATCTAAAGAAAAACTTAGGTACAATCACCTGTAAACCTGTGAGACAAACACTTTTGTATTTGTTCACCCTGAGCTGGATGCTCTTGCATCAGGCTCCTGGGATAACCAAAATTCATGGCTCCGTTCCATGGGCTCCTCCACAGAATATCCTGCATGCTGTACCTGTGCCGTGTCAAGCCATGAACTGTCCTCAATGGGTCGGTTTTTCCACTTGACAAGGTACTGAAGGTACTCTTTTTTGTGAGTTCGTTTGGCCACCTGTGTGTCGAGAATTCTCTCGATCTCAAGGGGTTGAGGAAAAGGCATTTTCCTCATCCAAGAACAGCTTTCCGTCTGGGTGTCCCATTCTGGCCATGTCGAACTGTTGTCTTCAGGACTAGCAGTGTATGGAAATAGATCTACCACGTTGAATATAGGTGATATGCCTATTCTTGGGGGTATTTGTAATTCATAGGCATTCGCAGAGAATTTACGCAGAATTTTTCAAGGGCCAATTTTTTTAAACTTCAATTTGTTGTACTCACCCTTTGGGACCTTTCTTTGCGTAAATGTGTGAGAACGTCATCTCCCACATTAAACTATACCTCCTGCCATTTTAGATCTTCTTGCTGTTTAAACCTCTAACTGCTATCCCGTAACTTAGATTTTACCTGCTCATGTAGGTCATTCATTTCTTTGGCAAAATCTTCCCTGTTAGCACTCCTTCTTTCCAACTATCTCAGATCTCGTAACTCATGCACTCCGCGAGAATGCATGCCATACAAGAACTGAAAAATACTATATCCTGTGCTTCGATTCGGTGAATCGTTGTAAGCGAATTCCGCCTGGGAAAGTATACGATCCCACATTCGTGAATTTTCTCCAATCAAACTCTGTAGTAGGTTTCCCAAGCTCCTGTTCACCACCTCCGTCTGCCCATCAGTCTATGGGTGATAAGCAGAGTTGAAGTTCAACTGTGTGTCCAAATTCTTCCACAGGGTGTGCCAGAAATGTCCTGTGAAATTCACATCCCTGTCGGAGACAATGGACTTAGGAAAATCGTGTAGTCTGACAATCTCCGTGAGAAACAAGTGTGCTACGTGAGTGGCATCACTAGTTTTTCTACGAGGAATGAAATTTGCCATTTTCGAGAACCGGTCCACTACCACCATCACAGAGTCATAACTGTGCTGTGTTCTTGGCAGACCTAAGATAAAGTCCAAGCTGACTGAATCCCAAGGTCTACTCGGAATAGGTAGTGGTGTGTAGAGTCCCGTATTCTGACTGTGTCCTTTCGCCAACTGACACACTTTACACTTGGTTACAAATCGCTGCACATCCCTTCGCATCTTCAGCCAGTAATAAAAGTGACTGAGGTGATCTAAGGTTTTATTAATGTTGAAATGTCTGGAAAGACCTTCGCTATGCTTCTCTTAGATGATGTTCTCCCTCATCGAACAATCGGGAATACATAGTTGTCCTCCTTTAAACAACAGTTTCTCCTGTAAGTTATAGTCCATCCATAGACTATTATTTCTCAACAAAGGGTCCTAGCAGGCTTCATAAGCCTCCTTGAAGTCTGCATCTATTTGATACAAGTCTTTCAGGTGTTCAAATCCCAACACTTGTATCGTGCTCTCCTGCAAGAGCAAAGCTCTTCTACTCAACGCATATGCTACCTTGTTGGCCTGTCCATTAATATGCTTCAATACAAACATGAAACTCTGCAAGTACTCAACCCACTTTGCATGCTTGTGGTTCATCTTATGCTACTACATAACATACTATAATGTAGAATTATCAAAAAATAAAACAAATTTATTACCCAACAAATAGTGTCTCCAATGCTTTAGTGCTTAGATGACAACATAGAACTCCTTGTCATAAGATGAGTACTTCTGCTTGCTTTCATTCGAATTTTCACTGAAATAAGCAATAGGTTTGTCTTCCTGGCTGAGTACGACCCCAATGGATATACTACTGGCATCACAACAAACTTGGAACAGTTTGTTAAAATCAGGCAACCTCAAAATCGGTCTTTCAGTGATCTTCTTCTTCAAGATCTGGAAGCTTTTTTTTCCGCTTCAGTCCAACATAAAGGCTGACTTTCCTTTTTGATTGTGTCCGACATAGGTGTGTAGATCTCACTAAAATTCCTTATAAACTTACGATAGAAACTTGCCAACCCAAGAGAAATATGAACTTCAAACAAGCTCTTTGGGGATGGATAGCTCATGATAGATGCAAATTTCTCTGGGTCGATTTTCAGCTCATTATCAGCAATCACAAAGCCCAAATAAACTAATTCCCTCTAAAAAAAGAACATTTTTTCAAATTTATCAGCAACTTGTTTTGCTGCAACTTCTTCAGCACACTCCGAACATGTCGAAAATTTTCTTCTTTTGTCTTACTGAAAATCAGTATATCATCAAGATATACAATCACGAATTTTCCAATAAAATCTTTTAGCATTTCTTTCATTAGGCGCATAAAGGTATTAGGGGCGTTACTTAACCCAAATGGCATCACCAGCCACTCATACAGTCCTTCAATAGTTTTGAAAGTTGTTTTCCATTCATCCCCCTCTCTTATTCGGATCTAGTGGTATCCACTCTTCAGATCGATTTTCGAGAAATACGCTACCCCACTTAAGGAGTCCATCATGTCATCCATTCATGGTAATGGGAACCTGTACTTGATAGTAATCTTATTGATGGCTCTCGAATCTATGCACATTCGCCACTCTCCTCCTTTCTTGGGAGCTAAAACTATTGGAACTGCACAGGGACTTAATCTCTCCCCTATCAACCCCTTATCTAACAATTCTTGTACTTTTTTTCTGATCTCCTTGTTGTCCTTAGGGCTCATTTGGTATGCTGCCTTGTTTGGTAAACTAGCTCCGGGTATAAATTCTATGTGATTACTGATACTTCTCTTAGAAGGTAATTTATCTGGCAAATCATCCACTACAATGTCACTAAACTCCTACGACATGTCTTGAATTTATTTAGGAAAATCTGCAATTTCAGTGTGTAACAACACTGTTTTTTGCCTCCTTGCAACAACATATTTTATCTCACTATCTTCGATCTATTTCAAAAATTCCTTTCCTCCCACCAGCAATGCTTTGACTCCACTAGTTTCTACTGTCTCTTCCTCCTTGATGGGTACAAGCGTGTGCTTAATCCCATCCTTGACAAAATTGTAATAGTTTGTCTTCTCATCATGTACTACCTTTCTGTCATAATGCCATGGTCTTCCTAACAATATGTGACACACATCGATAGGCATAATATCACAAACAACCTTATCCCTGTATTTTCCAATATGGAACTCAACCTCACATTGTTCATCAACTAATAGTTGATGTCCTTTCTGTAACCACGACACCTTGTAAGGAGTGGGGTGCTTCAACCTTTTCAATCCCAAATTCTCCACCATATCCATGGAAACTAGATTATCTGTGCTCCCACTATCGATAATCAGTTTGCAGCATTTTCCGTGTGACTTACAAACTGTCCGGAATAATGCCTTCCTTTGAGTTGGTTCAGCTATCTCCTTTGCTGGTTTTAGCAGTACCTTATTCAAAACTAAGGCTTCCCCTATCTCTGGCACATTCTTTGCCTCTTTGGGTGGTACCTCTACCTCCTCCATCTGAGAAACATATGCTCCTCTTGTTCCAACCCATTCTCCTTCAGGATACTCATAGGACTTGTGCCCCCACTTGTGGCACCTGTAACACTGGATGGCAGCTCCTCTTCCTCTACCATTACCTCTTCCTTTGTGGTATCGCTTTCCTCCCCTGGTGCTACTGTCCTTCTCTTTTGTCCCTGAAGCCTTTGAGTTGCTACCTTCATCATTGGGTTGACAGCTCTACCTCTTCCGAAGGTTCGTCCTTTCCCTCTACTAGATCCTCCTCCTCTTTTGGCATTATGTTCTTTGTTTATCTTCTCCTCTGTCTTCAGGTCACTCTGATAAGCCTCATCTATGGTTCTAGGTGAAAGAATACTTATCTCATCCAATATTTCTAGCCTTAAACCATTTACAAACCTCGCTATTTTTTCTGGGGTGTCTTCCACGTAACTTGCTCTCTGGTTCGCCCGATAGAATTCTTCGGTGTACTCCTTTAAATTCATTCCCTTCTGTTTCAGATTTTGTACCTACCTGTACATAGAAATTTGATAGTCTTTGGGTAAAATTTTACCCTTCAACTTGGCTTCCATCCCAGTCCATTTTTTGATAGGTTGCTTATTCAACCTCTTCCTCTCTGCTTGTACACTATCCCACCATAAGGCTGCATTCCCTTTCAACCTAGTGGCAGTGAATTTAACTCTCTTATCTTCACTGATCTCCTCATACTCAAAATAATTATTCAAATCACTGAGCCAATCCAGCAGTACCTCTGCTGACAAACTTCCATCATAATTCTAAAGCTCAGGATTTGGCTTACTATTAGCTAGTAAGACCGATTTCAACAACCTGATCTCAGGTCCTTCCCCATCTGATCCATCCATTGTCTCTGCAACTTCCTAATCACTATCATCTCCTCCATCAGGATCCCTTCTTCTTCCTGCTTCTACTACCGACAAATGGGAATTTAGGATCCTAATCTCCTCTCTCAATCCTTCATCTGCTACTCTTCGAATAACTCTCCCATGACCTCGCCTTCCAACTTCCATTTCAATAATAAAAAAAAAACTGAACCTAGCTCTGATACCAAAAATTTGATGGGACTAGCCCTTCTTAAACTCTGCGATTAATCAATAATTAATTTATGATTAATGTGGTGATTGTGATTATCAGATTCTCGGTGATTTTGTAATTGATATTTTTTTGATTGTTGATTAATTTCTTGTACTTGTGGTTGGTGTGAGGAGGACACCTGTCCTATCTTCGGAATTCACAATCCCGCCCTTAGCTATGTGCCTAACCTCTGTTCACTTGGCATTTTATTTTGTTCTCTGGTGACTGTGAGGGTTTTCGACTGTTTCTTTGTGATTATGGTGGTTTTTTTTAGTGGTGCATTGACCTATATGTGGCCACAGCTCCTTCTTTGTTTACTGGTCTTTATCTATAATATTTAACCACCGCTCTGCTCTGCTAGCTGGATTCTGTTGGTGTAATGGCTTTGTTTGTATTTCTTGCTCCGTCAATGAGCTTGAGGGTTTCGAGACTTGGTTCTCTGCTATCTGCAAATGGGCTCCTCTACCGTGAAGGTTTTGTGGGTGCTATTTGTGGTTGCTATCTCCTGAATGCATTTGTTCTTATATTGTTTTATCTTCTCGCCATATGCATTCTACTGTTTAACTAGTTATTTGACCGTGGTATGTCAGGTCACAACCATCAGGGAACTCAGAATTTGACCTCAACTCATCGGCTTCACAGTGGTAAGTCCTCCTTCTCTGATTTAGTTTTTCAGTTGATTTTCTTGGTTATACTAAGGAATTTTCTCCTTTGTGAGAAGGGTTCCCTTGCTGGTTGGCGACCGGTCAAATCCTTCCTCCAATTCAATGCTACTCTTTTGGTAAGCATGGGCTTATAGACCCTCACCATTCATTTCTCTATCACAGGGTTTTAACTTTCTCACAATTCTAACATTTGGGTTTGTCTTTGCAAGTGGTTTGTTGGGCGCTCTAGGTGTGGTCTTTGGCTCTACTGTTACTAGCCCAAACAAGTAGGGTCTTTTCCTATATTCACTTCTAGCAATTAAGGTTTTGAGGGTATGAGCCTCGGCTCCCCTATCAGTTGTCTTCTATTTTGATTTCTCTGTTAGCAGTTTTGTATGGACACTCTTCTGTCTATAAGTGGTTTTGGGATCTATATGTGGTCGCAACTCTTAACTTGCCAGTCAGGGTTTCTTTGTCTTCGGTCTTGGTATTCGCTGCTGGTTGTAGGTTTTCAGTACCGGGGTTTCAAACTTATTTCCTTAGTAAAACATGCAATATATTTAATCATATCTTTGGACTACAATGATTTTTTTGGTATTTGTAATAAACTACTTGGATAATGCTCGAAAGGAAAATGTATTGTTTCAGTTTGAATGATACCTGTGATTTTCTTTGCCACAATGCTCAATGTGTTTCTATGAATGTAGATATTTTTCATTAATGGATGTCTCATCTCTTGTATATAACCTCGTTCATATGCATTGATGTAGTCACTCCCACTTGCTCTAAGTTGTTTCTTAAATGCCTGTAAAAAGAATTATTCTGCCAATTCTTGCCACTGTTTATAAATGCATTCAATTATGAATATAGAAAGAAATGTATTTAGCTGCGAATGGATTCAGATGAATTTTCAAAATCTCTTGTATGATCTTTATTTATTTTCTGCTATGATGGAATCCAATCTTACAAATGTCTCATTTTTTCCCTTTTGTATGATTTGTCGAACAGTTTCAGAAGCTGTCAATAGTTACATGTAGTTACAATGGATAACTGTTAATTCCCATTCACCTAAATTCTGTACTTAATTTTAAAACAGTAACTAAAAAGAAATTATAGTGAAATTAAAAAAAACATAACTTGTTGTTAAGTCCTAAATGATAAAAACTAAGGAAATCTAAATAAAAACTCAGGTACAATGACTTGTAAACCTGTG
This sequence comes from Pinus albicaulis, assembly GCA_034641835.2. Classification (NCBI taxonomy): domain Eukaryota; kingdom Viridiplantae; phylum Streptophyta; class Pinopsida; order Pinales; family Pinaceae; genus Pinus; species Pinus albicaulis. The sequence goes on along the minus strand of CM076578.1, from coordinate 587,436,237 downwards.
AGACAAACACTTTTGTATTTGTTCACCCTGAGATGGATGCTCCTACATCAAAACTAGTTATAGTGTCAATAAATAAGGTCATGTATTCTTGTTTTGAAATTTGCAAATATCTCACCTAGTTTCTATCAAACATTGTCCTAACATATTAAAATATATTAGCCCCATATTCAAAAATATCAATTACTTTGTCTTGGAATTGGTAATAGAATATACAATGGTATCATGTAATGTAATGAAAGAAAGGTATAAGGGTTCTCTAGTGTTTCTAAAAGAAAAAATTAGGTTTATCAAAGACTTAAGGATGTTATCAAATTTGGTATTTGGATCAAGTGGTTGGGGTTTATGGTTTAGTATTTCTTCATTGAATGAGGTAGGTTTAGGTTTTTTTTATATATACTTTGTGATAATAGAATGTATAAGCTATGTTTTAACAATGATACCATAATTTTATTTCTTTTATTTGTTCAAAGAATCTAAGAAATATATAAAAAAATGGATCTGTAAACCTATATTGAATTAAAGGTATAAATTAAACATCTCTCATCGTCATTGCAATGAGCTGAAACACTTCTTATCCTCAAATTATGCCTCCTTATCCTCAAATTATGCAATAAATTTTAGAATTTAAATACAAGGCATGGGTGCATTTTTTAATTAATACATAGAATAATTTCCATGCATTTTAAATGCATTAATTTTCATCAAATCATGAACATGTTGTTTTAAATCATAACTTAGCAAGCTAACCAATAGTTTTAGATATGATTTCATATTGAACTCATCGATGAAACTATCATAGATAGGAGCCTACATTTCTCTATAATATCTCTAGTTACAACATGATCATGGGTGAGGGTCACATGAAATATGATCTAAATTCCTAGTTTGTCCATGTGACTACACCAAAATGAACTTTTCTAAATGACTTAAAAATCCAACTCATCCCCCTCAATATTGAAGTTACACATTCTCTAAAAGTCCCTCCTAGTGGGAAAGTATCACAATGTGTTTTTCTTAAGACAGTTATGGGTTAAGGTGGAAATTGATCTTTGGGTATAATGAACTCAAAATATTGGGAGAGGGGATTAGGCCTATATTAGCGAGGGTTGGGCCATCTGAATGAATCATGCTTGGAATTATGTCATATTACACAAATGCATGACCTTTTTATTGGAATTTACCAATTTCAATTTAGTTGACTTGGTGGCCCAAAAAAATTCAAAAAAAAATATATAGGTACACCCTCATTCTTACTAAAAGTATTGTAAAAAACAAAAAACTACCTATCCATGAGGTGGCCTATAAATGATTGGTATTTTAACTAGTCCATGTAACTATGCTTCCTTGTCATGGTAGGTTGTATAATAGTTATAGGAATGATAAGCAAGGTCAATGTTCTTGTTAGGAAACTTGTAAATATTTCCCCTAGTTCTTATCGAATCTCGTCTTATAGTATCCAAAATTACTATCCTTCTATTAAAAAAAGCGAATAATTTCTCTCAGGAAATGATAGTAGAAGATACAATTATCTCAATAACACATGAGGGATCTCTAGTATTTATAAAATTAGCAATTAGGTTTCTCAATTACTTGAATCCATGTCCAATTTTGTTGTTTACATCTATTTTAATTGGTTGGGGTTAAAGTTGGGTATTTCTTCATTGCACAAGGTGGGTTGAGGTTATATCATGTGCAAAGCTCCATGAAACCAAAATACAAATGTTACATTTGAACATGAATAAAAGAAGAAATATAAATAAAACAAATAGATGGATAAAGCTACATTGAACAAATAGTTTAAACATTAAATTGTGGCAATGTAAACATCTCTTATTGTCATGGCAATTAGGTGAATTACTTCTTCTCTTGAAATCATGTCTCCTTCTACTTTGACACATATAATGTGGTTTAGAATAGAAATATAAGCAATGAGTGTATTTTTTTATTAATAGATCATAGAATATACATGCATTTTAAATGCATTGATATCCTTAAAAAGCAAACATTTTTTTGAAGACTTCTGTCTAATATATATTTTTTTGTGGTGCTTCAAAGATGTCTAAAACTATATGAAGAAGAGCCTTACCATTCTTGTGTGAGCACATTATAGGGAATAATTCCCATAACCTTATGTGAGCAATAAATAGTTAATTGTTAAGTAATAAATTTTAATATATTAATGTTGATATCAATAAATAGTAATATTATAGCCTACTTGGTGTAGAATAGTGATGGGATGCATTGTTAAGGAACTCTGTCTGCAAGGTCACTGGTTCGAAACCCATGGGTGATTAGGATTAGTCTAAATTACAAAAAAAAAAAATAGTAATATTATCATAATCATTTTTATATATTTATATAGTTAAAAAATTATTTTTTGGGCTTGTTTTCTATGTTGAATGATAAATACTTTGAAAGAAAATGCTTAAATTTTTTTAACATTTTACTATAATAATTCTTTTTCCCAAAAACTAAAAAAAAAAACTTTTTAAACATCTTGAGACTCTAAAAAAAAATCATAATAACTAGGAATAAGTCAAAAGAGAGAAGATTACTACATCCATAATAACTAAGAAAAAATCAAAAGAGAAAAAATTACAATGGGGGAGAGAACCGAATTTTATCTAATTAATAATTTTTAATTCTATACAACGTTTTTGTTTCACACAAATATTTTTGTAATATAAATATATCAAATTTGATAAACAATTTTTTACTTTAAATCTGATAGAAATAAATACAAAAATAAAAATATTTTTTTATAAAATAAAAATTAAATATAAAATATAAACGTAAAATATAAAGACTTCACAATCCTACAATCCAAATGTGGAGGGCAATGGAAAATGGATAAACAAGGATTCGAAAAAATAGTTTGACAACCCTAATGCCTAGTTAGTTCGATGTATTGCATGTTTTTCAGATACGGTCAATAATCCTTCATAAGGTGATTACAAATATATTAATGATTAACTTTACTTCTTATATATCGGATCAAAGTGTTCAAAAATAACATTCGCTACATAAAATATTAATTGCAGGAGTTAGAAGGAGCCGTGGAAGTGATTATATTTATTTAAGTGATCAGATGGAAGTTTAATAATATAAACCAATTTTTGCATTTATGCACGCCTGAAACAGAACGAACTTTCCACAGTGAAATCATTTTCTACTGTGGAATCATGGTTTGTCCATAAGTTTCTGAAACTGATAGAATTTCTATCATAGAAGATTATTTATGTGATTGGATTCCATAAAAAAAACAAGGGGTATATATTAGTTCTTTAATTTAATTATAGTTATTTTGAATTAAAAAATTATAAAAAAATAAAAGTTATATATATTTTGGAAAAAGAAAATTGTTTTTGGAAAAAAAATATAATAATTTTTAATGCATTTATGTTTATGATTATTTTTTTTAATGCTTATTTAATGTTAGTAAATGTAATATTTTAATAAAAAATTGCTCAATCATTTTATCATTGAATGCAATATTCAACACTCTGTATCAATCATGTTTTTAAATGACAAGAAGAAAATTCTACTCTAACATAAAAAAAAAATGTTTTTAAATTATTAGAAGAAAATTCACTATGATATCAAAATTGTTTTTCTATTTCTAACAAAAACCTAAGTCACATTATGTTTAAAAAGTCCTTTTTTAATTCAAAGAACAAATTTGATACATGATTCAACAATGTGTCCCTTTCAGCATAATTGAGATAGTGAAAGCAAAGATGGAGACTATGTGATCATACTTTTGTAAATTTGTCCATTGTAATAATTTTAAAATACACGTGTCACTTCTTTTAAAAATTTGTATTAAGAAATCTTGTTATAATTTAAGTAGGTAAATTGTTTCACTATAATAGTTTTAGTTTATATGTGTGTTATTAAGTAAATTCACATAAAAAATATATATATAATAATAATGATGTTCAAATCTTATAAAAATGCAATCAATATGAAAATTATATATATTGAAACAACAAATTAAACATTTAACTTTGTTCTAATGTGGATGCAAACCATACCCATTGAAACAATAAATTGAATATTCAACTTTGTCTCAATGTTAGAGCCATTTGTTCTCAGGTTAACATTTGTTCTCACGTTAAAGCTGCTAGTAATGTATTGGAATGTATAAGTTTATGGCCAATTCATTTTTCTTGTTACTTTTTACATTTCAATTAGTAAATTGACAGTTTTCCTTCTTTATTTTAAATTTTGATAAAGATAATGTTTATTTACAGATTGTATTGTAAAAAAAAAAAGATCATGTAACAATAAAATTATAATAAATATTATCTATATTAATTTTGTTTTAAAAACACATTTACTATGATTTTAAAAAATGGTTAAATATAGTTTACATTCATTTTGATCTTTATATTTGGCATTATCATTCCATAAAAAATTGGCTAAATATAGTCTACTTTCATCTAGATATTTATATATGGCAGTGTCATCTAATTGAAATTTTAACTTTTAAGTTATCTTTATTGTAAGAACATTGAAAATTTTGTTGGGTTTTAAGTTAGATGGAAAATTCAAAGAACATGGTAAGTAGTGTATACTTTCATTTTGATATTTATATTTAGTTCTATCATCTTATGAAAATTTTTAATTAGAAGTTGTATTCATGGTAAAAATAAATAAATAAAATGGTTTTAACCGAATGAAAAATTCAAGGAAAATCCAAACACATGCATAAATTATATGGGACATCTAGTTATAGAGATGCCCAAAAAAGGTGAAATATATTAATAATTGGTTTTTATGAAATATATTAAATAACCTTTTGTTTTCAAAATCTGTATATATATTTATGCAAAAATATTTTGAAGAAACTACGTATAACTTCCATTCCTATTAAAAATATGTAAAATATAAAATTATAAAAATGTCCATAATTATAAGTTAAATAAATATTAAATAAATAATTTTAAATTAATAATTAAAATTCACATATATAATTTATATTTTACAGATTCTCTTCACTCAGACTTTAACTAATTAGTTTACAATATTTTAGCAAACCTACAACCAGTAAATTAATTTACCATCTTTATCCAAGCCTACGACGAGTTGAATGAGAATACAAAACGGCTTTGCTCAACGATCCATTATACCGTTAAAAGAAACATGTACGAGCGACATGAAGGCTGGATAGCAATTTACCTGACTCAATTTCTCATTAGCATTTCAACTTTTGAAAGAGCCAGAAGTCGTCAAAGCGATCACTAATCAGCCACGTCTTCCTATTTGCAATTGGACATACGGGTTTTTATGGCAAATCTTTGGCTTCCTGGAAAATCTTTGGAATTTAAAAGTTAGCTTATAGAGCAAATTTCACATGGGAAATATATGCTAAATATCTTTCAATTTTTGTGACTAAAATCTTTTGGTGAAAATCACATCAAAATAGATAAGGTGAGTGTGGTTCATCTAAATCTTTCAACCTTTGAAAGCACTTGTAACAAATAAAATTTGTTATGTAATTAGTTCCATAAAATGTAAAAAGTTGATGGTAAAAGTATTCCAAGAACTGATGGTTGGTTGGTACAATTGAACAGTTACATGTTCCTCTGGATATATGAGGAAGATCCCACTCATGAATAGGGGTTCTGTTTAGAGACTAAGGAGGAGACTGGAAATTTTCCTCAGATATCTATTAGTAATCCTGAAATTTTCTAGTGCTGATAAGGTTCCATAGGAAATGTGCTTATTTAGAAGCAAAGACGGTAAACAATTGTTATGAAAATATTTGTTGAATGGATTTGATACTCTGTACCCTGTGATTAAGTCATGATTTTTTGGAATCTAAGCTTCTCTGATCCATAATATAAATTAATAGAAATTCTTTCGGTAATAATCACATGCAAAAGAACATGGTCGATGTGTTTCGAACCAACCAGTGTGGTTCATTATCAGGACTATGTGAGAGATTAGATCCAGACATTAAGTATAAATAGATGTAGAAATGGATAACAGCTAGTTTGACTTTGAAAAAGTAAATATTCCATTATTTATTTATTTATTTAATTTTTATTTATTTATTTATTATTATTATTTTATTTATTTATAAAACCTTTAATATATTTATACAACTAATTAACCAATTAATTAATATAATGGTAAGTAGTTTAACAAATGGTGGTGTATATATGTAAATATTGATTAAATTATATAATAATCAATTATTATTAATAATTAATAAATACAATTAATTCTTCTTCATATAATTTAATTATAACAAACCATCTATCAAATAGTCAAACATAGAGTAAAAAAATAAATAAATAAATAAACAAATAAAAATAATAAAAATAATAATAAATAAATAAATAAATAAAATAAAATAAAATATAAATTAACAAATAATAAAAATAAATAAAAATATTTTATTTTATTTTAATTAATTAATTAATTAATTATTATTATTATTATTATTATATACATATATATTTAATAAAAATAAAACAAATAAAGTATAAATAAATAAATAAAAATAAAAATAAAAATAAATAAGTAAAAAAGTCAAGAATATAAGGCAGGAATCCATCACCTGCTGATATTCCAACCGTCATTTCTATTGATATTAACGGGTCTTTTTTCAATTTCAATAGCCTCTCTCAACATACGATGATGGAAATGGTCGATTCTAACAATGACCTTAGCATCTTCTATGCAAACATGATGGTTAGTCTTTTCAGCATGCTCAGCTAAGGCAGACGAGCGAGATCTTCTATGCTTGATATCAACAGGATGCTCACAGATCCTTTGATTAATAGACCGACTCGTCTCACCAATGTAAGGAGTCCCATAGGAACAGGGAATGATGTAGACACCTTTTCCATCCTTGGGGTCAATCGGATCTTTAACCGATTTTAGAGAACTACGAATTGTATTAAGGGGCTTGAAATAAGAGGATACCTTATGCTTTTTAAGGATTTTAGCAATCTTATCAGTGGTACCCTAGATGAATGGAAGGCTAACACTACCATACCATTCACTAGGTTCTTTTTTATTTTTAACAGAAGGACCTTTCTTAGCTTTAAGGAAAGATTTGAGGCCCTGCGACATACTATAACCATTATTACAAAAGACATTCAACAGATGGGTCTTTTCCCCCTCAAGGTGAGAATCATCCGAGATTCTCAGCGCCCTTGTGGCTAAGGTGCTAAGGACACCTAATTTTACTGTGTAATGGAGTGGGTATACTCTGAAGATATACTGTGAGGAAAGTAGGAAAAGACTATTTTCAAAGAATGCTACTGATGTTTTGTTTTACACAGTATTTTAATAAATTTAAGTAATATTATGATGGTCGTGAAAGAGTAAAGTAGGTATGGTAGGAATACGAGAACAGTGAAAGAAACTACTGTTAAGAGTAAAAACCATTAAATGAAATATCCAGTTACTATTAAAAACGCTTTTAGCAGTTTGAGTTTGGAAAATAATCAACTACATTTTATCTTAGAAAACTGTAGAGCAACACTGTCAACCTTAGGACCTAAGGTAGAACCTCCAATTCCAAGGCACGTCGTGTCTCCGGCCATATTTATACTCCGACAAAGAAATGGTGGTCCGGTCACAAAAAAAAAACTAGCTAAGATAAAAATTCCAAAGAGAACAGTATAATAGTTGTACAACATTAGAGATATGTCATTTGAATTATAGGCTAAATTGTATCAAACCATATCAAGAAAATAGATTTCCATAGAAACATAAAGAACAGTGGAAAGACTATTTAAACTATAGTATTTGACGCATGCAAATAAAGACAGAGTATTACTATCCATATCAAAGTAGTTTTTTTCATGAGAAGGAGATAAGCACAGTATGTCAAAAACTAAAATAATCAGAAAAATCTTTACCGATAGTAAATATCTGCGGCATAATTAAACAATATAGACAAAATGAAGACCATAACAATTCATATATAGCCCAACATACAAACTAGTGTTGCCCTATATAACTCTGAGAGAAATTCCATTGAAAATAGGAAAGTATTGACTTAAAGAAAGACCTGATTTAGGACAGAGAAACGAGATTACATTTAAACCATCTGTGAGTATTTTAGAATCCAAAATAAATTACACAAATTTCGGCTCTGGAGAGCAACCCGGAAAAACCCTCATATAGATGGATGAAAACAAGAAAAGAAATTCTAAAAACCCTCTACTTTAACAGTAAAGTGCCAGACGTGTTGCGGAATTGTGGACAACAAAATACCTGGAAGGTCAAAGTAACTCTGTTAGCCAAGATCTTCAATTCCATATTAGACATATACTCTTTGGAAAAAGGGATCACCTGCAAATTAAGGACATAACGTAAAGAGGGTTACAAATAAGAAACAAGAGTAAAACTTAAGTCATGTCTCAAATGAAAAATGGAAAATATGTGTTAACACAGTCACATGCATGTAGGTGAATCTCTCTTCATTATAAATAGGCGAATGCGCGGGGATTTCCTTTTGGGAATAATGCAATCAAATAATAACGAGAATTAGAAAACGTTAATGGTTAAAAAGAAAAATTTGAAAGATTACATAGAGAATGTAAAACACACCAAACCCTAGAGAAGAATGTCTAACCTGCATCATGGTCGAGGAGCTGAAGGGTTGATGATACTCTGAATGGAAGTATACCAGACTGGGCCGAATGAGCTTGAGAAATGCAATGGTTTCTTCCAAGGCTAAAGCAACGTAAATATTGCAAATGACAAAGCTGACTAAGCTAAAAGACTATCTCTATGGAGGACCGATTGAACGAGGTCTGAAGCCTTATCTATTGTAGAGCCATCCTTCGCACAAATACAAAGACCAAAAGATAGAGCCACCTAGGGTTGGCATGAATATCATGTCATTTATCGCCGGAAACACTGTCCGTAGATCTCCAAGAAAAGCAACGGTGGGGTCTACCGCAGGTGGCCATCGAAACCCGTAATGTATCACGGAAAATCTTGCCTCTGTCAAGAAATTTAAATGTTAGGACGATACAACATTCAATTTCTTTGACGTGCCAGCTAACCCTTGATAATATCAAACCACAGACTCATTACATAAATGAGAAGTTAGGGTAGGCAATAATCGTTATGATAATATTAAAGTAAAAATCATATAAGGTATGAAACGACAGCCATTGTGAATTATTACAATGGGTTTTGCTACGTGATTATATATATTATCAAGTTTGAGATAATATAATCTACCAAAGTTTTATAAGCGGTTATGTCCATGAGATATATGCAATTATATTCAATGATAAGATGTATAACCTTTACGATATCTTTAGTTAAGTCAGTATGTTATATGCTAAGTCCAATTGGATAGGATGCAAAGAATTTGATTAGGTGTGTTAATGTATGATTAGTTGTAAATAAGAAAGTAAAGTAGAAAGTAATATATATATATATATATATATATATATATATATATATATATATATATATATTTATTTATTTATGGTTGTGACAAGTGGTATCAGAGCAACGTTCATATGCTATGACCCTAAGGGTCAACTAATGATTTAAGGTATGTGAATACTGATGCACATAAGAGAAGCATAATAGGAAACATCATGAGAAGGGGGTCAGTGCAACAACCACCCCAGAACACTGGGAACCCAAAACACAACGAGTAGTGAGCCCTAAGATGTGGGTTTAGTTGAGTGTGGATCAACACCAGCAAACAAGTAGACTGCTAGAGGAACAACATCACCAAAATAGCATACTATTGAATACAATGCAGAAACTAAAAGAAAAAATGGTGCGGGTTTGAAGTGATAATGAACACTTGATGCAAGAGTAAGAGAAGATAATCAAGATCCTGTCAAACAAGCAAAATTAGGGAATGGAACAACTCAGTTCTGATAGGGACATGCAAGAAGGTAATGAGCGACAAACAAGGGACCACACCACTAACAAAGTGGAATGAAGCCCTTCCCAGTGAAGCAACAAGAGCAAAGAATATAATTAAGCAGAGTCTAGAAATTTGTTCGGATCAACAAGAAGTTAAGAAGCAGAAAGTGGAACTTCAGGAGGAGTTTCAAAAAATAAAACCACCAACATTTGATGGTGAAGCTAAGGAAGTGGCAGAGGCGTGGTTGATAAATATGAAAAAATATTTTCAAGTGTACGAGTATGGAAGAAATCTGAAGGCCAGATTGGCTATATATAAGTTAAGGGAGAAAGCCACTCTATGGTGGGAAGAAGTAAAGAATGTTTGTAGCATTGAGGACCAAGACGTTACCTGGCAATCATTCTAGAAATACTTTAAAGATAATCATTTAACATTACATTTCTATGATGAGAAATCTAAATAATTTCATGACTTGAAGCTGGGACAGATGACCATGGACGAGTATATTACCAAGTTCACCTCTCTGCTAAGATATGTTCCATACCTCAGAGAGGAGAAGGCTAAGGTACAAAGATTTATGAGTAGTTTTCCAACACATATGAAGGAGCAAATTGAATGTTTAAATCCTAGAACCATGGACGAAGCCATTCATAAGGTACGAATGTGTTATCAACAGTCCAAGGCCAAAGGAGAAGTGGGAAAAAGTTGGCAGCCAAGAAAAGGACAAAAAAGAAGCTTAAACTTCAAGGGCACAAAAAATAATAATTTTAAGAATTCTGCACGAAGTTCTGTAAGCAATTTGGTAGAAATCATCAGAGAACTCGATGGCCAGCTGAAGAGAGGCATACAGAGGCATCTAGCAAGCCTGAGAAAGGGCAAGTGATCAAACCATCCTTGCAGTGTTGGGGGTGTGGTGAAGCAAATTACTACAAAAATTGCCCACAACAAGCGAGAAGTGAAATAGTTTTAAATTTGTAGGAGGCTTCTAGAGTAGGCAATGTGGCTCAAAACATACCTCGTATCAATGCAATGTTGGAGGATCGATAGGAAAATTATCAGCCAACAACGATAGAGCTGGAAGGAAAATTGTTGTCTCATTCTGTTTTTATTTTGGTAGACCCAGGTGCAAGTCTAAGTTATGTTAATATTAAAATAGTGGAAATTTTTTAATTAAAAGAGCAGAAATTCAAAAACCCTTAGCTGATACAGCTACCCATAGGAGCAAAAAGAAAGGTAACTGCCAAAATTCCAAACTGCACATTAGAAATTGCAGAAAAATAGTTAAACGTGGAGCTAAAAATACTACCATTATGGTCCTATGATGTTTTCCTGGGCATGGATTGGCTAGAAAAACATTGGACCTTACTCGACTGCAAAGAAAAGATCATTTATTACAGAATGTAATATGGAACACGCAATGAAATTCAGGGAATGAAGAAACCATTACAGCTATGTCCTATTACAACAACCCAAATGAACAAATTTATAAGAAAGGGATGTCATATTTATGCTATCCAGGTGGGATATGCTAATTATAAGGAGAATTATCCTATGATGGAGAACATACCAGTGGTGCAAGATTACATGGATTTCTTCCCAGAAGACATACCCGGATTACCACCAAGAAGGGATATTGATTTTACCATTGAATTAATTCCAGGAGCATCACCTGTGTCCAGGGCTCCTTACAGAATGAGTGTTCCAAAATTAGCTAAATTAAAAATGCACTTACAGGAACTGTTGGACAAAGGTTATATTCATCCAAGTGTGTCCCCTTGGGGAGCACCAGTGTTGTTCATTAAGAAAAAGGACAGAACCATGTGAATGTGCATGGACTATAGACAACTCAACAAGTTAACAGTCCAAAATAAATATCATTTACCAAGGATTGATGATCTGTTCGATCACATGAAGGGGGCCACAGTGTTTTCAAAAATATATTTAAGATCTGGATATCATCAGATCCGAATCAAAGATGAAGACATTTACAAGACTTCTTTCTTTACCAGGTATGGGAATTATGAATTTGTGGTGTTACCCTTTGGGTTAACCAATGCACCGGCAACCTTTATGTGGTTAATGCATGGCATATTCCATCCTTTCCTAGATAAATTTTTACTTATATTCATATATGATATTTTAATATATTTTAAAAACAAAGAAGAACATAGGGAGCATCTAAGGATTGTGCTGGAAATGTTAAGAAAACACTAGCTGTATGCTAAGTTCAGCAAATGTGATTTCTTCAAAACAAAAATCCAGTACTTAGGCCATGTTATTTCAGTAGAAGGAATTTTTTTTGATCAAGAGAAAACCGAGAAAACCATGGAATGGAAAGTACCCCAGAATGTAGCGGATATTTTATCCTTTATGGGATTGACCGGGTACTATCGAAGATTTATTAAAGGATTTCCTAGAATTTCTTTTCCAATTACCTCCTTGCAGAGAAAAGGAAAAGTTTTTAAGTGGACTGTTGAGTGCCAGAACAGTTTTGAGAAGTTAAAACAACTACTGACCATTGGACCAGAGATTAAGAGTATCTGACCCTAATAAAGAATTTGAGGTTTGTACAGAGGCTTGTAAAGAGGGAGTTGGGGCAGTTTTATCTCAGGAAGGGAAGGTAGTGGCTTACGGGTCAAGAAAGCTGAAGGAACATGAACAAAGATATTTGGACTATGATTTAGAGTTAACAACAGTAGTACGTGCACTTCAGGTATGGAGGCACTACTTGGTGGGTAAGAAATTTATATTAAAGACATATCATAGAAGCCTAACGCGTTATTTCAAGCAAGTTGATTTAAACTCCCGACAGGCAAGATGGAATGCCTTCTTAAGTGAGTTTTATATGGACATCTAGCATGTGAAGGGTAAGGAAAACTGGGTGGCTGATGCTTTAAGTAGAAAGTTGCATTGTGTTTATGAACTTTATTATAATCAACTTGAATGTAAATTCTTGGATCAAGTAAAAGAAGAAGCACAAAAGGATCCTGAATATCAATTCCTATGGCAGCAAATGGAAGAGGCCAAAAAGTAGGGAAATACTTCTGAATATGGAGTTAATAAAGAAAAAATGCTAACCTTTAGAGGAAAGCTATATGTACCAAACTGTGTGGACCTAAAGGAGCTAATCATGAACGAGTATCATCAGAGTAATTATGCGAGACACCCAAGATACCAGAAAATGTTGACTACTATTAAAAAAATATATTTTTGTCCTGGTATGCATAAAAATATTGCTGAGTATCTAAATAAATTTTTGGAGTGTCAACAGGTTAAGGTGGAGCATTGACATCCCACAGGATTGTTGCGGCCTATACCAATACCTGAATAGAAGTGGGTGGTCATATACCTGGATTTCATTACAGGTTTACTATGGTCAAAGAGGAAAAATGATTCCATCATCGTGGTGATCGATAGGTTGACTAAGTCTACACGTTTTATACCTATAGATTCTACTTACAAGACTATACAGATAGAAGAGATTTTTATGAGAGAGATATTTAGGCTACATGACACTCCAAAAACTGTTATTTCTGACAGAGATGTGAAGTTTACTTAAGCATTATTTAAAACTTTGTTTATAGGTTTTGGGACCGAAATAAATTTTAGCACTGCTTATCATCCCCAAATAGATGGACAAAGAGAGTGGGTAAATCAAGTTTTGGAAGACATGCTGCGCATGTACGTGAAGCACTAGCCAACCAAATGGGAAGACTACTTTCATCTGGTTAAATTTTCTTATAACAATGGTTATTAAGAGTCTCTTAAGTTGAGTCCTTTCGAAGCTCTATATGGGAGGAAATTTCTCACACCCATAAATTGGAGCAGTGCTAAAATGAAACTAATGCTGGGACCAGAAATGCTGGCTGAAATGGAGTTGGAAGTAAAGAATATAAAACAATATTTGAAAGATGCACAAGATTGGCAGAAGATCTATGAAGATAAGAAGAGGACCTATCAAGAATTTGAAGTGGGGGTCATGTGTATGTGAGGATCAAACCCAAGAAGAGTACCTTGCAGTGGGCCTCTTGTGCCAAGGTGGCTCCCATGTTTTGTGGACCCTTCCCAATTTTGGAAAGGTTAGGACCTGTGGCTTATCGGATGGCCTTACCCAGCCACATCCGAGTACACAATGTGTTTCATGTGTCCCTGTTAAAGCGATATGTGCATGATCTGAAGCACGTAATCCATTGGCAGAATATTTAGGTAGGATATAATTAAAAATTCTAACTTGAAATATGATTTCTTTATTAAATTTGGCCAGGAAAACTTTGCTGTTTGCAGGTAGATCCAGACGACGAGTTTTTGGTCTAGCGTCAATGCATACTTGACAGGAGAGAAATTATGCTTCGGAGGCGAGTCGTCACCCAGGTTAAAGTGCAGTTGAATCACTTTAGCCCAGATGAGGCTACCTGGGAAGACGAGGGATTTGTGCATGAGGCTTACCTAGATTTATTTGAGCTGGAGTGAAACACCGAGGATGGTGTTTACTTCCAAGGGGGAAGTTGTAACAACCAGATATGTCCTTAACTAGTTGATAACTAGTAATTTAGCATTTTAGTTATTATTTATTTTTTAAAAGAAAACTGAGACAATTACTATTTCTAGAAAATTTATTCATTTTGTTTTTTCATTTAGAAATAAAATTGGTCATGGAATTAGTTCCATAAAAAGTAAAAATTTGATGGTAAAAGTATTCCAAGAACTGATGGTTGGTTGGGACAGTTGAAAAGTTACTTGTTCCTCTAGGGATATGAGGTAGATCCCAGTGAGGAATAGGGGTTTTTTTCAAAGACTAAGGAGGAGAGTGGAAGGTTTCCTGAGCTAGTTGAGACTGGTGGAAATCTCTCAGTAATCCTGAAATGTTTGGGTACTGACTGGACTTGGAGTCCTGAGGTCGCAACAGAAAATACTGTCAACCTGTACCATTCAGGTGCGGAAAATGGGGGAAAGAGAAGGACATGATTGCCTCTGTTGAAGGTTGGGTGGACATCAATAGTAAACTGCAAATTCATATAATTTTTTGAGTAACTTGAGAAAAATGCTAAAATAGGAATAAGGTTCCACAGGTAATGTGCTTCGTTAGATGCAAAGATGGTAAACAATTGTTATAAAAATATTTTTTTAATGGAATTGAGACTATGTACCCTGTGATTAAGTCATGATATTTGTAAGTTCAAAGTTTATTGTGAAAAACAAATTGTTACTGTGTAGTGGAGTGGGGGTACTGTGAAGATATACTGTGAGGAAAGTAGGAAAAGATTGTTTTCAAAGACTGCTATTAATGTTTTGTTTTGCATAGTATTTTAATAGATTTAAGTAATATTATGATGACTATGGAAGATTACAGTAGGTATGGTAGGAATACGAGAACAGTGAAAGAAACTATTGTTAAGAGTAAAATCCATTAAATGAAATATCCAGTTACTATTAAAAACAGTTTTAGAAGTTAGAGTTCGGAAAATAATCAACCGAATTTTATCTTAGAAAAATGTGGAGCAACACTGTCGACCTTAGGACCAAAGGTATAACCTCCAATTCCAATGTACGTTGTGTCTCTGGCCATATTTATACTCGGAAAAAGAAATGGTGGTCCGGACTCTAAAAAAATGAAACTAGCTAAGATAAAAATTCCAGAGAGAACAGTAGAATAGTTGTACAACATTAGAGAATGTCTCTTTTGAATTATAGGCCAAACTGTATCAAACCATATCAAGCAAACGGATTTCCATAGAAACATAAAGAACAGTGGAAAGACTATTTAAAATATAGTATTTGACGCATGCAAATAAAGACAGAGTATTACTATCCATATCAAAGTAGTTTTTTTCATGAGAAGGAGATAAGCACAGTATGTCAAAAACTAAAATCATCAGAAAAATCTTTACCAAAGGTAAATGTATGCGGCATACTTAAACAATATAGACAAAATCAAGACCATAACCATTCATATATAACCCAACATACAAACTAGCGTCGCACTATATAAGTCTGAGAGAAATTCCATTGGAAAATAGGAAAATATTGACTTAAAGAAAGACCCGATTTAGGACAGAAAAACAAGATTAAATTTAACTCATCTGTGAGTATTTTAGAATCCAAAATAAATTACACAAATTCTGGCTCTGTAGAGCAACCCAGGAAA
Organism: Pinus albicaulis; assembly: GCA_034641835.2. Taxonomy (NCBI): domain Eukaryota; kingdom Viridiplantae; phylum Streptophyta; class Pinopsida; order Pinales; family Pinaceae; genus Pinus; species Pinus albicaulis. The sequence continues at coordinate 587,420,227 of CM076578.1, read as the reverse complement.
ACCCTCATACAGATGGATGAAAACAAGAAAAGAAATACTGAAAACCCTCTACTTTAATAGTAGAGTGTGAGACATGTTGCAGAACTGTGGACAACAGAATGCCTGGAAGGTCAAAGTAATTATGTTAGATAATATCTTCAATTCCATATTAGAAAGTTACACTTTGGCAAAAGGGATCACCTACAAATTAAGGACATAACATAAAGAGGGTTACAAATAAGAAACAAGAGTAAAACTTAAGTCATATCTTAGACGAAAAACGAAAAATATGCATTAGGTGAATCTCTCTTCATTATAACCAGGTGACGGTGTTGGGTTTTCCTTTTGGGAATAATGCAATCAAAGAATAACGATAATTAGAAAACGTTAATGGTTAAAAACAAAAAGTCGAAAGATTACACAGAGAATGTAAAATACACTAAATCCCGGTGAAGAATGTCTAACCCGCATCATGGCCGAGGAGCTGAAGGATTGACAATACTCTGAATGGAAGTATACCAAACTTGGACGAATGAGCTCAAGAAATTCAATGTTTGTTTCCCAAGATAAAAAAACTTAAATACTGCAAATAATAGAGTCGACCGAGCTAAAAGACTATCTCTGTGGAGGACTGATTGAATGAGGTCTCAAGCCTCATCTATAGCAGAGCCATCATTTGCGCAAATACAGAGACGAAAAGACGAAGCCACCTAGGGTTGGCATGAATATCATGTCATTTCCCGCCGGAAATGCTTTCCATCGGTCTCCAAGAAAAGCAACGGTGGGATCTACGGCAGGTGGCCATCGAAACCCACAATGTATCATGGAAAATCTTACCTCCGTTAAGAAATTTAAATGCGAGGACGATACAAAATTCAATTGCTTTGAGGTGCCATCTAACCCTCGATAATATCAAACGACAGACTCATTGCATAAATGAGAATTTAGGGTAGGCACTAATCGTTATGATAATATTAAAGTACAAAGCATATAAGGTATGAAACAACAGTCGTTGTGAATTATTACAATGGGTTTTGCAACGTGATTATATATACTATCAAGTTTGAGATAATATAATCTACCTTAGTTTTATAAGTGGTTTTCTCTGTGAGATATATGAAATTATATCCAATGATAAGATGTATAACCTTTACGATATCTTTAGTTAAGTTAGTATATTATATGCTAAGTCCAATTGGATAGGATGCAAATAATTCGATTAGGTGTGTTAATGTATGATTAGCTGTAAAGAAGAAAGTAAAGTAGAAATTTTTGAAGAGAGAGGTTTTTCTAGAAAATCTCTTGACTCTAGCAAACTATAATGTAAACCACATTTTAGGTGGAAACTGTGATACATTATAGTAGGAGTGAAACATTAGAGTAGTAGGAGTGAAACATAGGGGCTAATCAGTTAGTAAGGAATAGTCCACCATGTGCTCAGTAAAGAAGGTAAACTTTTCGGTCCGCCATATTGAATATGTGGTTATGGGAGTAGTTTTCTCAGCCATAAAGTTTAAAAATTCTATTAAATATGTGGTTATTGGAGTAGTTTGCATGAATATTAAGTTACTAAAGAGTTAAATGGAAACAATTGATTCTTTTATATACATCTAATTTTATGTAAATCATTAGTCAAATATTGTTATTGACAAGAAAAAATTTATATATAATATTTTATATATCTAATGATATTAAAAAAATTATATAGTTAAATAAATTCATATATAATAAAGTTAAAGATAAAAAAAATTTAATAGTACATTTATTTAAATCTTAGGCTTTGATGTGTGCTAGCATGTCATTTCAAATTGAACCACAATAGTTTGTTAGAAACTATTAGACTATATTTTTAGTATATGATTAATACCTAAAAATTTCTATTCAAGATTTAATGAAATTAAGATTTATATAAAATCAATTATATATAAATCATTTCAAGGAGAAAACTTCTATATAAAATTTTAAAATATTTACATTTTGAAATTATATTTTAAAAATATTTAAATTAATAAATTAATATGATATAAAATTAGAAATATTGATGTTATATTAAAAAAAAAATCTTGCTTTAAAAGAATATACTTTACCTAATTACAATGGTGTCATAAATTACTAAAAAATTAGATTTTATGTAAACCTCTTGTTAAATGAAAATTTTCTATATCTCCATTAGAAAATGAAACTTCCATCTAACATTTTAAAATATTTACTTTCTGAAATTATATTTTAGAAATATTTAAACTAATAAATTAATATTATGTAAAATTACTAATATTTATATTATATTAAAAAAAATTCTTATTTTAAAATAATACACTTGCCTTACGTAGTTACAGTGATGTCATAAATTACTGAAAAAAATAGATTTTATGTCAACCACATTTTAAATGAAAACTTTTTATATTTTTCCATTCAAATGAGCAATGGAAAATAATAATCCTTTAGGACTAGCCAATGCAAAATGTGGAAGGAAACTCTGCGTGTGCAGAGGACTAGTAAGTCCAAAATGCAACTCCAAGTGTAGATATGTAATAAAAAAAATGTAGTCGATCAAATTTAAAATAAATAAATTAAAATAATATGAAAAAATGTTAAAATTTAATAAGTAATGTTAAGAAAATATTTTTTATTAAATATAATTAAACATAAATAATAGATAATAAAACAAAAAAATAATACACAATACCAACCCTAGTACACAGATGTAATAATAAATGTGTGAGAAAACCAGAGAAAATTCTTTCTTTAATATTATTATTGTATTATGTCCAATAATACAATAATGAAAAAACTTATTGTTCCAATGTGTTTCTGCCGAATTTCAAATAATATATTAAGAAAACATCAAGAAAAAGGGTTAAACTACAATTTTCTGAATTCCACTTCGAATATTTTAAAACACCAACTCTCCATGGATTCGCTTATTTTTTTTCAACATAAAAATATTTTGGTTTTATATTAAGTACCAGATACAAACATATTCGTTCCAAAAATTACATTTCTCCAACTTACAGAAAGCTACCTTAGAGTCAAGCAGATCGAATCACACTGGCACAGTCCAGAGAGCCTGGATGCACATATGAGCCAATCCCTCTAAGAGCTAAGTTCAATAATATCATCATTTCAGTAAAAAATTATTACATCTTCCAGCGAATACCTTAAGCCATGAACAAAAACATTCAACAAAAAATTTGAATTATGCAAAACTAACTAAAACCATGAATAAGCCCAATCCTTCACAAAAATTTAACAGAACCTGTTGCTCCACAACCATCGTCTTATGAAGCTGGTAATGCATTTCACTGAAGTTGTCCTCCAACCCTTTTTTCGATAATCAATCAGCTTCTTCATTATTCTCCCTATAGATATGATGGAAAAAAATAACAGAGAATGTGGCCCTTGATACATTAATTCTCTCCAGCTAGTGAGCAAGCGATCCCACATTTATAGTAGCTTTCTAGTTCATGTGATCAATTAAAACTTTAGAATCCCCAATAATCCATATCTTATCCATATACAACTGAATGGAAAACCAAAGTAACCCCCAAAGAGCCAGAACTTCAGCCTTTGTATTAGTTCCCACTCCACCATTCCAATAAATCTTGTAATGACATTTAGCAGACAACAGAAGCCAAGCCCCGCAGCCACAGATAGATTGCTGGGATGCCCATCAATATATCCAACAGGGTAACATACCTCGTGGGGGAAAAACGCTTTGACATATGAGTAGGAGGCTTTTGTTTAAATTTCAGATGATCCCATAAACTGATAATCTGAAAAGCTGTAGTGAAAGGATTACTTGATATGCCATTAAATATTTTTCTGTTTCGGGTAATCCATATATTCCAGTGAAAAAGAATGAGAATAGATCTTACAGGTTCCCCTCTCTTAAGCCACCATTTTAGACATGCCTCTGTCGATTGATAATTCGGGTTGCAAATCTTAAGCTTGTCACAAAAAATTTTCAAAAGTGTCAGTTGCATAGAGATTTATTAATCGACTAAACAGTAAGTAACTCGTCGAATCTTCGAACAGAGCTTTCAAATTCTCAAATCTATACTTTATTAATCAAGTGATCAGTGAGCCGACAAATTGTCCACTCAAACACAATATATTAATCAAGTGATCATCGAACAGTCGACCCAGATTCCACTATTTTTTTTACCACTGAGTGATGTTTTTGAAAATTGATACTAAATCCATGATAACTTAACTATTAATTTATAATTGAGTTTTCTTTAGTGTGAATTTTTTTGGTAGTTTTTTAGATGGATTTTTCAGGTTTAATTTTTCTAAAATATAGTAAGAATTCATTGAAATGACAAGTTTAATGGGTAACCTCTGCACAATCGAAGTACCGTACTAGTTTTTGAGGGAGTTAAATCCATATATACAGTAAAAAAAACTAATTTAAATAATACAAATCAAGATTTCCCTTCAAAATTTTCAGCATGATGGCACTGAAACCAACTCCCTTATTATTTGCTAACAAAATCTAATTCAATTTAAAGTCACAAAATCTGAATTAATAATTAAATTTCATACTAACTGAGTATTGATTCAAATTCAAGTTATTTGTAATTTATTAATATGATTTTTTTTATTATTACCTGTATACTTAATTTTTTTTTTAAATAAAATTTATATTTTCTAATAATTTTTAAAAAAATTGACTATAAACTACTCAATTTTGAGATATAATTTCATTTTCCTAAAAAAAAAATCCAAATCAAAAATGTTAAATTCATCTATACTTACCTCCTTTTCTACAACCTTGGATAGTGAGAGTGTCTCTTGAGGTGCTTCTTTTCTTCTTGTGATTTAGGGACAACAATATCTTAATCATGAGCTAAGTCAATAATTTGTTTTCTCATACCAATGCTTCCTTCAAGTAGAGAAAAATAAGATGAAACCTTTTATTGATATCAATCATTATGAGAAACCCATTTTTCTTCCTAGTTAAGGCTGAGGTAATTTTGTCTTTCAAATTCCATAGTGCACCAATTTTCTAGTAAACACTAAACTAAATAAATATTTATACAAAAGTAGTTAAAATTTTGATGGAGATGTTTCAAACATGATATAATTGCATGAATCAAGCTCTTGAACCATTTTTTTCATCTTTCTCTGGAGAAAACATAAACAATTTCATTAATACATCTTCAATAGAAACATCAAGCTAAACTATACATAAGTCAAAATATTTCAAATGTTCAAGAGGCTTATTTTTTTTCTTCCTTGAATTTAGGAAGGTGGTCTTCCTATTCTTATTTATTAGGCACAAGGTTAGGGAAAACATATACATGCTAGAAATCAAATGGAGTAAACTTACCAACAATCATGGTTCCAAATGAATTGACCATGATAACTACATGCACTTACTATAATATGGAGTAAGCGCATGAAAATTTTAATCAGAAACAATTTCTAGAAAATTCTTATAACTAATTATGTGACCTTGTATACTATTAGTATCTAGAAATCAATTCTTAGTTTACAAATGAAGATAAATCTTTCACGTCAATCCCCATTATGGTGGCCAAGTGGAATGTTATATCATCCAGAGTGTTAAAAGGAAGAGAAGAGTGCCAAGGCACCTTATGGATGATAATATCCTCTTCACTTTAGGCCTCAAGTTGAGGCTTGGTCCAAAGGGGATAACCCTCTCACTCTAAAAATAATATATGCCCTAAACTAGTTGAGAAAACTCCCTTAAACAACCCCAAATGCCAAATTTTAAAGTTTGTAGTTAATAGATGTGCAAGTAATAGTATTGGTTAGAGATACTAGTCAACTCAAGCTATCTTCAGAAGAAAAAAAAAATCCTTTGAATGTGTATATTTATTCCAACATAAAAACAAATAAAGTATAAATGAATGGTGGGAAAAAAGGTCTCATGTATAGGAGGAAATATCATATGTATTTCTTAGTACTGAGAAAAAATTATCAAGAAGGTTATTGAGAGCGGTAGTTGTTAACCCTTTTGAAAAGGAAAAAATCTTATTAGAAATAGTTAAATAGATTTCAGTGTATGTGAGAAATAATGGAAATCACCATGGAAATTTCTACCTAAACCTAATAACTCGAACAATTAAAAATCTCTAAAAACATCTTGACTTTTGAGAAAATACATTTTTTTATTGAAAAGGAAAATATTTTCTCATAACATAGAAAAATCTAAAAAAAACCCATAAAATAGAAAATATTTTATAAGATAATCGATCCATTAAATACCTAGACGGCAATAATAAAAATAGAATAAAAATAGTGACAAGAAGTTTGCAAAATATTTATTATGACTAAAATAAAAATTTTAAAAATATTCCAAATATTTTTATAACTGATTTACTAAAGAAATTAAAGTAAAATAATTTGATTTTGTTTTTTAAATACTTCTCAACCCAACCATAAATTTCCAGAAGCCATAAATCTATGCCTATTGTTAAATTTTTAAAGTACAAATAAAGTTATAATTCCAATGCAATTATATATAATAAAAATCCATTCACCATTATAATTCAAAGAAGTAGTGTGCTTCGTCCTTTTGGTCAAATTAATAAAATTTTCAGCGTGGTTGATCTCTAGTTCCGTTGAAAAAAAAGCAACGTATTTTCCTTCGGGAGCAAAATTATATGAATGGGAACGTCAAAATAGTTATATATTTGATTTGTGTACAAGTTTCGTGTGAGGAAAAATAATTTGAAGTGCCTCTCAATCATTCTTATTTGGAAAGGGATGATTTCAGATACAAACTGCTCTAAAAACCTTATATATCTTTCTAACCTTATATTTGGTACATATGATCAATAAAAAACAACTTTTTATATGATAGATAACAAACAACTTTTTCACATATGGCAGTTATATCCTTTGATGTCACACCATCCATTTTACCACTTTCATCAAATAAGCAGATAAGTTCCACAATAAGCAAGAGTCAAAATTAAGTCATGAAAATGTATCATGAAGTTCTCCTAACCTATATAGTGAAAATATGTGGTAAGCCTCCTTGAAAGTGTGCAAGAGATACTATGCATAGTTTTTTTTCTTCACTACTCCTTAGGTAGGCTCACAAATATAGTGGCCATCTTGATAATTACCCAAGGCATGCCCAACAAAATCTGGTATATTGTCTTGCATTTCTTTGTTATTATTTAATCCATCATGGTTGGGTTAGTTACACTTCCTAGTATGATGCTTGTCAAAGTTTCGAGAGACTTCAATGCCTCTATATCAGTTGGAATTCACATATCTTTCCTTTACTATACACATAGCTACCATCCACTTCTTTAAAGTATTAATGTTTGGTGACACCAATGTCAATGATGACTCAAATTAATCTTGTGTTTTTCATCATAAAGTCTGCAGTTTATTATAGTGACAACAAAGAATCACAAAAGTTATCGTAGCATCAAGGTTGTAGTAGTGAATCATTAGCATTTCAAATCTAAGTATATGACACTTTTCTTGTATCAAAATGTTGGTTTAGTTGATGAGATATATATTACATCATTTCCATGAGAGCATTCACATGCATAAAAATTGTCGATTATGTTGAGTGTTCGTGAAAGATCTTACATATTGCAAACATTTCCATTTTCAAATTGAAACTCCAACCTAATTTGAGATGTTTTAAGAATCATAAATGATAGTCTTATTAGGTTAGTTGACTATTATCAAAGTTAGCCACTTTGTTTTACGCTTAAGAATTTTCATAATCAACATGTCAACACTTTCACCCATGACCATTAGATAATTTTTGAGGTCTAAAATGGGCCTTATAAGGAATATTATAAAATAATAGTGGAAATAATAAAATAAGATTAGGTTACCTCATCAAGTTTGGAGGAAAAAATGAAATAACTAGTTTTTTAACTAATATTTTAAGCTTATCTTCTTATGATTTTACTCAAATTTCAAGTTGGAGCACTTGTTGGATGCATATTTTATTCTTTTATCAAATGAGTACCCATGTTGCATACTTTTGATCGGCCCTATTTTCACATTTTTATGTAGTAGGGTCCATCTAAAGTATGCAACCTCAGTACTTCTTGGATGCAAAATTAAATTTTGCATCCAACGAGTGTTATCGCTCAAAATTTGAGTAAAATCGTAGGGAGATAAGTTGGAAGTATAACTTGAAAAATTAATTTTTTCATTTTTTTATTATTTTATATTTTCACCATTTTATCCCAAAAATAGTGAATCATCCTCCATGGTTTACAATGTCATGTTGAATCTTATTGGTCCTATAAAGTTTAATTTTGTCATACATTTTTGTTTTGAAGCCCATTTTTGAACTAAAAAAATATCTAATGAAAATTCATATCAATATTTGTCCTATGATCTTGAAGAAGTATACAAGTCATTATACAAGTCACCATTCCTTTTTGAAAGAGTCTTACAAGTGATAAATCTAACTACACCTACTCGAAAAATTGAAGCTTCTATGCTACGTGTAAGCATGATATTTGCTTTGCTTCTTTAAATATGATTTGTAGCAGAGTAATGGAAATAATTAATTGTTGCACATGCTATTTGAAATGAGTAGGTTGTACCTATTATTCCTATAAAATTTAATAAAAATGTAGATTCCATGTTTGAAATGGAATAAGGAATAAAATACAGAGTCAACTTCTTGAAGTCTTTCTATGAGAAAGCATTTGTTCTGATAGATTAAATTTGTTCGACATTGCATAAACCTATATTCCGTGTGTGTTTCATGACATAGACTAAAAATTTCTCATGGATCCTTATCTTTGGCCATGCTACCGTTGATCCAGGTGGATATTAGTGGCCACCCACTCATTCCACCTAGACGATTTCATCAATTTCATTGTTTATAGACGCATTTATTATTTTTAGCAGTTTTTTGGGTCCTCGACTTATGCATTCTAGGAACATATATAATATTAAGAGCCTAGAAATGAGAAATTAAATTCCATACCTCATATTCATAACTTTTCGCTTGAGGTGACATACATTCTATAGTATTGTGTACCTTTCGCATAATGATTTCAGAGTCACCGATTTTTTTAAGGATGGTGAAATTGAGCTCAATGGCCTTTTGTAATCTCAGAATAAGTGCTTCATATTCAACAGTGTTATTAGTGCACTTGAAATCCAAGCAGCTCGATATCAATTGTTTTCTTTCTCGTGGGTCTACTAAAATACAATGAGCCCCAGATCCGTCCTATGTCTCTGAACCGTCAAAATACAACATGAAAAAATTATATGTAAGAGATATATGACATGCGCAAGTACTAATACTACTTCTATCTACTATAAAAAGGTCATTCCCGCCAGTTGGACTAGTAACGAGATCCAACTATGTGTGTGGTGGGACTGGGGAATGCTGAGAAAGGTGGCACCCTATGTCCGTCTCTAGGAAGAAATTTCCAAATATTATATCTGTGAAATAGAATCGACCATTCCTTCCATCATAAGGTGTGATAGTGTGCTTCATGTAAGGATTTGAGTTCACCTCGATTTGATTGTTTCTTCTCTTGTAAGAAAGTCATAAGTATGACCATTCATTAGTAAAATACTTCTATAATTTTCTAGACTAGTATCTACTTAATAATAGACCATATGCTTCTAGAATGTGCAAAATTACTATATTTATGCACTAGTGAACTATTTGATTGGATGATAGACGAATGGGAACATTTTTTAGTATACTAATATCATGGAAAAGAGTCCTATCTAGGTGGATGATTTGTGCATATTTATTATCCCATTGTTTTTTTATTTTCTTATACACATATAGGGGAATTACATTTACATATTACAAGAATCAACTAAGTAATTGTGCACATTATAATTGAAAATTTCAAATGTTAACAAAAATGGAGGCCAAATTTTATTAGCATCTAATGTTAATGCATTAAGAATAGATTCTTTAACCCAGCAAAATCCTAAAAGGGACACATAATATATACTTCTTTAGATTCAGTGAGATCTGATGCTTCCGAAAAGTATCCAACATCATGTGCAGACTTGAAACATGCTTCTTTCATAAGCCAAATATAGTTCAGTCATCAAAATATACTTCTAAAAACTTATATATAATCCTTAAATATAGCTACCACCATGCGCGAGAATATAGATGGCTCATTCTTCATACCGAATGGCATTAGTGTGTATTGGAATGATCCTCATTCCACCACAAAGGTTGTATTACTTCTGTCTTAAAGAATCATTCTTATCTGGTGGTATCCATAAAATCCATCAGTGAATGGGTAGGCCTCCTTCCCACCCACATTGTCCAATAATTCATCAGAAAACGAAGTAGGAAAATGATCATGCACACATGCATCATTCAACTTGCATAGATCCGCACAAATCCTGATTTCTCCTTTTGTCTTCTTTTCTTTGAACACCATGGTGCTTACCCAATGTAATTCTTCTACTCGTCCAATGATCCATGCAGAAACCATTTTCTCCAGCTCCTCCTTGAACTTCTTCTTATACTTAGGATTCAACCTGTAAGGGCGCTACTTGACCGGCCTGGAATCTAGTTTCAGAGTGATCTTCATCACACCAAGATCCCCAAAAATCCATTTTAACTCTGAAAACTTTGTGGGAAATAAGTTTTGATATTCAACAAGAAGCCTTGCAACCTTAGCCACTATATCTTCACCCCAATAATCCCCTATTTTGGTAATATTAGGTTGTTCTTTTGTTCTAATATTGACTTGTGTAATCTTCATAGGTCAAGTCACATCTGGAAATTAAACCACAGGCACAAAAACTACGCACTGATCTTTAGACTCAAGAATATTGATGTTTCTTGGGTCTTCCTCATTATCTTCAATAGATACATTCTGACATTCAACTATATCCTTCATCTGTGCATCCCAAGTTAGTAAGTCTCATTATTCTCATTTCTCTGGCATGTCAAAGACCACATCTTTAATCATGTGTAAGGTAGTATTGATGCATGGGAACCTACTCTCAAAACTTAAAGTTAAAACAAATATTTCCCTTAGCGCATCCCATTCCCTAGAGCCACTTCATATCTCAACCTCCAGACACCAGTTCATGGGTATCCTACTTAAATTTTGAATGAATGTATGCACCCATTCCGGTTGTGGCTCTTCTCCCCAAGCTACAGTCCATCTAGCTAAATCATGCATGAATATTATTTTCTTGCATAGGTTCCTTGCAACTGGTTATTGGGTTGTTTGAATCGTAGTTGCATCATGTGGGTACATTCTTCCCACTCAACAAAGTTGGCCTTGTGTGTTTCTCACCAGCATGCTAGGGTTGAGCGTAGAACTAAGTAATGCGCATGGAACCATTGTGTCTCTAGAAAAACCTTTTCAAATTCTTCTAAAAAAAAATTGACACTGCCTACACCATCATAATAAGGTATTTCATGAACCTCAAATGATATACATATTAGAGATCTTGTTACTCGTTTACAACGCAGTGTAGAGACTCATGCAAATGGTTATGCCAATTCTCCAAATCCTCATCTGGGTCTGAGTGGCATGAACTATCCCTATCCCATCTAAGCCTAACATCTGCTATAGGATTAATCCAATCTTCATCCCTCACAATTAGCTTTTATATTTGATCAACTTCCTCTTCTGCACGCACTCATTTTGTGTATACTTCTCCTTCTGAAGGGTCTAGAGGGGCAATGACCCTCGTTCCATTGTTTTCAAACACCATACTTTTTCACTTGAGGTTGATGATAGAATCCATGTCAATAGCCCAATCTACGACCAACAATGTAGGGTACAGGTCTAAATCATCAACAATTTGAATAACTTCAAAGTCAACCAATTCCTTAACTCCTTTGATATCAACTATAACCCCAGAAAGTCTACCCATTGGGATAATATTCTATTGATTTTCCATGCACAACTGTATTGCATACCATTCCATCTTAGGTTCTCCCATTTTCTTTTAAGTTTTCTTTGGTAGGAAATTTTCATCAGACCCCAGATCCAAAATGACCTGGTCCATTTCAAACTCACCTATCTGGGTAGGTAGGCACATCTCTTTGCCAATTCTTCTCTTTTTCTTGTAAATTTTGTTGACAATATTTTTCTCCATCTGAGGCTGCTCTTTCTCGATGCATCTATTAGTCAAAGCTTGAAGATTCTCAACTCCCTTCTTATTGTGCAAAATCTTGATACAGGCCTGCAAAAAAGGTTTCATTTCTACAGGCTCATCCCCTTCATGGTTATCTATGGTAGGCTTGATTGGTACTTTAGATGTGCTATGATCCACAAAGTCCTTCTTTGTTGTGAAAATTTTTTCCTTCTCCCTTTGTAAATTAAACCTTTCCTTTTTCTCAGGAGCTCTCTAGACCCAAGCATCGGTGACTGCTCTCTTACCTTCTGCTTTATCCTCTCCAGATTCTACACCACTTCTAGTCATAATATTTACACTAGGGTCTTCCATCTATCGTTCCACTCCCATAATTTGAACGTTCTGCGTGGGCGTCTGTGGTTTCTTTTCCTGCATTTTTGCAAACAACACAGGGCAATATTTAAGAACATGATCAAACTATTTATGATACCTATAATATTATTTTTTTGGGTTCATGCAGTCGAGCACATAATGAAAATCCTTTCCACAGTTATGAAAAATGAGTTGTACCCTTCCATAGCCAGCTCCTCCTCCTCTTCCTTTTCCTCTTCCTGGAAATCCATGACGACCTGAAGACGATGTAGGTGAATGTAGTCGTCTACCTTTAGCCTGAAATCTATACCAGGAAGCCTGTTCAATCATCAGATCCAAGCTACGATAGTTCTTCTCATCGTGTCCCACAGATCGAAAAAATGTGCAGTAAGGTTGTTGGAGTTGCGGAATATATTTACCAATCGTAGGGAAAAATTTTGTCGTGTGCAGTCCATTTTCTCGACAAATCACACACCATAGTTTGGGAACTTCATTAGGCCCTACCCCATTCTTAATCAAACCTATTATTCCAACTGCCAGATAGTTATTATATATGGGATGTTGCTCCCTATGATGCTCTTCAGCTTTATAGCATGTGCATCATACTCCTAGCACACATCATTTTCTTTCTCTTTTCATTGATTTTTTATTTCTAAGTGTAATGAAACTAACTAGATTTGAATTTGCTGACCCCCAACATGTGTAAAAGGTATAGGAAAGGATTCTAACTTCATGCTGATCTCCACAACTTTAGCCTATGTCACAATCTTCTGCTGGTTTAAGGACTGGCATAGATGCAACAGCAGCATAGCAATGAACCATTATTTGTGTTGCATGTCATCGATAGTAAATCTTGCATCCCTGATGGTGCTCTTTAACCATTCATCTGCCTCCCATACAGATTCATTCACTTCTGGTGGATCTCCTTTAATTCAGTCACGCATTGAGAATGTGATATTAGATTTTTGAATTGCTCCTTTAGTGAGATTTTAAGCTCATCAATTGTTACATTAGGGTTTGTTGCCATATACCTCATTTACCAATCCAATGTGTTTTCTTGAAATGTAGTAGCAAGCTACACTTTCTTAACATTATCGTTATTTATCTATTGCGTTGTCAACACATCATCTGTGATGAACCAAAATTGTTCAACATCTTCATTTCCAACACCCTTTTTATGGGAGTAACCATATCGACTTATGGTGGTGGAGGTGGAGGTGGAGTGTATGACTTGATTGTGTGAGATGAATTTGGGAGTGGATTGAATGGGATCTAAACTATGGAAAATGACCCAAAAATACTTTGATCTTGCAATCCCTCTTCTTCTAAGTGTGTAGATTCACCAGCGCTACTTGTTTCAGATTCCTCGTCATTGTTAGATTTTCCTTTGAGGGGTTTGTAAAAAAAATATTATTCTAGATCTACTTTGCAAGTTTTTCCGACACGCATAGTCGGGCCTCTTCAGGACATTCACTCAATGCAGTTGCATGAAGTACCATTTTCACATAAAATCATTTTAATATAGAGTTTCAATGAGCGCACAATATTACCTCTATGGATTTTGAAAAATATCCTTTCGGCTTCAAAATATGACACAAAAGTATCAATAGAAAATCCAATCACAAACCCACTCAAAATTCTATCAATCTAATAATCTACTGCACGGGTAATTTTATTGCTAGATTTCTCCAACTATTGAACCAGCTCAGGAGTTCACCTAGTGATTGCATCGTCCCTTGTGAAATTTTGAAACTCAACAAGCCGAGATAACCATTATTGTAACCCAGACACAAAGGAAGCAAAGAAAATTTCATGGACCTCTGTACAAATATATCTTTTCTCCCAATTGTCAGCAGATAACTTAGGGTTTTGGTTTTCTTGTATTGAAAATTTGTGCACCTTATTATTAAGCCAATGTTGCAGTTTATTCTTCGTCGGATGCGAGAACATCAAATCTGCCTCAAAAATATCTCGATCATGAAAACGAAACCATTTATTGGTTAGAGGCGTCTTGACCCAAGTTCAAAGTGTTCCATGCAACCAACAAAACCCTCCAAATATTGGCCCTTTTGACAGTGATCTGCTTGTGCAGACCAAAGTATCACCCGAAGCAGTATGGGGGGATGCTGGAAGAAAGTTTACACACCGTGAGGGAGAATTTGATGAGGAATTTAACCTTACTTATCATATCTAAGGCTTATTGGTCTGCACGAGACTTCACAAAAAATAGATCTAGAGGCAGATAAAACCTCTTAATAGAAACGCGTAAACAAATTGTTATACCTCAGTCAGATTTAGCTTGTCAGAATAGAAACAACACGTGCACAATCACATAGATAGTTCTTCTGTAAAACTATTAACACAGATGAAATCCTTTCAAAACATAGAGATAGTTTTTACTCAGATAATAACTCAGATATATGCACATTCAAACATAACAGAAATAGACATATAAGTTACAGTAATCAATAGATAATTAACACATTCATGCATAAACACATAAATTGCAATAGAGGTCACCAAAACTACTTCTTTATTAATGGATATTTAATTCAGTACAATCCTATCCATCTGCTCACACAACAATAGAGTCCTTGCACACAATTCAAGACTAGTTCTTTGTCCAAACATCCAGCAAGAGCTTTTCTACCCAGGCCGAACACAACTAGCCCAAAAATTCGATCAAAAAATCAAACATAAACATAACATGACTAACTTAAATTAACTTTCTTTACTAGACTCAACTTCTTACATATTTATGACTTTGGAAGCACATATACCATGGTCTCAAACAATGGTTTTAGACTCATGGTTTCCATTTCACCCATTAAAAGTATAAAGGAGCTTTTACGCACCTTAAAACCCCTTGACTTTAGCGCGCAACGCGTATTTGAAAAAATATAATCAAAATTATACCAAAAAATTAACCTAAGGGGACCACATCCCAACAATAGTTCAAAGCATTTATCATCCAAAAGTACAAATTAAAACAAAACAATTGATATGCTTTGACCCAATTCGTTAACTAATAATTATCTACAAAGGCACAACACGATGACAAGCATTTCGTCAAACATGTCACAAACATTACATATATAGGTATAAACAATACATTTAAACATAGGGGTCTCATATTTATATAATAATCGTTATGAAGCATTGATCCCCTACATCATAAGCTACAATATAATATATTTTACTATAGATACAACGTGTATTCATTTACAAGAAAAACATATATAGAGCCATATATCATCACTGATAAAATACATTCTTATAACCAACATAATAACAATAGAAATACCATGGTTATAACATCAATGAAATCCGCATAATAACCAATACAATTTCATACCAAATACCAAAGGAATTTGCTCTTCATTAAAGAATGTAAAAACCAATCGGATATGGGACTTCCACATTCAACCCGAACATAGATTGGACGAGCCAAATCTTACTTCATCCAATCACACACATGCCATATTCCAAGCGTGAATGTGGGACTTAAACTGAAAGAACCAACCAAGGCATCCCAAGGCTAAACCACCTCACCCGCATCAAATAGAAATCATGCTTTACCAAGATCTACATGGATCACTAAGACAACACAATCATGGATATTAGTAGATTCTCTCTGCCTAAACCGTGAGGAATTTTCGTTTCTCCTAGTCACTCAGGATTTACTGCAACCCATAGTTTGAATCAAGGGTCACTATGCCCGAAAGATAGAAATACTCTCTAGGTTTTATCGGAATCACAAACCTCGGATTCCTAAGCCTGAAATGAAATGTAGATCACCAACTCTCAGGCTTTGCTGCAATCCAAACTGAGATTACTCTTCCCTAAACTAAGGAAACACATAAACTGGTTCTATAATCATTCGAAGATCCACCTCACATAGCTTTGAATCCATCTGGTAATCCAGCTAAACCAAAAATGAGAACACCACAACACCATGGCGATCTGAAAATGGCAAGGCTAGGATGAAAACATTGTCACACCTGGAAAAAACCCATTCCAAGACAAAAAGAAACCACATGAAATACCATGCATGTCAAATATATCAAGGAAAACACACATGCAAATAGATACCTGCAAAGAATCCTATTGTAGTTTCTTGATTCTTACTCCTCCTTGCTTTCTTTGTCCTTTCTCTTGCTTTCTTCCCTTTCTTTGTCAAATGCCAAACTGCTCCAAAAAATATAAATCTCCAAAAGAGAGACAGAGAGAGAAAGAATAATGAGAGAGCTCCAAAAATGAACTAAAAAAATCTACCAACTAATCATGAAAAGGAATTTTATAGAAGAGGCCTCTATTTTCTTTATTTCCATTATTTTCCTTCATTTTCCTCCTCACATGCAACATGTGACCTTTCATCTCCCTTTTCTCCTAATTTCAATTATTTAAATAAACAAATGTGCCAAATATTCCATTTTCTCTTTCCAAATCCTTTTCCTTTGTCTTTTCCAATTTCCTTAGCCATAATAAACCAAATTAACACCCCCTAGGATGTTTTTCCCAACATTCAGCTTCGAATAAATGTCCCATCAACCATGGTTATTATTTTCAACTTTATTACATGGATTTTTCACCAAGGCTATTACAGAACCTTCCCTCTTGGGGAACACTGTCCTCGGTGTTCAACCACACCTATACCTTAGAAAAACCACTGAAAATAAACCATACTACCCATGGAGATTTATAACGTAGATCGTTGCATTGTTTAAAATGATCACCCTACTAGAAAGAAAACCAAAATGAGCTCATAACAATGTGACAACTAAAATGACATGAAACCATGCCACTTATTGGAGATTTATAACATATCTCATGGCAGTATTTACATCCATATTCATATGTACATACACCCGAACATCAAAACATCATCAAAACATATGCTAAACAAATACCAACATCACACCAAAATTCCTTTTCCTCAATCGGAAAACAAGAAGGATACATGGCCCCCATATGATCCTCCATCTCCCATGTAGATTCATCAGGCCCAAAGTGATTCCATTGCACTTTAAATTGATGTATTTCTAGGTTTAGGAGCAACAGAACCTTTTTCTTCAATATACGCTAAGGCTCAGAAAAGAATTTCCATATGGTTCCACCTGCAATACAAACCAGTCAATCACATGATCATCATCTTTAACATACTTTTAAAGTAATTATATATGAAAAATATCATGTAATTTCATTGTGGAAGGTAGTGCAAGTCAATCAACCACTAGTATGATCCTCTCAATGATCCTAAAGGGTCAAAAAAACCTTCATCCCATCTTGAAAAATGATTTGATTCATAAGGAGATATTATTGGGTTTGAGGTGAAAGTACACTTGATCATCAACCTCAAACTCCTTGAAAATCTGTTCCTGTGTGCACAACACTTTTTCCTATCCTGCATTGCTTTCAAGCTCCTCTTGATCACATGAATTTCTTGTTCCATTTTTTCCAACATCTTTGCTCAAATTAATAATTTGTTAACCAAATCACTCCAACTAATGGGAGTGCTGCAAATATGCCCATACATAGCCTCAAATGGACTCATCCTCAATGAATCCTCATACCTGTTTCTGTAGGAAAACTCTATGAGTGGAATATATTCTTCCCACTTGCATTGTTGATGCATCACATACATCCTCAGTATATCGTCTAGCATCTTGTTGACCCTCTGAGTCTGTCCATATGTCTGTGGATAATAATTTATGTTAAAGGCCAACTTCGTGCCCAAACCAAAAAAAAAACTCCTTTCAAAACTTGGAAGTAAAATTTGCATCCCTGTCAGACACAATCTTCTTTGGAACAACATGCAATCTGACTATGTCTCTAACAAAAAATTGTGCTACATCACTATCTGAATAAGTTTTTTTCACTAGGATGAAATTTGCAACCTTTGTCAAACTGTCCACAACAACCATGGTGGAATCATGTTGTCTAACTGTCTTAGGGAAACCTAGGATGAATTCCATGGAAATGGCATCACATTTCCACTCTGGAATCCACCTAGATGTTTACACTTTGGCTTAACCATCTAAAAATGCAATATTTTTGGCTACAACCTCGACCACGTCCTTATTTATATTTCGACAATAATAGAACATATTCACTGCAGTCAATGTATTTTGGTAGCCTGGGTGACCCAAATATGGTTTCACATGAAACTCCCTCAAGATCACCTTCTTGATCTCGCTACTATCCAGTACATACATGTTGTATATAAACCTAAAAAATCCATTCGTTTCGATACGATAATCCAAATCTTGTACACGTGTACCTATACTTGTACCATCTGTACCTGTACCTATACTTGTACGTGTACCTAAACTTGTAACAACACTTTTAACTATACCAACACATATACCTCTACCTCTACCAACATCTGTACATGTACTTATACCAACATCTATACATGTACATGTACCAACACTTGCAATTGTACATGTACTCATGTTAGGTTAAATATATACACTATTAATTCCAAACATTAAATTATAAACTATGGAATCATAGACTTAGAGGTGCAAGCACAAGAAATGCAAGATTGGAGCCTAGTCTTGCCTAATCTAAAGCCGACGACAATATCAACAAAGTAAAAAAAACTATAGGAAATTACCACTAAGGATTAATCATAGGAACACAAATAAATTTTTACTATAAAGGCTCATATCACAGTGTTTCACATGTGTTCAATCTTGACTATATTCCTTGAGTTTTCTATCCCTCAATGGATTCCTGTAATGGTTAGCTAAGCTATGAGAAAAAAAAATTAAACTAAATAAAAAAAAATATATAATAAATGTTAGATATCACAAGGGTCTTCATTTAATGGAACATGGAAGTGAGTGGTGAGATCTATTTACTTAACCTTTCATGTTCTTCAAAATAGAAAAAAATAATTTTAACATACAACTCGAGAAATAGAGTTTGCAAAGAAATATATGGTACTAGATGCATATAAAGAGAGAAAATAAAAAATTTAAATAAAAAATACAATTAGCATTATATTACCAATCTTGGCGGGCCCTCCCAAAATCTAAATTGCTACTCGAAGTTGTAATATTCATAAATTAGCTTGCAACTAATTGGAATATTAAAGTTTTGTTTTGTCACTTAGATAGGTGAATAAATAGGTAGGGAGACCCATAAATATATTCGTGAAGAATAAAACCACTTCTCATGTGAAAGTGGATCATCTTTCCAGCTCAATAAATCACACTAAGGTGTGAACAGGGGCTAAAACATGTGGAATAGGTCAAATTTGACCAAATCAACAATGTTGTCAAGGAGGAGTGGACATTAATGGAGTGACAACGCAGTTTTAGATGGAGACACATCGCATGGAAGTAGTGTCATTAATGGATGGGGCTTAGGGTTTGGAAGCTCATAGCTTATAGAAGGAAGAGGATGGCAGCCATATTATTCATCTTGGTATATTTTATATTTTGATATATGGTCTGTTTAGACATATAGCTTTCTTCAGCTATTTAGCTAAGATTGCATGTGTTGCTAAGCATAGGGTGTTCTTGATCAGGAATCCCACCTCTTCCATTGAGGAGCTATTGGAGGATTTTGCACTATACTTCCACAACCAGGCATTTGGCCAAGCTTCAATCTCATGTACAATGCATCTTTGTTTAGGGTTGGGTTGTGTTGTAGGGGTGCAGCAATGGAGGAGAGAAATCTCCAATTTTTTAGCTTATTTTCCAGTGAGGGGACCAAATCTTCACCTATTGAGTTGATTGGGCGTTGTTGTGGTTGATAGTTCATTCCTTAAGCCCCATATCAACAGTAATTCTCAGGGAGCATGTAAGTCAGGCAAAAAAAATGCAGTGGGCAACTAAAAAAAGGCCGAAACTTAAAATATGGCCAGACCATTTATGGGTTTTTATGGGTTTTTTTTAGTAGAATCCGTGCTAAAAAGCGCAGATCATTCTGAGCACTCTAACAACCTTCTACACATTTTTCTTCTCCTCAGTAGTAGTAGTTTCCAACAGCAGTAGCAGTAGCAGTACAACATTTCTAGTGCTTGGTTTCTTTAGTGTATTTGAGCCATATTGTGGCTTGAGTGCATTAGTTTTGGAGCACTGTGTAATTTCATTTGACGTTATATATAATAATATGGCTCCGTTGTTTTCTGCTCATAGGTTATGATGTCTTAATGTAATTTCCAGTTGCAGCATATTTCTGGCATTTTCCAGATTTTAGTGCTATGTTCTTGTTTTGATTTATTTGGAATGCTGCATATGTTTTATATTATTGTTTATCACAGGGCGTTCCTGATCAGGAATCCCACCTCTTCCATTGAGGATCTCTTGGAGGAGTTTTTACTATACTTCCACAATCAGGAATTTTGTCAAGCTTTAGTCTCATGTACAACGCAGCTCTGTTTAGAGTTGGGTTGTGTTGTATGGGTGTAGCAGTGGAGGAGAGAAATCTCCAATTTTTGAGCTTCTTTTCTAGTGAGGGGACCAACTCTTCACCTATTGAGTTGATTGGGTGTTGTTGCAGCTGATAGATCATTCCATTAGCCCCATATCAGTATTCATTCATAGGGAGTGCATAAGTCAGGCAGCAGAAATGCAGTGGGCAACTCAAAAAAGGCCAGAAATCCAAATTTAAAATATGGCCAAACCATTTCTAGGCTTTTATGGGTATTTTTAGTAGAATTCATGGTTAAAAGTGTGGATCATTATGAGCACTCTAACAACCTTCCGCATATGGTTCTTCTCCTCAGTAGCAATAATTTCTAGTAGTAGCAGCAGCAGCATCACAACATTTCCAGTGCTTAGTTTCTTTAGTGTATTTTAGCCATCTTGTGGCTTGAGTGCATTCATTTTGGAGCACTGTGTAATTTCATTTGCTGTTATATATAATGACATGGATCCATTTTTTTCTTCTCATATATTATGATGTCTTAATGTAATTTCCAGTTACAGCATATTTTCGACATTTTCCAGATTTTATTTCTATGTTCCTATTTTGATTTATTTGGAATGTTGCATATGTTATATATTCCTGTCTTTTCCATTTTGGAATATTACAGTGGTATCAGAGCATAATATTTTCTCAGCTTGTGTACTTTAGCCATTATGACATCTAAGGAGGCTTCTCTTAGGAGGGAGAAGGTCTGTAGAAGAGATGAAGGCAAAACTTCTTTATCAGGAGGGAAGGAGTTCTCAAAAAATCTTCTTCAAACTATGTAGGGCATCAAAAGAGACATCAAAGAGGTGAGAATGGAGAGATGTAGAGATTATCCAAGAGGGCTTATACATGAAGAAAGCTCCATATTTTCACATTATGGGTGTGAGTATTTAGCTGCACCATCAGATATACAACATGGCACCATGCCTAGGGTCATAGCAAGAGAGATGGAGGAAGAAGATTTACCCAAGGAGGAGACTCTTGGTGACTATATTTAAGAGTATGTATCTCAAAACCAGAGATTTAGAGATCATCTTAACTTCCAAGGGTTTTGCAAGATCAAGGAGGATAGAAGACCTAGCAACCATGATAGAAGCACAAGGTGTAAGCAGCATGATGTGGGTAGATTCTTTCTATCTACTTTTGATGGATCACCTAAATGTTCAGCTAGGGCTTGGGTGGAGGAGCTAGACACCTATTTGCAGCAACACCAAGTTTCAGAAAATGAAGCCATTAGAGTAGTAGCACTGCACCTTGAAGGTAAGGCTTATGCCTGGTGGTTTTATGAATCTTCTTCATTAAAATATGCAAATATGTCTACTTATGAAAGGTTCACTAGGAGGTTAGTAAAAAAATATAATGAAAAACATTTTAAAACTTCCTTGGTTGAGCTAGCCAAGCATAAACAAACAAAACCTTTGCATGAGTTGGAAGGATCTATAAATACAACTCCATTTTAGAAATCTCTTGAGGGGATTAAAAAATTTCATAATACCTTGATAGAGGCAAGATCCCCATTTCAGAAAGAACCCTCTTCTCAAGGGGAAGATATGGAGATCTCTTTTTCAGAAGAGGAACTAAACAAAGAACCTCTTAATGATGATGAGACAACCTCCATAAATGATGAAGGGGAAAAGAAGATAAGAGGTAACAACATTTTCATAGCAATAGTAGATCTAGTACCTCATGGAGAGGAAGATGGAGCGTTTGCTCCAAAGTGAGAAACTCTTACACTCTTGCAAGGAGTTCCAAATAATCTCACATATGGAGATCAGGGCACAATCCATGTGCAACATGTGTCATCATTGACAGATTGTGAGATATTGAAGATAGAAGGAGATAAAGGGGAGGACAAGCATCATCTGATGAGGATCACACACCCCTCTCTATTTTAGAAGATTCATGCAAAGAAGAGGCAAGAGGCTTTGTGCAGTGAGGACAAGGACAAATCAGTCCACTCACATATACAGCCTACTCTAGGCCTTGATGTTTCATTACATGGAGGCATTCCACCAGGGAGACCCCTTTCTTGGAATATTAATAAAAATTTCTCTCAAAATGGTGCAACATTGATATATTTGGCTAGGGAAGGAGCCTTGGGAGGAGCTAGCACAACATAGAGAACCTTTGATGGGTTCAAAGGAGGAGTGAGCAACCTTTTGATATGGACATTGCTATCACTCACTCAAATATTTGTGCCGAAATATGGTTCAAAAATCTATGATGACATGAGCATGGTGTCAAATGGACACTCCATAGCCTTGGACCATCAAATGATACTTCCACACATCAGGAAGATTTCTGAATATGACAAGAGGTTATTAATAGTACCGCATGAATTGGAAAAACTATGGAAGTTTTGGAGGGGAAATGCCTTCCAAGAGGAGGTTGACCTCCATGTACTTCAATCTTGTCTTAGGCAAGATCAACTGCAAGGGAGACATCAGAAAAGGGGTAACAGTACTCCAACATGTGGCTTTGGCATTGAGCATGTCAAAGTGGAGAGTTATGATGTGCCAGGAGATTCATTTCAGATTTATACAATGTTGTCATTGTTAGGAAGCCTAGATCCATATTTGGAGTCTCAAATATTGGTGAAATATTCCAAGAAACTCTTCAAATGTAAGGTTCTTGATGGGAAAGTGATAGATGGGAGGTATAGAGTGGTTGATGGAGTCATTTATATCCAAGCTCAAGAAGGAGACTGCTACATGTAGCATATGAGGCACTCTCTTCAGGACATGTAGACTTTATTGAGACTTATCACACCATCATGGAGGGATTCTATTGGGAGTATCTCAAAGAAGATGTGCACCAACATATCAGGAGATATGTAGCTTTTTTGATGTATGAGGAGGAAAGCAACCACCTTGCAAGGTTGTTTCGATCACTTCCCCTTTTGATGAAGAGATGGGAAGGCTCATCTATGGACCTATTCACCAGATTGTCTACAATATATGGTAAAGATTGTATTTTGATTCTTATTTATCAACTAATAATATATGTGCACTCCTTTACCATGCATTTGCAGCACATTGCTCCACAAGAGAGAAAACCTCTTTGTGGATTTCATGGTCCTTTTGGGACTACATTCAGTGATGGGGATGACCACTTTATGGAGGACTTTGGGCAAGATATGTTTTTCTTGGATCATATTTAGCCAACACCTAATGTCCTCCAGCATTTTCAAGCTTTTGAGAAGCTTATGAAAGCAATAAAGTGGTTGGATGGCCACTTATCATATCATGTTTTGAGACAGCAAGAAGAAGAACAAAACTGGTCTCAATTGCAGGACTATTGTCACCATCCAAGATGTCATATGACACTTAGTCTATGTTTATTTTGGAGCCCATATGGTGATGACACTCTATTCACTATATGCATGAAGGACTTGGAAATTAGGCTTCCTAGAACCAATGAGTGGGATCATGAGATTCCAAGTATCTTTTGGCTTCATGAGGACTATATTATTGCAACCCAAGATCAACAGCTCCAAATTTATCATAAATGGAGAGAGAGACATCGTAAGTTGAACAATTTTATCTCTCACTTACAGCCACGTAGCCTCTACAAATTGCATAAGCAGGGGATTGGTGATTGTTTCTATGAGCTACCAAGGATGGCTTATTGTTTTTGGATGATAGCATGGAGATTATAGTTTCTCATTGGGATTAAGGCACCAAAAATTTACCATCTCTCATCCCTTCATAAGGCCAATGGACAGCATATAACTCTATCCATATATCTCCCACTTTTTGATGATGAGAGCTATTTGGTTTATTCACCGAAGGAAAACTTGCATTCTTATGAGGAGACATATCCATTGGAGATTTTGCAGTATCCTTGCAGTTGCTTGAGGACAAGAAACATTTTGGAGGGGAGGACTGTAGTATTCCTAAATTATCTTGCGGCTAATTGGAATATTAAAGTTTTGTTTTTTCACTTAGATAGGTGAATAAATGGGAAGGGAGACCCATAAATATTTTCCTGAAGAATAAAACTACTTCTCATGTGAAAGTGGATCAACTTTCCAACTCAATAAATCACCCTAAGGTGTGAACAGGGGCTAAAACATGTAGGACTGGGTCAACTTTGACCAAATCAATAGCATTGTCATGGAGGAGTGGACATTAATGGAGGGACAATGCAGTTTTAGATGGAGACACATTGCATGGAAGTAGTGTCATTAATGGATGTGGCTTATGGTTTGGAAGCTCATATCTTATAAAAGGAAGAGGATGGAAGCCATATTATTCATCTTGGTATATTTTATATTTTGATATATGGTTTGTTTATACATATAACTTTTGTAATATCCCAAAATGGGAACTGCTAGCAAGGCATGACTGGAAAACACATTTTCCAAGAATGGCTACTATAGAATATGAAATCAGCCCTTGGATCCCTTAGATCTAGTAATCTAAGACCGAAATCCAAGAGGATATCAGAAACAAATCAAACTAGGTGGGTTAAATAGATCTCCCACATCCAGTATGGCTAGAAAACTGCCCAACAAGGGACTGCAGCAATACTGCTCAGAAAATAATGTAGTTTTAGAAGAGAAAGAGTAGGAGGACAATAAAATATCCTTCAAAATTATTTATAGTAGCAAAATAGATGTATAATTAAGTCCATGAGATGCATATCTGAAAATACAATACATATACAAAAGAAATACCCTCAAAATAAGTGCTGCAACCACATGAATGACTAAAAACTGTCTTGACAACATTATTTTATCATGTTGCAAAATGATGTGGATTACATGTCAGATCTAGAGCATATCTGCGCATAAAAAATTAGATCCATATCAGATCCATGCACTAGAAAGGCTCCTCTTTCAGATCCCCTTGGAACTTTGGGGTTTACACCAAGAATAAGCAGTATGTTTGATATCTAAGAATGCAGATCTGCAGGATGATACAAAAATCCTGAAGTATTCATAAATATTCAGATCAAATCTAAAAATTACAATGTGTAGATCTCCTCCAAGGGATATCAAAGTGAAGGGCAGATCCCCAACACTCAGAAACCATCTCTCAAAATGGTGCACCGAAACTCCCTGCAACAACTCCTACAAGAATAATGTAGATTTGGGATAGAAACTATGCTGTAGGGTATAGATGGATGATGGCCACATGCCAAGATCAAGAATTTAAGCTCATGCATTCCAATAAAATTCCTCCAATAGATCAGAGGACTCCTCCACTGAAAAAGAGCACTGAAATTTCTTAGATCTAAATAGATCTAATCTCCACTTGCTGCAGCTTGCAAAGACAACAAAACCCTCAACATGATCTGAGTTTTAATTGAAAGGTGAAGCTTGGCCTTCAAGCTAGATACTGGACTATGCAATACAAACTCTCCCAAGAGCTACTCAATGGGGAGAGGAGGAACTCCTAAACATGAAATTCCAATGCTAAACAACATTTACAATCTAGGCTAAACAACCAAAGAAAGCTATATGGTCTAAATAGACAATATATCAAAAGATAATATCATGAAAAACCTCCTCATTCTGCCTTCCCCTTCCTTTTATAGGATGAGAGTGTGCAAAACCTTAAACCACCTTCAATAGATGTATCCCTTTCACACAAGAGATATCCAACTAGAATTTCATTGTGTCTTATTGATGAGCACTCCTCCAATACAACAATGTAGATTTGGTCAAAGTTGGCCCAGTGAAGATGATTAGCCCCTTTCACACCTAAGGGTGCTTATTTACATAGCCAATATTTATCCTTTTTCATATTTGGCATTGATTTATTCTTCTTTTAGGAGTTTGATTAACCTCCTTTGCACATTTATTCATCTAAATAGATTTTTAAAGCAAAAATAATATCGCTGTTAGCTGCATGCTAATTTAGAAATATTATAGTCTTCCCCTCCCAAATGTTGCTTGCCCTCAAGCAACTTCAAGGGTGCTGCAAAATCACCCGTCCTCTTTTTGTGGCCTCCTTATTCAACAGTATCCCCCATTGCTTTATATTTTCTGCAATAATTTTGTCTCCCAATGGTTCCTCCCAAGTGTGAAAGTTGGCCTTTGGTAGATAAACCAAATGGCTCTCATCATGAAAGAAAGGAAGGTCTATATGGAAACCTTTTTTATGATAAATGGCCTCCTCAAGATAGAAGTGATGACAATCATGGGGTAATTCCATCATCAATGAAGGACTCCCACCTCCATGCTATCATCCAAATGAAATGAATCACCTCCCAGCTTGGTAATTCATAGTAAATCTCCTCCAAATTGCTCATGAGAGGCATGGCCCAAGTGCTCCAATAAATCATATGGTCCAAATCATAAAGAAACAAGTGATCTACTAGAGTGGCCATATAGTTTCCCATGCTCCCCTTAGAACATGTAGTGCAAAAAATGTAGGAAATTTATTTCCCCAAGGACACATCCAACATATGTGTCTCTCCTCTAGCCATGTTCCCAACAAAGATAAGAACATCTTCAGCATATGGGATCATAATTAAGGTCATGCTAGCTTCCATATGCAATAAAGGAGAATGACAATGGTCCCTCATGTGCAACCAACACAATTTTACTCCTAACTACCATAGAATTTGATATGACAAGTGTTTTCCACAACACTTGTTTGTTGCCCCATCCTTCTTGCATGCTTGGAGAAGGTGTATGATGGTTGGTTTTAATTAATCACACCATGAAGAGTACATCATCTCTCCAAGATCTCCCAAGGAATGAACAACATCACCATTTTTCATGGCCCAAAGTGGCTCACGAAGCCCATAAGAAAAAGTTCCCCACGTGGAGCCAAGACCTGCACATGAGTGTTAAGAAAATGAAAGTATATAATAAATATATCATGAGGTTTAACACTACAATTTTTATCATACACTTGTTTCAAATCAGCAAGGTAGCTCATGGATGAGCTCCTTCTCACATTCAATGAATAAGGAGGTGGTAATGATAACTCTTCCCAAGAGTTATGTTCCTCCTCAACCAGCAAATGATCCATGCACTTCCTCATATGAGAGTGCATATCCTCCTTGAATTTTTCCCACATGAATCCATCTAAGATAGTATGATATGCTCTAATGAAACCAATGGTTTTTAAAAGCAGAATCTCATAGGCTGAATTAATTAGTTTCTCCTTATGCTTGGATTCTCTAGCCAAATAGATCTGATCATGCGAATAAATGACTCCCTCAACTACTTTATACCTCCCATATATCACTTTCCCATCAAGAACCTTACATGTGAAAAGGTCCTTGGAGTATTCCATAAAAATTTGGGAATCCCAATAAGGATCTAGGCTCCCCAACAATGACAACGCTGTAGAAATCTAAAATGCAGCCCTTGTCACAACATGGCTCTCCTCCTTGACATGCTTGATGTCAAATTCACATGTTGGAGTACTATCAACTTCATTTTTTTCCCCCCTTTTCAGCTTATCTTGCTCAATAAAATATTGAAGTAGATGGAAGTCAACCTCCCGTTGGAAAGTCCTTGTCTTGCAAAACTTCTTCAATGTGGCCCATGCATGCAAGAGTGTTGATATCCTCTTGCCATGTTTAGAAATCTCTTTTGTGAATAAAAATATCATTGGCTGCCCCAAAGATATGGATTTGCCATATCAAATCATTTCCATGCCATCATAGACTTCTAAATTCTCCTTCAACGCAAATAACTGAGTGGGAGATAGCAATGTCCAATTCAGAAAATTGCTTATCTCTTCTTTGAATCCATGGAAGATTCGTTGCGCTGTGCTAGTTTCTCCCAAAGCTCCCTCCTTAGAAAAGTAAGCATATGCTTCCCATAGTTGAGAGAACTCTTCAGTTTTCCTCCCATCACGAGGTCTCCCTGGTGGAATGCCTCCATGTAAAGAGACGTCAAGGCATAGAGCAGGATGTGTATGTGTGTGGACAGATTTTTCCTTGCATTCCTTGCATAGGTCCTCTTGCCTTCTTTATGCATCAAACTTCTGAAACATAGAGGGGTATATGCTCCTCATCATGTGATGCTTGCCCTCCTCTTTTCCTTCTTCTATCTTCAAGATCTCACCCTTTGATGATGATGGCACATGCTTCACATGGATTGTGCCACAATCTCCATATGTGAGATTCTTTGGAACTCCTTGCAAGAGTGCAAGAATTTCTCTCCTTGGAGCAAGTGCTCCATATTCCTCTTCATGAGGTCCTAGATGTGTTCTTTTCATGACTGCGTTATCATCTTCAGCCTTCTCTTCCATACTTGAAAATTCCTCATCATCGATAAGAGACCTTAGATATTGGTCTTCTTTTGAAGGAGGGATCTCCATGTCTTCCTCTTGAAGAGAAATATCTTCATGCAATGGGGATTTTTCCCTTGGAAAAACATCATACAAGTTTCCATCCCCTTCAATGGGTTTCTAAAATGGAGCTAAATTTAAGGACCCTTCCATTCCATGCAAAATTTTTATTTGATTTGGTTTGATAGACTCCATAGAAGGTGTTTCATAAGATACTTCATCAAAATTTTCCACTACTCTTTTAATGAACCTTGCATAGGTAGATGTATTTTCATTCTTTAAGGAAAAAGACTCAAACAACCACCAAGCACAAGCCTTACCCTCTAGATGCAGCGCTGCTACTTTGATGGCTGCCTTTTCTGAGACTTGATGTTGCTGCACATAGGTGTCTAGCTCCTTCACCGAAGCCCTAGCTGGACATTTAGATGATCCATAAAAAGTAGATAAGAAGAATCTACTCACACCATGTTGCTTGCTTCTTCCTTCCTCCTTCATCTTGAAAAACCCTTGGAAGTTCAAGTGATCTTTGAACTCCTTGTATTGAGCCTCATAGTCCTACAAATAATCACCAATTGTCTCTCTCTTTGGCACATCTCCTTCCTTATTTTTCTTCTTCATGAAAAAGTGGTTGATAGAGCGTTGTAAATCTGATGATGTGGCTAAATTCTCACACCAATCATATGAAGTAGTGGGGATTCCTTCAATTGAAAACCTCAAAATATCTGCTTTTATTTCATTCTTCAGTCCCCAGATTTCTTCTTTCAGTTCATTCAAAGCTTGAGAAAGAGTTTTAGAAAACTCTTTTCTTTGCAAACTTCCAGTTAAAGGGATATTACCCTTTTCTTATGTTTCTTCAATGTAACCACATTTCTTCATTGGTATTTTCTCTCCATGAAAATACATATTGGCTTTTCGATAAGAAAAACACAGGATGTGCCAAGATAGCTGCTCTGATACCACTATAATATCCCAAAATGGGAACTGCTAGCAAGGCATGACTAGAAAATTCATTTTCTAGGAATGGCTGCTACAGAATATGAAATCAGCCCTTGGATCCCTTAGATATGTTAATATAAGACCAAAATCCAAGAGGATATTAGAAACAAATCAAACTAGGTGGGTTAAACAGATCTCCCACACCCAGTACGGCTTGAAAACTGCCCAGCAAGGGACTGCAGCAATACTGCTCAGAAAGTAACGCAGTTTCAGGAGAGAAAAGAAGGAGGCCAACAAAATATCCTTCAATAGTATTTACAATATCAAAATAGATGTATAATTAATTCCATGAGATGCATAGCTTAAAATACAAGACATATACTGAAGAAATACCCTCAAAAGAGGTGTTACAACCACATGAATGACTGAAAACTACCTCGATAATGTTATTTTATTAGGCTGCAAACTGTTGTGGATTACATGTCAGATATAGAGTAGATCTATGCATAAAAATTAATATCCATATCATATCTATGCACTAGAAAGGCTCCTCTTTTAGATCCCCTTGGAACTTTGGGGTTTACACCAAGCATAAGAAGTAGGTCTGAGATCTAAGAATGAAGATCTAAAGGATGATTTAGAAATCCTGAAGTATTCAAAAATATGAAGATCAGATCTGAAAAGTACAATGTGTATATCTCCTCCAAGGGATCTCAAATTGAAAGGCATATCCCCAACACTCAGAAACCAACTCTCCAAATGGTGCACCCAAACTCCCTGCAACAAATCCTACAAGAGTAATGCAGATCTGGGATAGAAACTACGCTGTAGGGTATAGATAGCTGATGGCCACATGCCAAGATCAAGAATTGAAGCACATTCATTCCAATACACTTCCTCCAATAGATCAGATGACTCCTCCATTGAAAAAGAGCACTGAAATGTCTTAGATCTAAATAGATCTAATCTCCGCTTGCTACAACTTGCAAAGACAACCAAACCGTCAACAGGATATGAGTTGTAATTGAAAGGAGAAGCTTGGCATTCAAGCGAGATAGTGGACTATGCAATACAAACTCTCCCAAGAGCTACTCAATGGAAAGAGGAGGAACTTCTAAACAGGAAATTCCAATGCTGAACAACATTTGCAATCTAGGCTAAACAACCAAATAAAGCTATATGGTCTAAATAGATAATATATCAAAAGATAATATCATGAACAACCTCCTCATGCTGCCTTCCCCTTCATTTTTTAAGATGAGAGTGTGCAAAACCTTAAACCACCTTCAATAGACTCATCCCTTTCACACAAGAGATCTCCAACTAGAATTATATTGTGCCTTATTGATTGGCACTCCTCTAATACAACATTGTATATTTTGTCAAAGTTGACCCAGTCAAGATGATTAGCCCCTTTCACACCTAAGGGTTCTTATTTACATAGCCAAGATTTATCCTTTTTCATATTTGGCATTGATTTATTCTTCTTTTAGGAGTTTGATTAACCTCTGCACATTTGTTCATCTAAATAGACTTTTAAATAAAAAATAATATGCCTATTATTTGCATGCTAATTTAGGAATATTACAACTTTCTTCAGTTATTTAGCTAAGATTTCATGTGATGTTTAGCATAGGGTGTTCCTGATCGGGAATCACACCTCTTCCATTGAGGATCTCTTGAAGTATTTTGCACTATACTTCCACAATCAGGCATTTGGCCAAGCTTTAGTCTCATGTACAAAGCAGCTTTATTTAGAGTTGGGTTGTGTTGCAGGGGTGTAGCAGTGGAGGAGAGAAATATCCAATTTTTGAGCTTATTTTCCAGAAAAGGGACCAAATATTCACCTATTGAGTTGATTGGGTGTTTTTGTAGCTAATAGATCATTCATTCAGACCCATATCAATAGTCATTCTCAGGGAGTGTGTAAGTCAGGCAGGAGAAATGTAGTGGACAACTCAAAAAAGGCCGAAAATCCAAACTTAAAATCTGGCCAAACCATTTCTATTTTTTTCTATGTTTTTTGAGTAGAATCTGTGGTTAAAAGCATAGATCATGTTGACCACTCTAATAGCATTCTGCACATGGTTCTTCTCCTCAGTAGTAGTAGTTTCCAGCAGCAATAGCAGTAGGAGCACAACATTTCCAGTGCTTTGTTCCAGTGCTTTGTTTCTTTAGTGTATTTTAGCCATCTTGTGTCTTGAGTGCATTCCTTTTGGAGGACTGTGTAATTTCATTTGATTTTATATATAATGATATGGCTCCATTTTTTTCTGCTCATGGATTATGATGTCCTAATGTAATTTCCAGTTGCAACATATTTTCAGCATTTTCCATATTTTAGTGCTATGTTCCTGTTTTGATTTATTTGGAATGCTGAATATGTTCTATATTCCTGTCTTTTACATTTTGGAATATTACAGAGGCACTTGACATGAAATTGAAGGATTCAACACAAAATTTAAAATCAATCACCTTCCATATAATGAAAACGAAGCTCAAATTACAACAATGAAATCATAACTCTCTTCCTTCTCCATTACAAAAGAGTGATGATCATAAAAAAATTATCCTTTCTCATGGCCCCATGAGGATTATTTATACATGAAATCCATGTAGGAATGGATAAAACCAAATTCCCTCAACTCATGTTTTGATTAAAAGAAATTTTATAAATTTTAGAACGAAATCTCAAAAATCTGGGTTTTTTATGCAAAAATTACAAATTTGAGGCAAAAGCCTTTCGATATATCTCTAACCTTTCCATAATTTTAGAAACCATTTCTATGTTTTGTAGCTGGGTATGTTTTCTTGAAACCCATTGGTAGTTTGAGATTTTTACTATTTGTATAATCTGGTACCAGTTGAGAAAAAAAGATTTAATTCAATATCAAATGAGCACATTAACTTTAATTCAGTGTCAGATGAGGACACAAATAGGTACCAGACGAGTTGGAGTATTGGACTAATTGTAGGAACATATTTATTGGACATACATATAAATAATTAAACCATCATCAACAGAACTATTGTATAATCATCATTTTAATCACTAAAAATATGGAAAATTATGTATTAAGCACATATGATGAATAACAACAGATAATGAATGTTTATGGTGTAATTATGGATATATTATTGAAGAAATATAGGGAGAAGGCGTAATGATGAATGTATTTATATATCAAAAAATATGATAAAACTGGATCCAACATTGCCCCGAACCTGAGGATTTGCATGTCCTGATGCAGACAAGGTGAAGAACTTATGATACTCTTCTTATAGATTTATGTGACATTGTTTCTTTTGTGTAGGTGTTGGTTCTTGTGGAGTGACACTTTGGAAACTACCACAAATGGAGGACAAGAAGTGGATCATAGTGATGGTCAATGATGGTGGGTTTACTGAGTAGTTGTGATAATGCATTGTGGAGTGTGGAGTGGGTAATAGTGGTAATAGATTATGCTTTCCAATATCTTAGTAAATTAAAAATATTTGTACTATTTTTACCTCAAGTTACCTTTTCTTTGAATTCTAATGCATGCCGAAGTGGAAACTATGCAGAAGATGATGAAATGTCTCTAGAATTATGACGTGGATTGCTGAAATTTGAAGATGAAATGGAGCAAGGCTGAGAACTGATGGAAGTTGGTGAAATCCAAAGAGAACATAAGTTGATCCAATGAAAATAAAAAGAATTCATTGAATATGTTAGAGGTACTGCTAGGAATATGAATATCTGGAAGGGCACTGAGGAAGGCTTCTCCCCCAAACCGAAAAGTTTGCATGTCCTTATGAAACCTGCTAAAAACTTTGTGATTCCAATTTGAGAGCTGCTAAGAACAAAATCTAAGAGCTACTAATAAATTGTGAACCCACAATTTATGATTTATAATCCTAAACATAGAGAAAGAAGTTCATAAGGTCATGAAGATAAAAATTTATTATAGTCATGAATTACATCTAGTTACATAGTATTTTAAATTTTCCAATAAATATTTGATGATAATTAACATGAATGCATGAAAAATGAGCGGTTTTCAAAAATCACATGTGAGTATTCATCCTCTATGTATAACCAAATTTTATATCCTATAGAAATATTTCTATTTCCTTGCTTATAAAAACTTCATCAAAATATTAGTAGCACTAATGCTCAAAGAGTCATGTATAAATGAGAGTAGGGATTTTTTTCTTCTCCTTTCTAAAGGAAAATTTAATAGTATCAATAGTCTCATCAAATGAAAACCCCATAGGAAAATGGTCAACCCTTTTTCACTCTCGAAATATTTACAGTCATTCAAGTAATAAATATAAATCTCACATTTGAGTATATTTTAGGCTTCTAAGGTCATTGTCCCACTCTTAAGATAATACATCTTAGATATAGTATGAAAAATTAATGATAGAGGACTCAAGGTTACCTTAAGACCATTATTTAGAAGCAAATTTATGGAGTTTGTTTTTACCCTTGACTTCATCCATGCATACTTCTTTAATTACAACACTGTAGAGTAACCATCATACATGTTGAAAAAAATCCTTGGTTTGGTTGACACTTCTTTAGGTAGAATGCCTCGTTTCCCACGAGTGTCCATAGCCCCGATGGGTTTGCTCAGTGGTATCAGAGGTCAGTACCTGTTGTCGGAAGGCATCCATAGCCTCGACAAGATAACCTATGAAACCTATTTTACACTAAATTATCTAGTCCCATGATTCCTATCATTTTAGTTTTAGATTGTGGCTATTGATTTGCAATTAGGTAAATGGGGGAGCGGCTTCCAAAATCCCCTTAAAGGCATAGGATTAAACCTTTCAGGGTGACTTAAATTACGTGTAGAATGTCTTGGATGCATAAGGTACTTATAGGTACTCAAAGGACATAGCATGATTGATTCATTTTTAATGTGAGATGGATGAGGCTGCCAAATAATAACCAAAAGACGCCTAAATTTCTACTAATAAAAGTTTTCATGTATGCTTTTGCCTTTAGAGTAGTGTTCCACTATGAGTAGAAACTTCATCAACTCTCTTGCAAGTGTTAATAAGGATTATCTACTGACCAAATTTGATATTATATTAGGTTATAATACCTACAAATGCACCCCATAATATATACTTTTAACTTTATTTGTTATGAAACCAGCTTGAAAAATAGAAGAAAAGAGAGATCAATGGCTTAGAAATAAGCCACTTCAAGGGGGAAACCTCCTTTACAGTACAGAAATGAAAAATTCTTCGATGTTGAAAATGAAAAAGCCTCCTTTCTATATAAAGGAGACCATGGGGTCACAAAATAATCCTATCCGACCTAACAATAATAATGTAAGGGCATAATAATAAAAATATGGAGGTTACATGGGTACAACAATAACAATAAGGGGGATACACTAACAAAAATAAGGGACTACAGTAGTAATGTAGGCACGTGACATGTCCCTATCCTTCAAACAAGTGTTGTCCTCAATGCTTGATTATTTCTTGATACTTTTATTTAACATTGTAATCCTCCCATGTGGAATCTTCAACAGGTAAGTTATTCCACCTGCTGAGATACTGTGAAATTGATCGATCTTATAGTTGTCGAGTTCTTTTTTCTGTGACTGATTCAGAACTTATTTCATTTTGATGTTTATCTTCCTGTTGTTTCATTTGATTATGCACCAAAGTTAGGTTATCCTTTGAGAGTTGGAGAACTTGTTGTTGATGCTCAATGTGGTCTTCCACTACTTTATCATCCATATTAGCTTTCATTTGAACCTTCACACCATCCAACTTAGCCTTAATTTTTTATTTTAAACCATCTATGACATATTTGATTTCTCTTTGTAAGATCGAAGCTTGTTGCACTTGGTACCATGATTTTGATATCTCATATTGTAATTCTTCCTTTTCATGCATCATAGTAGAGATTTCTGAGGGCTTAGTGGGTGTGGAATTATTTTTGGGAGGCATTATAGAACCCAATATTGATACAAATGCTTCAATATACCCTTGGAATCACTTCAAACTGGTTTTTCAAACAAACATTACGCAATTTGAAAAAAACAAATACACACCTTTTTCTTTCTTTTTAGGAGGTAGATATTAAACCTGCATTATCTTTGTGTTTTTGGATCTGAAATATCTGAAGTTAGGTCCTCTAGTAGCCCTCTAAATTTTCTTTCCAATGCCATAGGTTTGAATTGATTTGAAATCTTCAAAACAAAGTTATGCTCAATCTCCCACAATGACCTAATTATGGATTGGTTCAGTAGAGCGAACTTGTATGTCATGCCATGCATCACTGTTTCCTCCTTCAGCTATGAAATTGATACAAAGGAAAATATAGTCCGTCTACTCTTGGGCACATTTTACAGAATTCGAATCTTATGCTCACAAAGAGAGAGAGTTATGAAAATTTCCCCCCAGTAACCTATTTCAGATGAAATTCGGGAGCCTGAAAAAACCCTCACTTCCATAGATGATATCTCTGAAAATATTGCAAACCAAGATCTGAAATTTTTGCACAAAGTGCCTCAGGATTTGGGCTTCCTCTGGTAAGAATTTCATCTTCTGAAACTTCGTAGAAATAAATTTATAGAGAAAATCACACGATGACCTATTTGGATAAGCGAAACCCCAAAATACAAAGCTTTGATACCAAATGTTATGAAAAAAACTCCAAAAATAGAATAAAAGAGAGATCAACGCCTTATAAATAAGCCACTTAGAGGGGGAAACCTCTTTTACATCACATAAATGAACAATTTCTCAAAGATACAAATGAAAAAACCTCCTTTCAATATATAGGAGTCCATGGGGTCACAAAATAATCCTAGTCGACCTAACAATAATAATGTAATGTCACAATAATAAAAATATGGGGGTTATAGGGGTACAAAAATAACAATAAGGGGCCTACACTAACAACAATAAGGGACTACACTAGTAATATAGGGACCTAAAATTGTGTAATCCCATGGCATAATTAAAGACATGACTTTGAGTTACTGCTATAAATGATATGAAATTTTGTATAAAGAATGAAAAGGAGATCCCTTGAAAATGATTTGTTGTGACAAAAAGTCTGAGGTTTGATAAAAAAATTATTTTCTTTTTAGTTTTTCGTTATTAATGATAAACTAAACAGTAAATTTCTTCAAGGAAAATAGTTCAGAAAAATAATAGAGCAGAACTAAAAAATGATTAAAGTGTAGTCTTGAGAGAAACCAATTTTAGGAAAGTAATAGAAGAAAAATTATTTAGATATTCCAAAAACCATCAAAAGGTAAGGGAATTGAATGACAGTTCCCTCGTTCTCATAAAAAATCGTTCATTCAACCATCGGATTTGAAAAGTGTAGTCTGGTACCGAATGAACACATCCAGTGTAGGTATCGGACGAGCACAAGTACCTATTGAATGTAGGTACTGGAAAAGCACAAGCACCCAATGAATGTAGGTAGATGAATAGCACAGGTACCATATGAACACTAGTACCGAAATAGCACAAGTACTCAATGAATACAGGTACCAGAAGAACACAGGCACTAGATGAATGCAGGTACATGTCAAACGGGAACACGAGTACCGGATGAGAAATGTTAGTACCTTATGGATAATATTAATGTCGAATGAGCAAGAACAAGGTCTCAAAATATATGTGAACCAATCCAAGTAATTAGAGAGTATAAATATTAAATTATTCCATCTCTACTAACAGGAAACCATAAAAAATAAATCTTTTAATATAAATTACCTCATAGGTATGTAAGGATACTAAAAGTTATTTTCTTGAAGTACATAGGCATTTTTAATGAAACAACAGAACCAAAATAAATACAATTACTTCCCTGAATTGATCATGAATATGTTCTCCAAATCCAGCTAAAAAGATAATGCCTACAAAAATCCAACAAATTGTCATGGCCTAATTTATTTAGAAAATTTAGAAAATTTTCTATGAACTAAAAACATATTAATAGTTATGGGAGAAAAATTTCTCCCTTAAGATTAGTGTATGAGGTTGACACTGCTAATTATTGGAGAAGATATAAAAATTATGATGCACCAAACTAACAACTATATGCACCATGTATTTCCTTATTTACTATCCTACCTAACCTAAGAAAGGATCTATTTTGAATTATATTAATACTTCCATTAAAGCCACATGCATCACAAGATTATGGATATACTCACATTCAAGTTTGAAAAATATACTTTTAAAGTACCCGAACCAGAGGGACCAACTGACTTGAATGATAGGATGTAAAGAGTTTTCAAAGAAGAGAGTGGTGGCTAAATATGATTGTCTTCTGGAACCAATGTTTAATGTAATATTGATGTTTTTGATTCACTTCCTCATTTAGACAAATTTTCATATCTCCCTCTATAATGCCACATAGATCATCTTCTTTTGAATGGTTTATCTCTTGGATGCATACTGGATTTGGTGATATGCATGTCAATAATTCCTTGCTCTCAAGTTCTAGTACTTTCTCCCTCGTTATTCTCTTGTACAGGTTGGAAAGGGTGATCAATAGAGGCTTCTAGATCTTCTTGTGTATGTAGCTCATGGAAATATTGTTTTTCTATCATTTCTGGAGAGGCAGATAGGTACTTGACTATTGTCCATATTTTTTCTTTCTCAGAGGTAGAGATTGAGATCCCTTTGTTGCTAGGATGGAGAGAGTTCTTCAAAACTATTGATCATCTTTGAGTCCTTGTTGGTTTTTTATGGGTCCTCTTTCACGCATTGATTAGTGTTGGGGGGGGGGGGGGGGGGGTTCTTACAGTACCCAATAAATTTTAAAAATATTAGAGATTTGAAAAGGAAACACACATAAAAAAAATGCAAGAAAACCAATCATGTACTCGAAGCATCACCATGCTACTAAGACCCTGTTATCACCAAGTTATCTATTCACATGAGTTAGGATTATATTATTTCCATGAATAAATATAAAGGAAAACACACTTGGAAGGAAAAATAAGGAAAAAGGAAGCCTTGGATCCTCACTTTAATTCTACGCATATGAAAAATAAAATAGAAAATCAATTAGAGACAACTAGACTTTGGAATCAATTAATTAACTATGTAATTCAAGCAACAATACGGTAAGACGTGAGTGAAGATCCACGCATAGTTAAGAGTTACCATATAATCCCTTCACTCATGTCTTACCGTATACTCTCTGCCCTATAGTTACCCTGCAACTAAGATCACACAGAAAACTTGTGAAAGCAACTATGCTCTAATCCCTTGAGCACCTCCCCGACAACGACGTCAAAAATGTGAGGCTAAATATATATATAC
This sequence comes from Pinus albicaulis, assembly GCA_034641835.2. Classification (NCBI taxonomy): domain Eukaryota; kingdom Viridiplantae; phylum Streptophyta; class Pinopsida; order Pinales; family Pinaceae; genus Pinus; species Pinus albicaulis. The sequence continues at coordinate 587,380,910 of CM076578.1, read as the reverse complement.
TATTAATTTCCAATGTTAAATTGTCAACAAGGGATTCATAGAATTAGAGGTGCAAGCACAGAAAATGCAGGATTGGAGCCTAGTCTAGCATAATCTAAAGTCAACGGCAATATGAGAAAAGTAAAAAAAACTGCAGGAAATTACTACTAAGGATTCATCACTAGGACACATAAATAACTTTCTACTATAAAGTATTAGATCACAGTCTTTCATGTGTGTTCAATCATGATTATCCCACCTCATTTCTGTTTTCCTTCAAGGGATTCCTGTAATGGTTAACTAAGCTATGAGAACATCAAATTAAACTAAATAAATAAAAATGCGGGAAATTTTAGATATCACAAGAGTATTCACTTAATGGAACATGCAGGTGAGTGGTGAAATATCTTTTCTTAACCTTTCATGTTCTTCAAAATAGAAAACAATAATTCTAACATACAACCCGAGAAATAGAGTTTGCAAAGAAATCTTTGATACTAGATGCATGCAAATGGAGAAAATAATAAATTTAAATGAAAAATACAATGAGAAACATATTAAAAAATATTGAGGGGCCCTCCCAAGATGGAAATTTATACTATATGAAATTTATATGAACTCCAAGGATGCACAACAAATTTGAAATCAATCACGTTCCATATAATGAAAACTAAGCACAAATTACAATAATGAGATCATAACTCTCTTCGTCCTCCATTACAAAAGAATTATCATTATAAAAAAATTATCCTTTCTCATGACCCTATGAGGCTTATTTATACATTAAATCCATGGAGGAATGGATAAAACCAAATTTCCCCAACTCAGATTTTAGTAAAAACAAATTTTACAAATTTTAGAATGAAATCTCAAAAATCTAGGTTTTTAGGTAGAAATTAAAAATTTAGGTCAAAGACCCTTAGATATCTCTCTACCCTTTACAAAAGTTTAGAAAAATTTCCTGAGTTTTGGAACTAGCTATGTTTTATCGAAACCCATTTGTCCAATATATTTTTCCATTGCACGCAATTCAAGGCAAAAATTGGTAGTTTGATATTTTTACTATTTTTATAGTCTGGTATTGAATGAGCATAGAAAATTTAATTCAGTATTGGATGGTCACACAAATAGGTAACATATGAGTTGGAGTACCAAAATAAGTGTAGGAAGATGTTTCTTGGACATAGAAACATATAACTAAACCACCATCAACAAAACTATTGTATAATCATTATTTTAATCACTAAAAATATGGAAAATCATGTATTAACCATGTAGGATGAATAATAAGAGATGATGGAGGTTTATGGTGTAATTAGGGATATATTACTGCCAAAATGAATGGAGAAGGTGTAATTATTAGTGTTTTTATATAGAAGAAAATATGATAAAAATGGAGCCCAACAAATCTGCCATAACTTGTGAAAAATATCCATATACCTGTGATCGTGCTGACCTGCATGTAATATCCTATCTTGTAATTCTATCCCATAGGATATCATCGTTGATCATTTATTTACCTATAATCACCCACTAAGAGCATCTGTGATCCTGTTCTCTTTTCCGTTGATGTACCTGATCTCAAAGTCAGACTCGCTAATCGTGGCCAACCATCTAGCCTTCCTGGCATTCAAATTCAAACAAGTACCTCAACCCAATGTGTTCACTCATCAATAAAAACTTCCTACCAAGAAGATAGTGCCTCCACATCTTCAAATCATGAATGATTGCTACTAGCTCTATATCATGTGTCAGGTAGTTCTACTCATGTTCATTTAACTTTCATGACTCATAGCATACAACCTGTCCATCCTACATAAGGACCCCACCAAGTCCTCTCTTGCAAGCATCTATACACACTACAAGCTCCTTTTCCTAATTTTCAATCTTTAACATTGGATCATGTGTTAACAATTTCTTAAGATGCTCAAAACTGGCCTCACACTCCTCTTTCCAATTAAAATTCTTACAATTCCTGTACAATGATGTAAGAAGATAAGAAATATTTGAGAAGTTTATGATGAACCTCATGTAGTAACCTATGAATCCCATGAATGATCTCACCTCATATACATTATTAGGAGCTATGCACTCCATGATGACCCTTATCTTCTATGGATATATTGTGATGGCCTCATTGGAGACAACATGTCCCAAGTAGTGTACCTCATTTTGGAAGAAGCTAAATTTTCTGAGATTAGCATACAACTGATGCTCTCTTAAGAGCCTCAACACCTTTTCCAAATCATTAGCATGCTCTTCCTCATTTTTAGAATACACCAATATGTCATCAATGAAAATAGTCACAAAATTGTCCAAGTAAGGATGCAAAAAATTGTTCATAAAACCTAATGGAACTACAACAAAATCATAATGCCCATACCTAGTCTTGAATGTGGTCTTGTAGATGTCCTGCTCCTTGATATGTGCCTAATGATATCCCAATCTCAAGTCGATCTTAGAGAACATTTTTTCTCCCTTCAGTTGATCAAACAAATCATTGATCCTCGGTAATGGGTGCCTATTCTTGATGGCCACTTTGCTCAGCTACCTATAGTCAATGCATAGTCTAAGAGTGCCATAATTCTTCTTCACGAACAATACTAGTTCACACCATGGTGATACACTTGGTCTAATGCACCCCTTGTCCAAAATTTCCTTCAAATGCAATTTTAAATCTACCAAATTTGGTGTACTCTTCCTATAAGGTTCTTTTGATGTTCGATCTATCCCTAGTACCAACTCAATAAAAAAATATGCCCCCCTATGAGGTGGAAACTCTGAAATCTCTTCTGGAAACACATCCTAAAAGTGATGCAAAATTGGATACCTATTCAACACATTTGCATCCTCCATTTCTTTACCTTTGTCACTAAATATATGAACTGTAAATATCAGACATCCTTGCCTATGATTGCGCTTGGCCTGCGCTCTAACCATCCTAATTGATGTGGTTTTCTTCTTTCCCTCTATGAATTTTGGTTCACCATTGTCATCCAAGAATTCAATAATTTTTTCATAGAAATATACTTTGGTAATATGGAGATATAACCAATCCATACCCAATAGCATACTGTAGGAACCCAGTGGCAATATGTTCAAGTGCTTTTTTGTAGGCATACCATTTAACTCAAATGCACAAGATCTTACCCAATGGTGAAATATTTTCTTCACACCTAACGCCAACTACACTTCCAAGATTTTGTATGCATTTCCTTATTGAAACCACACTTATACACCAAGTTGGTACTAACATAACTATAATTAGATCCAAGGTCAATAAAAATAGAAATAACTTGATCATAAAGCTAATCTTCCATCTCAATGATAGAAGCCTGGTGATATTTTTGTTTTCTTTCCACTGCTACATAAATATGATGAATTCTCTATCCAACATCCCCCAGAGTTTGTGCCTCCTATGCACTATATATATTAATCTTACCACCCTGAATCTATGGACGATCTCTCTTTATATGCTCCTCATCGCATGTATATCACTCCAACGATCCCATAAAATTACCTCCATGTTGTTTTTGTTTTGATCTATACTCTTGTTGTGGCCCATGTCCCTGTCCACCCACATTAAAATTCTTTTACAGTGCCATATTTTCCTTCTGCTCTGCATTATGAGGCCTTTCTCTCTTAGGCTTCCATTTACCTTTACCTTTCACTTCCCACCCTTGTTGAGACTCATTCTTGAGTTTTGAATGTTCGTAGAAATACTTAAATCTCTCACAGACTTCATAAAATGTATGAGGCTCATTATACTCAATCTGATCTCCAAGTGGTAATGGAAAACCACTTACAAATCACTAAAATTTAGATTTCTCATCCTCAAGATATGATACATAAATCAATAGCTCCAAGAACTTTATTGTGTATTCCACATCTATCATTGATCCTATATTTAACTCATAAAAATATTTGGCCTTGTTGTCATAATACCTCTATGACAAATATTTCTTCTTTAAAAGTCTTTTTAACTCATTCCAACTGAAGTCATCTGTCCTGATGTGCCTAACCCACTTCACATCTTCCCACTAGATGTTATCCTTAACTAGCAAATTCAAGATTGAAATCCTGACCTTCATGTTATCAAAATACTCCTGCAAATCAAAGCAGTTCTTCATCCCAAGTATCCAAGCTTCTGCCTCTTCTAGTTTCTTCAAGTACCCATCGAAATTAGGTTTCTTTTCTTTCTTAAATTCACCTGGAATGTATCACCTATCATGACTCCTAAAATGGTGATACCAATGATGATCATTATGTTTATTTGAGCCATAAATAGAATCGTACATCTACTCATCACCCTGCCCATCCATAGCATCCAACATACTGCCATCTCTCACTGTGTCTCCTTGTTACTAGTATTAATCCCTCTTACAGACAAGAGCGATCTCCCTAACACTCCAAGGAGTAACTAGAAACAAAGATCCATTTGAATACCTCTTTCTCTAGATTATTTGTATTTTAAGATCATTATAATAGTAAAGTACAGAGGACATGATCCTACCTTGAAATCCAAATGTCTGATGAGGAGAAAGCACTTGCCTCTCTGCTGCAAACAATTTTCTAAGCCCTCTTTGATATGTCACACTGAATTCTTTGACTTGCCTAGGTGATTTGACTTTATATTTCGTTGTTTTTTAAGCTATAGGGCTAGTGGATGTATCTCTTCTCTCTTGTGGCATTGGTGGAGGAATTTGGGGATTTGTGAATATGTCATTGGAAATGAAGGTATCCCAAGATATGTTGAGTAGATTGAGATGATGAAGCACAATGAGTTTGATGAGGGAGTGATGATAGAGGTTGTTCATATGTTGATGATATTCTTTCTTTACCACCAAGTATTCCATCTTCTCAATGTTCTGAAATAAGAAATATGGGATGTTTAGCATCCTCACCCTAGTGAAATGCATGAGAAACTTGATATCATATGTATACAATCTAGATAATCTGCCCTCACAAGTGAAGTATCTCATGAAAATATTCATCATCGGTGGATCCTTGCTGAGGAGGAAACTGAAAGGGAAAAATTTTCTTTTTTCATTCTTGTACCTAGTCTTGAGGTAAGGCTCAAAATAATGATCACCCAGGTCTTTTGCTTTGTACCATCTCTCCCCTACATTTCGAATCCCTTTAGCATCAGCAATAATAGAAGTGGAAATGGAAAAAGTTACACCTGCGAGAGTTACCCTGTTATCATGGAGGTTCAGTATAAAAAGCCTAGTCAACTCAGGGTGATGTTGAACTCCTTCCACATTTTCACAAAACTCATAGCACCTGACATATATGAAACATGACATAGGTAAAGGTGAAGCCTCTAGCTCTCTAAGGTTTGCTAGCTGTACTCTAATAATTATATCTCCCTTGTGTGGCCTTCTTTGTTGTACAATCTCATCTTCCTCAAAATCATCATCACTATGTTCCTCCTCTCTGTAATCACTTTCCTCTCTCTCCATGCTTGTTTCTTTGCACTTTGGGAACCCTAAGGAAAATTAAAGAAAGGGAGAGTCAATAAGGGAGTGAAGGGAATGAGAGCAGGGAAGGAAATGATGAAATGAGGGCTTTACGGGATAGGGATAGGGTCACCAAAATTAAGGGAGATGCAGAAAAGGGTTAATAAACCTTGTGAGGTGATGGGAGGTGAATATATGACGGGAGATGAAAATGAGAATTTAATTATAGTTCAAAGATAGGGGGGAAATCTAGGAAAAAATAGGGAAATTCCTAGAAATTGGGGTTTTAATGGAAAAGACTAAAGGGCCTTAGGGATGAGGATGTAGGGGAATTTTCAGTGTTTTTTAGAAGTATAGGATGATGTAGTAGGGTTTAGGGATAGTCAATTGGGATAAGGATGGTTTTGGGAAGTTTGTGAGGGGGATGGGGATTTTGGGAGAGGCAAAGGAAAACTAGGGTTTCCTTGCAATTTTAGCCAACACAAAACACAAACACAAGCATAAAATGGATACAGAGGGAGTTACAAGGGCTCAATTACTTTTTTTGGAGGTGAAGAGGCAACCTTGAGGTGTCTGGAGAAGTTTAGGTGAGTCTTGGCCCTGTGCGCAGCGCCTTACCCAGATGAGTAGTGCCCTCTCTCTATGTGCATTGCCATGTAATATTGCACTGGAAAAACCACTCTATGCGCAGCGCTAGAGCTATATGCATAGCGCCTTCTCTCTATGCGCAGCGCCAACTATTTTTTGTTGTTTTAACCTTTCTTGGACCTCCTTCGCTCTAAAATCTCATTTCTCTTTGACACATGAACAAATGAGGATTTCTTTTTGGGAAATGTGTTTTTATACTTTGAATGAATTTTGGATTTTTATGATTAGGACCCACAGTTCTTTCTTCTCATTAACCTTTAAAACTACTTTTTGATGCTTTGGATGACTAACATGGCCTTTGTATTTCTTCATTAAATGTATTTAGCTAGGAATAAGCAACTTTTTTAGGTTTTTATTACATATACTGACTTAAATTTACATAAAATTATGAATGATCAAATACCTCTGTTTTTATCTCAAAAGTGTGATTTTTGAGATGACAACTTACAAAATGAAATGTAACTTTACATGGAAAACCTGACTAAATAAAATCATGAGTTTATTCTGGGTCACCTTCACACCTTCTACTGCCCTTTATTGAAAATGAGACAATGCAATGATTTGACCTAATGAAACCCTAGTGACCTAATGAAAGAAACTGACTCAATGAGTGATTTTGACTGAAAAGTGAATGACAGCAGACTTGATTTAGCATGATGAAAACATGGAAGAGGGTCAGCAGGCATATTCTTGTGAAGGAAAATGGGACACTTGACAAGGACCACCACTAGTGGACAAATTTTATATCATGACCTAATGGAATGATTGAAAATTTTAGAGTGGGACACCTAAGATGCACATGCAAAATTTTTTTTGATCCCTGGTGGAAGTATGAAAATACTGACACTAAAATTGGCCTTATTAGGGATGGAAGCTCCTTGGAGGTGTAATGAACACCGTAGACCAAGTTCCTAAACTTTGGGCCAATACGGTCAAAAAATTTGAAGACTGTAGACTGTTAAAACTAACTAAAAAACCAACCAAAGTGACCGAGAACAAACTCAAAAACTGACTTTGAAACTGACTCAAAAGTGACTTAGAAACTCTGAAGATAACATAAAATAAACAAGCTTTATAGCCTTCACTTTGGGCCCCAAGCCTAAATTATTTTCCGTTCCAAACGTTGCAGAAAATACAAACTGGTATTTACAATGAAAGTGTAACATTCTTTCAGAAGTTGCATCAGAAATAGTAATGTTTCAAGAGCCTACCATTGACTAGTCCTCCAGAACATTCTTGTCCATTCATCGCTTTCAAAAAAAAGGCATTTTGTCCTTGATAAGCTAAGACCTTGTAGGGTCCTTTCCATATATTTTCAAATTTCTCATGTTCTCCTTTCTCTTCATTTCTTGCATCCCATCGCAGCACTACATATTCCAGCTAAAAATTATCTACCTTGGATTTACGAACATAAATCTTCATGATTTTATCCTGAAGTTAGGAATAAATATGAGAAACTTCCTCCCTTGTTTGTTGAAGGTGAATAATTTGATTGATTCAATGTTGAATATCATCTTCCTCACTTCCTGATTTTTGCAATAATCTCATAACCGGGATCGCAAGTGATATAGGAAACATTGTATCTGTACCATAAACCAATTGAAAGGGTGACATACCTATAGACTTCTTTTTTCTCACTCGGTCTACCCCCAAAGCATTTGTAAGCTTCCTATGCCAATTATTCTTATTCTCCTCCAACATTTTCTTAATGATATTAACCAAGGATTAATTATAGGACTCAGCTAATCCATTGTGCTACAGATAGTATACAGTGGAATGGCCCAACCTGATGTTATACTTGTTACAAAACTCAATAATTTTCTTTGAGTTGAATGCAGCTGCATTATCTGTAATAATCTGTAATATTCCAAAATTAGCATGCAACTAATTGGAATATTGATTTCTGCTGATTTCACTTAGGAGATGAATAAATGGGTAAGGAGGCCCATGCATTTTAGAAATAGGAATAAAATAACTTATGATGTGGAAAGGGATCATTATCATGGATGGATTTCACACCCTCATGTGTGAAAAGGGACATTTGCTTGTGGAAAAAGTCAAGTTTGACCAAGTCAACAACATAAATGTAGGAGGAGTGGATCATCAATAAAGATAGCTCAATATGAATGAGGATCAGTCTAGACAACAATATGTGAACTAGATTGAAGACCCTTAGGTGTGAAAAGAGCTAAAGCAGGTTGAAGAGGTCAACCTTGACCAAATGAAATAGCGCTATCATGGAGGAGTGACCTTAATGAAGGTACAACACAGTTTTGGAGGGATATTGATTGTGTGATGGTCGACACCCTAATGAGTGGGACCCAAGGTGAGAAGGCTCATTTAGTTTATAAGGAAGAGGATGGAAACCATTTGAGGTTATCTTATGAATTATATTTTAATGTGTCTGCTAGGACTTTTTCTCTCTTCAGATGTTTAGATAAGATTGTTGGTGTTGTTTAGCACTAAGGTATTCCTCTTTAGGAATTCCATCTCTTCCCTTTGATTAGCTCTTGGGAGAGACCTGATCTATCTTTCCACACATCCAGCATTGGTGCCAAGCCTCAGTCTTTAGTTTCAATGCATTTTCTACAGGAGATTGTGTTGAGTTATAGGGTGTTGCAGTGGAGGGTTGAGAAACCCACTTTCCGAGTTGGTTTTGAACAGGAGGAAGGATTCCTTCTTTTGGGAGATAAGTTTGGAGGGTTCTTAAGCTTATTTAAGATATTTGGAAGCAGGCCAACCTATTTCCATCACCTACAATTTTATTCCATTCTGAAATTGCATTATTTTTGGAGGGAAGTTTCTGTAGTGCATTTGGTGGTTCTTTTTGTGAGTTTTCCTGTGATTGAGAGATTCATCCTTTCATGGGGAAAGACCTTTGATCAGATCTAAATCAGATATAAATTCTTCCAGCCTTATATAATCTTGTGCTTCAGTTTGCAGTGATGATTCATTCTTAGTGTTGAATATCAACATTTGTATTCGGGTGTATTCCTTGAAATGCTTCCCGGGTTCTCTAGATTTTGTATAAAGGAGACTAAATCTCAGCTCATGGGCCATATTGTTTAATATAACATCAGATATATTTTTATCACCTATTTCTATGCATAAACTCTCATTATATTGCGCTGTCTCTTTATGCAGTAATTTTATGTTGCAGTAGTTTTGGGATTTTGGCAATTTTGAGTTATACTAGGAGTGGGAGGTCTTTTTACCTCATCTATTTTGATTTGTTTCTAATCTACTCTTCGATTTAGATGGTATATTGTTAGATCTAAGGGATACAAGTTTTTATTTCATTTTTTATAGAATATATTTCTGAAAATGTGTTTCTATACATGCATTGCTGAGTAGTCCCATTTTGGGATATTACAGTGGTATCAGAGCAAGATCTTTGACTCAGCCTGTGGGATTCAAGCCAAAATGCTATAAGAAGAAGGAAATATCAGAATTATGGAGAAATGAGATTTGTATCATCATTTTTCATATGGATGAAGAACCTCTCCAAGGAGGTTAAATAGAAAGAGGAAAAAAAAGTAGTGAAACTTCTAGATGATTTCAAGAAGAGGAAGGGCCATCTACTTCCTATTCTCAGAGAAAAGAACCAATATTGCAAAAAGCTCCAAAGCATTACACCTTGCATTTTCCTTTTGAGAACGAAAAAAAAAGGCATGGAGATGGAGGGCACTTGGAACATGAGATCCTAAGTTGATACCTTGCAGAATACAAGTCATAATCTAACGCTTTCAAGGAGACTCTAGATCTTCCTCAGTTTATTCAGTTGGAAGAAGAAAGGAGGCCCTACAGCAATAGGAGGATGAGAGGCAATAGATTTCTATTGTCTAATTTTGATGGATCATCCACATTTTCATAAAAGGCTTGGGTGATTAAGCTTGATGCACTCTTCCTAGTACATCTAGCAGTAGAAAGAGAGGCTGTTGAGATCTCAATGCTGCACCTTGAGGGAAAGGCAAGCAATTGGTGGTTCAACCATGCAAGTCATGAAAGAGTGTCAACTTTTGTATATTTCACTCAAAGGGTGATCAAAATATTTGGTAATAATAAATCATAAGGGAAGGAGCCTTCACCACCACTTGAGGAGATTTGTACCAGTGTTGGTACAACTATGGAGGAGCAACCATCATCTTCAGCAGATGGGGAAGAAAACACATTGGAAGGAGGAACCATTGCAACCATACAAGATGTTCCCAAGCTTCACAAAGATATGCATGAATTTCCACTTTCTATTATTGCAGAAAATCTTTTAGATGGTTGTGGAAATCTACCCTTGCATGACCAAGGGTTAACACTTATTGCTGACTTGGAGCAGCAGGATTGCACTGCGCTGTGCAACCTTGAATGGATAAAGGAAGGGATGAACCATCATCATAATGTGCCACTATTGAGGTGCACACCACAATTAGTGTTGGGGTGTGAATTCTTGGATTATAGGATGAACTTTGTCCCAAAACAACTTATGAAAAACCATATGTCCATCCTTGAGTTGGGACATGAGACAACCAAAATACCATGCAGAAGATTAACAACATTGTCAATCAATAGCAGTGAGGAGGTTTTGCCTTCATCACACTTGTATCCTTATTGATTCAATTTGTTCATTGGTGTGAGATATTTTCTAGTAGATATCCAAGGAGTTGCATTTCAACATTCCATGAAATGCAATAAGAAAAATCTGATTTGGGAGAATGGTAGTCTTCATTGGAAGGGTACCAAGGTAGATTATCATGGAAAGCACCCACATTTGGATGAATGGGTGTGGATGGTGAGAAAGAAGCTAGAAATATACTTGAAAATCTATGATACTGGGCAGCAGGAGGCTTGGCTACATTGGCTACTCTTGAAGGAGGTTGGCCATCATGTGACATATCCTCTTTCAAAGGGTATGTGGGTGGAAAAAGTTTGGTAGGATACTTGCATCATAGGGCAGCAAGGATTATGGATGCATTGTTTTTATATGACATTCTTCATATCAATCATCATGTTTTCACCACATGATTTCTATGATGGAGGTATGAGGAGGCAGAAAAAACTTTTGTTGCTTGGGTTGTTCTTGAGAGAGCAGGGGAAGATTTTCTCTCACACTTTGCATGATGTTGCAGGAGTAGGAGATGGCACTATCATGGTTAAAAGGGGCTACTCCTTAGCCTTGGATGATCAGGAGGTACTTCTACCTTGGAAGGAATTTCCTATATGTAGCAGCATTATGAGAGATGTCTTTGACAATGGGCATGTCAAATAATGGAGCTATGAGTTGGCGGGAGCCTATTTACATAGGCCAAAAACACTGTCACTTTGGAGCTGGGGTTTATTGATGGAGTATCCACATGATCACTTCACATTAGATGCACTTGGTGGACAAGAAGGAGGTGAGAGAGATGGATTAGTGGGTGGAAACATCTATTACATTGATGTGATATTCTTAACTTGGATTTCCAAGCATAAGAAGGAGAATCTTCATGCAGCACATGGTTCATTCCTCTTCATGGGAGTATGTCATACAACTATGGAGGACTTATTTATGGATCCATACATCTTCTTACTTCTAGTACATGGTAAGAATCTAGTTTTTTCATTTATTGATTGTCTAACGCAGTATTTGCATACTCTTACCATTTCTATGCAGTGCATTGCTCCACAAGAGGGCAAGCTTCTCTTTGGGCTCCATGGTCAATTTTGGGCCAAAGTATATGATGGAGACAACCATCTTTTGTATGGCCTTGGGAAAGTGTTTTATTATTTCTTGTATGCTCAGTTGGTACACTTAGCCATTTACTATTCACTAGTAGATATGATGACACATACCACTAGAAATTTATTAAGAAACAACTTGCCATATTATTTTATGAAGCAACAGTTAGGAGAACTGCGCTGTGACCAATTGGGAAACTGTTGGTACCTTCCAGCACCACATGAAACCTTCAAAATTTCCCCCATTTTGATGCTAATCATGATTCCATTTTTTGATGATGTACTTATTTTTATTGGGAGCATGATTGGGGGAGAGACACATTGGCTGGATTTGTCCTTGGGGAAAGAGATTTCCCACACTTTTTGCATTACATGTTCCAAGGGGAGCATGGGAGGTGATATGGCCACCACAATAAAAAAATTGTTTCTTTATGAGGTGGTCCATGGGATTGATTGGATTCCATATGGTGGTGATTTCCTATCCATCACATATGGTATGGTTTGGGCCAGCATGATTCATAATGTTGGAGGGAAGACCTTTGGAGATCTAGTCTTCTTCTTGCCACTTGAGGGCCACATCATTGCAGCTCAAAATCAGAAAATACTCTACACTTTTCATAAGTTGAGAGGGGGAAAGTGTGGGGTAGGATATTTTTTCTACCATGTTTAGTTATTCAGCCCACCTACATTGCAGGAGCCAAAGGTGGAGGAGGATTTTTAGGAGTTGCCATGTTGGGAGGTAACTCATTTTGTATGGATGATAGCTTGGGGATGGGAGATTCATATGGGGATGGTAGATCCCAATCTATATCATATCTCATGCCTCAAGAAGGCCTTTAAACATCCCATTTTTTCCTCCATGGATGTTTCACTTTTTCATGATGATAGCTATTTGGGATGCCCACCAAAGGCTAGCTTGCGTACTTGGGAGGGGAAACTTGGAGATGTATTGATGAGACAAAATATTTATCCTTGGGGGATATTATCATATGAGGATGCTACATGGGAAGAAGAGGGGGATCTTCAGTTCCATCCTTGCAGTTGCTTGAGGAAAAGAAACATTTGGGAGGGGAGGAATGTAATATTCCAAAATTAGCATGCAACTAATTGGAATATTGATTTTTGATGATTTCACTTAGGAGATGAATAAATGGGTAAGGAGGCCCATACATTTCATACATAGGAATAAAATCGCTTATGATGTGGAAAGGGATAATTATCATGGATGGATTGCACACCCTCATGTGTGAAAAGGGACATTTTCTTGTGGACAAATTCAAGTTTGACCAAGTCAACAACATAAATGTAGGAGGAGTGGATCATCAATAAAGATAGCTCAATATGAATGAGGAATAGTATAGACAACAATATGTGAGCTAGATTGAAGACCCTTAGGTGTGAAAAGAGCTGAACCAGGTTGAATAGGTCAACCTTGACCAGATCAAACAACGTTGTCATGGGGGAGTGGCCTTGATGAAGGTACATCGCAGTTTCAGAGGGAGATTGATTGTGTGATGGTGGAAACCCTAATGAGTGGGACCCAAGGTAAGAAGTCTCACTTAGTTTATAAGGAAAAGGATGGAAACCATTTGAGGTTAGCTTATCAATTATATTTTAATGTGTTTGCTTAGAATTTTTCTCTCTTCAGCTATTTAGCTAAGATTGTTGGTGTTGTTTAGCACTAAGGTATTCCTGTTTAGGAATTCCATCTCTTCCCTTTGAGTAGCTCTTAGGAGAGACCTTATATATCATTAAACACATCCAGCATTGGTTCTAAGCTTCAGTCTCCAGTTTCAGTGCATTTTCTACAGGAGATTGTGTTGAGTTATAGGGTGTTGTAGTGGAGGGTTGAGAAAACCACTTTTTGAGTTGGTTTTGCATAGGAGGAAGGATTCCTTCTTTTGGGAGATCAGTTTGGAAGGTTCCCGAGCTTATTTCAGATCTTTGATATTAGGCCAACCTATTTCCATCACCTACAACATTATTCCAGTCTAGAATTGCATTATTTTTGGAGGGAAGTTTTTCCAGTGCACCTGGTGGTTCTTTTTGGGAGTTTTCCTATGATTGAGAGGTTCATCCTTCCATGGGGGAAGACCTTTGATAATATATAAATCAGATCTAAATTATTATAGCATTATATACTCCTGTGCTTCAGTTTGCAGTGATGATTTAGTCTTAGTGCTGAATATCACCATTTGTATTCAGGTGTATTCCTAGAAACCCTTCCCGGGTTCTCTAGATTTTGTATAAATGAGACTAGATCTCAGTTCATGGGCCATATTGTGTAATATAACAGAAGATATATTTGTCTCAAATATTTCCGTTCATAAAATCTCATTATACTGCATTGTCTCTTTATGCAGTAATTTTATGTTGCAGTAGTTTTCGGGTTTTAGCAATTTTGAGCTATAATAAACGTTGGAGGTTTGTTTACCTCATCTAGTTTGATTTGTTTCTGATATACTCTTGGATTTATATGGTATATTTTCATATCTAAGAGACCCAAGTGTTGATTTCATTTTCTGTAACATATATTTCTGAAAATGCAATTTTTATGCATGCATTGCCGAGCAGTCCCATTTTGGGATATTACATAATCTTGTGAGGACAACCAAAACGAGATAAAATATTGGACTCTAGAAACTGAATAATTACCGTGTCCATATCTTGCCTTGTATGAATATACTCGATCCACTTGGTGAAGTAATCGGTGGCTGTGAAAATCCATGTATGGTGTGCTAATGATGTAGGATGAATTTCCCCAATGAAATCGAGTCCCCGCTGTTGAAAAGGAGGATTTACTACAATAGGTTTCAGTGGATGAGGGAGGAGTTTCCTTCTTCCTTGAAAAACTTAGCATTCATGGTAGCTTGTGACTATTTTGTACAGATCTGAAAATAGAGTCAGCCAATAATACCCTGCTCTCAACACTTTATTAACTATTGTTTTCCAAAATAAATGACATCCACAATATCCCTTATGAAAGTCATCCATTACCTGCATAGCTTCATCTTAAACCAGACAATTTAAAAGAACACCTCCTTAATCTTTCCAATAAAGGGCACTACCTATAATGCAGAATTTAGTAGATTTTAATCTCAAATACCTACCCTTACTTTTTGACATTCTATGAGGAGGACATAAGTGTTGAATAAAATACACTATATATGAATACCATGGTGAAGTTAGAAAAATTTCTGATACCTGTATTAGAGCACCATCTTCTTCATCATATGACATGGCTGCAATAAGGTTTATGTCTAGAGCATGTAAGTTCGATTCGGCCATGAGTTTGGCTAACCCTTGTCCCTTGATTAGGTTGGTGGGCTTGACCTCTTCTTCCTTCCGGATCAGTCTGCATTAGAACTTCTTTAACAGCTACATTTGGAATATAAGCTATAGTGTGCGAATGCATAATATAGACCCAAAAATCCTTCAAGGCTTTGATTAAGGCCAAAGCTTGTTTCTCAATAATATTATAGCGAAGAGCAACATCTCCAATGGCTAGACTAAAAAAAGAAATGGGCTGCTCAACCTAATTCTTCTTTTGCATCAAAACCGCAGCCAAGGTGTGCTCAAACACAAGTGAAAATCTTATAAAATCACTAGTATAATTGAGACTAACCAAAACAAGGGTTGTAGTTAAAGTAAGATTTACCAAATTGAAAGACTTCAGAGCATAATTAGTCCATTTTACACTAATGTCCTTCTTCAACATATTAGTCAATTCATGCAAATGCTTGACCAAATTAGGAATAAACTGAGTATGAAATTCATCTTACCATTGAAATCTTGTATCTCCTTTTTATTGCACGAAAAATCAAGTTGCTGAATTTCTTCCACTCTAGAAGGATCAATGAGAATTCCATCTTTGGAAATTATGTGACTGAGGAGTTTTCCTTCCTCCATGGAAAAAAGACTCTTTTTCGTATTTAGAGAAATTCCAAACTCCTTTCATTTCTTAAAAAAAATTCTCAAATGGTGTAAATGCTCATCATCAGATCCAGAAAACAATGTCAAATAATTTAAATACACCACTAAGAAAACATCCTTATCATTAGAAAAAGATATATCCATCGCCCGCTGAAAATTAGCCCCTGCATTCTTTAGTCCAAATGAAATTTTGACATACTGAAATGTCCCCCATGGTGTTGTGAAAGAAGTTTTATCTTGGTCTTTTTCATGTACCAAAATTTGATTATAACCTGAGTAACCATCAAGCAGCGACATCTGTGATGCTCCAACTACTCTTTGCGAAAGATGGTCCATCTTAGGAAGAGTGTAATTATCCTTCAAAGACACTTTATTTAAATTCCAGAAATCAATTCACAACCTTATCTCTTCGGTATTTTTCCTTACTGGAACCAAATTTGAAAACCAATCAGAAAATTTAATTGGAACAATGATACTAGATTTATACAATCGATTTACCTCTTTCTTGATGGATGGCAACAGTTTTGGATTTATCCTTCTTAAATTCTATCTGAAAGTTTTTTGATCCTTCTTGATGGGAATAGTGTGTTGAATAATATTTTTTTCATAGACCTTCAAATCTGCATAATCCCATGTGAAAATATCAGAAAATTTAGATAAAATTTGCATGTACTTATCTTTTTCTTCGGGATATAATGTCTTAGATAGCTTAAACATCTTAGGATTATCTATTGTTCCAATGTTTACATCTTCCACACCCTTTTTAGTAGGAACTAACGTTGGTTTTCTTGCCATGTCTTCCTACTCAAACAATTCTTCTAAAGGTATGAGACCTCTAGGAATAATATTATCCTTCAGCTGCAAAACATTAATCTAATTGGCCTCTATGTTTTGATCATCAGAATCACAAACGTCATCAATAAAATCATCTCTGAACTTTCCTTCATTTTCAAAAAAGCTATTAGTTTATTTGTAATCCCAAAAAACTTTCCAATATCTTAAGTTATCAGGAACACTAGGTCTATGTTTGACATGAATTTCAAATTTATTACTTGAGTTCATTGGAATTTAGAGATTACTTGCTACCGTAGCAAGCGAATATGTAGTGATATTTTGACTTGGTACCACTGTCAATGTATATTCAGGAAAAATTTTCAATATATCCAAGACTGCATTCCTATAAGCTCTCATTCGCAGATGCTTTGCTTGATATTCTCATTTCACCTTCTTTATGACAAGCTCAGAATCACCATAAATAGAAATTATTTTTGCACCAAGTTTCTTCAAACTTTTGAGACCTATGATCAATGCTTCACACTCTGCGTCATTGTTAGAACATTAAAAATCCAATTTATAAGAGCATTCTATAACATTACTTGGAATTCTATCTATCTTACAAACAGGACTTTGGATCCAAATTTGAATACATGCACCTTCCTTACCTAAAGCACCATTGAAATCCATGCTCCAAAGGCCATCTTCGTATTCTAGATGTTGAAACATAACTATTGGTTCTGATTTACTTTTGCTGTTCACCTCATTTTTCTGTTCTGCACCGATTTTCTGTTCTTCGAAGGGATATTTAGAGGAATTCACCACTCTTTTTTCTTTATCAATAAATTCTCTAAAACACTCTGAAAATTCTGGTACATTTTCTACCTCTAATAGCTAACTATTTACATCATTCAAATTACCATCATTATACAAAATAAAAGACTCTAGATCTATATGTACAACCTATATTGGATGATTTATGGGCTTCTCCTTACTAGTTATCATGTACATCATCTTCTTTTCCAAGTACAATTTCCTCAATTTTCGGAAAACAAGAATAGTAGCAGAAGAGAAGTCATGCAGTAAAGTACCTTTAAGTTTAGTTGGCCATGATCTAGACAACAACATACCGAATCGAAGCGGTATATCAACCACCACCACATCCATTAAGACAATTTCGCTGGGATTGTGTTTAAGGAAACCACTAAATCCTTAATGATACCAATGTAGCGAACTCTACCAGAATCAAAAGAATACAAATCATGATATGGTCAGGTGATATCCATGCCCATATTTTCTAAAATAGCCTTTGGAATTAACTTGTGGGAAGCCCTAGAATCAAGCATAGCATTATGAAGTATATACTCATGTAGTATAAGGCTTAAATAAAATGGGGGAACTTCACTCTCTTCTAACTGACCATCTATAGCTGGACTGAAGATGAGCTCGGGGTGATCATCTTCAACGTTAACCATATCGTACAAAGGATCAATTAACAACATTTTAGACACCTGGTGTTTATAGTGACTATTATTTACTAATTCTGTCAAAGGAATGGACACTTTCAATTTAGCTATTTCACTTTCTAAATTAAAATTTGTAACTTTATCTACCTCTTTGATGACGGTATCTCTTCTATCATTTTAATCCCTTGTTACATTCTAACTTTTATAGGTGTCTTTCTCTTTAGTACCTGAGCTTGTTGATGGCTGGTTGATTTTTCTATGATTCTAATCCACATGTTCTTTACCCTTTCTATGATTTTTTGGAAGATCATTTTTTGGATGGACCTTTTTTCTTTTCTGAATAGGACTTACAGGTACATCTCTTCTCCTTCAAGAATATTTTTTCTAGTGTGAACTCAAAGCATTCATATACCTATGTTGATAATCATCAGATTCAGTTTCCAAATCATCATCATTTGTCGAGATGTAGTCCTCATATTTTGGAATATCCAAATTTTTGACATACTCTTCTTCTTCAGTCAGAACTATGGGAAAACCACTGTTGTAAAGAAATGATTTATTTCGATAACTGGATCATCATCTTCTTCCTCTTCCACTCCTTAAACATAATTTTACTGCAACGGGGTTTAAATATGATGTTTATGTATTGGTCGGTGGGGTGCTTCTGCTCTCTTTGCTTGATTCTGAATTGAGGCTGTTGTTATCATCTGAAATTTGGGTTCTAGATCTGTGTTTCAAGCCTATCTGAGATAGACAACCAGTCAACCATTATTTCCATATTTTTGATTAATGAATCCATATTAGCATCAGAATTATATGTCTCCTCCTTCATAATCACTCTCTTTTTATATCTCATCCTTGCTCTTTTGGCTAACAAATTCTCTTTCACACTTACTGCATTCTTTTGCATATCTGCTAAAGTTGTAGGATCATGTTCATGCAGATGATATGCCATATCAGTATCAAACCCATTGAGAAATTTGACTAAATCCAAACCTTCAGGTGGTTTGATATGTGCAGAAAGAGCATTGTATACTACATTAAATCTCACACAATAATCTTGCACACTCTCACCAACATTTCTTTTGATGTTCTCATATTCGGACAAAATATGAAGGGGATTTTTCTTTTCTTCCCATCTTTCTACAAACTCTCGATGCAAGGCTTATAAAGAGTTAATAGTGGCTGCTTGTAGAGCTCTGAACCATTTCCTTACTTCCCCTTGCATACTTTGTACAAAAAGCCTCATCTTCACATCCTTAACATCAATTTCATGAAGATCAATGAAATCATTCATCTTGTCTACATGCGTTTGGGCCGTCAGAGGCTGAGTATTGTCAAACAAATGGATTTCAGTTTGGTAATATTGGGGCATAGCACCCAGATTCTGAGGGAAAACAAGGGGGGCATATCTTGCAGCCATGATTGGAGGTGGAGGATTAAAAACAGGGATTTGGATGTTCGATGTAATCAAGGGAGGATTGGTCATTGATTGATTAGTGTGAATAGCATGTGAAGAAGAAGGTGAGGGATGAGAAATATTTTGGGTCATAGTAGATGTAGTGACGGTATTTTGAAAGAATGAAGGATCCAAAGAAATAGTAGAAGAAGTTGAGATCTGAGGTCTGCTTACTACCCAAGCATTTATTTGTGAAGAAAATTTATGCAGATCATCAAGAATGCGTAAAAGTTGTGAACCTGATTGTGACCTTGATTTTGTATGTGAAAACAGATCTTCAATGGGATTGTGAAAGGAAATGGAGGAATCAACAATCGTTTCATCAACCAAACTCAAATATTTTCTCTGAAATAAGCTTTTTTCAAAATTTATATCAAACTCAATATCTTGCAAGGTTTCTAACATTCCATGGAGTGAATTAGCTCTAGGAATGGAACTTTTTTTCTGATTGATTTTCGGCTAAACTAGATTTATCCACAACAGTTTTGGTTTTTCTTCCTATGTTCTGAGGATCACTAACAATGGTGGGAGGATTTAGATATAGATTGTATCTTGTGTATCTTCAGGAAGCTAGTATGTCCAAATTTGAAAACTAACTTTCGCTTTACAACTTTAAATTCATCCTTTCAATAAAGTCTAAACTTATCATCCACAAGTTTAAGAATTTCAATGAAAACTTACTGGACTAGATTTGATCTTACTTTTTCATCCCCATTATGGTCACCAAAATGTTATCACTCAGATTGAACCTCAGGCTGAAGAACGAAATTTTGAGGTAACCACAAACCACGCTTAGCCAAGTAGCTAGCCCTACTAGGCAAGGAGAGGGCTCTCTCCATAAGAATCACAACCAAGATGGATGAATAGAGAGGATATTAGGCTAGGTATAGTAGCTCAGGGTTTTTATTTGATTGTATAGGGTTTTGCTAGATCAGAAGGAGAAAAAAAGTCAGAGAAAGGAAAATTATGTCAAAATTTGCAGGGTGTTCTATGGGGCAAGGTAGGCATAGTGATTTAGCAGTTTAGGATTTCAATGGGTGTGATGATCAAGACAGGTGAGGAGCTAGAAAGAGCATGGTGAAATCACAGGTTATTTATAAACTGAATAAACTTAACAGACTGTTAATTTCTACCCAAAATAGAGCATATGAGAATGGATTATGCTTATCTAACTTGCATATATTCACTTAGAAGTTATGAAATGATGAAGAAACTTAAAAATACTTCTCAAAAAATGAAAGAAAAAGGAGAAACTGAAATAAATACCATACCACATGGATCCCATAAAAATATCTGCAATATAATTAATATTCCTGCTCAGAACAGATATAAAGTGTGTCTCTTCAAAGGCCAAGTATCCAACTGAGTCCAACCCTTACTAATGAGAAAGAAGAAGAACATATAGACCTCGAAACAACTCACCCTAGCCTTAGGGATTCGAATCCATGAGATGAGGATCACTTTCCACCAAATGCTGAATAAGAATCTGAAGACTAGGAAGACCCCAAAATTACGTGAGAAATAGAGAAAACTCCAAAACAGGAAGAATTTGTCCTATGCGCAGTGCCAAGGAGGAAAAATACGTCTTCTTGCAGGTCATTTTTAGCTGACTTCTCGGTGTCAAAATTGAGCTCATGATAGCTAATTGGAAATCTTGTCCTATATAATTTCCATATCTTCTTATAGTTCCTTATTTGGAGCTGTTTTTTCTCCTCAAAAGTTAAATTTCCCAAGGCTGCCTCTATGCACAGTGCCACCCTGTAAAAGAGGTAGAAACATGATTTTTTGGGTGTTTCTGGTCCTTTTTCCTAACCATTTTTTCTCAAAATTATTAGACAAGGTACAAGGGGCATTTACTCATCATTACGAATCCACTGATGTATTAAATTTGTCCATTGGATACCCCAAAAGAGTGCACAATGCTAAGGTGCTGCGCATAGAGCAGAAATTTCTGTGTTTTTCAAAATTTGCCCCAAAACTCAAAAATTTCCAAAATTTTTCAAAATTGTTCAAAATTTGTGGGATAGGCCCAAAATTAAATGTCAATTTTAGTTGAGGCATCAACAAGTATCTTGATTTTTTTACCTCCTTTCTTTCCCTTCCGAATCTCCTTTAGTTTATCCTTCATCTGTTTGACCCTGACATTGCAAATTTTGTTCTGGGTCTGATAGTGATGGGCCACATTCCTAAGCATCTGATTGTCTCTATTTCCCTTCATTAGTAGCTTCTCCAAGTTAATTTTTACTATCTCAAGCCACACTTCGTTGTTATCTTCAATCTCCTTTGCTAACTCCTAGTCAAAACTCAGACTTTCAGCTTCTTGCTTTTCTTTCTCCAATGCTCTTTTGAGGCCTCTTCTCTTTGGCCTTTTCCTGATGTTTTCAGCCTCCTTAGGATCTTCCATAGTTGCTATATTAATCATGTTTTTTCTCCTCTCCTGCCATAATTTCATCTCTAAAAGATTTTTCTTGTCTTTAAATTGTTTGTTCTCTTGCTCTATGAAAGAGATGATGAATTTTTCCCTCCCAAGATTGGTTTGCAGCTCTTTGATCTGTGCCTCCTTTTCTTTGATGGAAATTCTTGATGTGGTAGTGTCATCAAAATCTTCAAGGTCTACTAGCTCAAAATCAGTCTCTACCTCATGGGCATGTTCATGCTCTTGATCTGTTTCTCCATGGATGGCCTCTATGATTTTCTCTTTTCCCTTCAATTCCTGGTGTACCTGCTTTGTTGATGAAGAAGGAAAATACCCTTCCACACTATGTGGAGCAAGAATTTTCTTATGTGCTGATGAAGAAGCCAAAGCCCCTTCCACACCATGTGGAGCAAGAATTTTCCTCTCTTCTGCAAATAATTTTCTAAGCCCTCTTTGATATGTCACACTACATTCTTTGACTTTATCTTTCATTGTTTTGGCAGTTGTAGGGCTAGTAGATGTCTCTCTTATCTCTTGTGGCATTGGTGGAGGAATTTGGGGATTTGTGAATATGTCATTGGAAATTAAGGTATCCCAAGAGATGTTGAGTAGATTGAGATGATGAAGCACAATGAGTTTGATGAGGGAGTGATGATAGAGGTTGTTCATCTGTTGATGATATTATTTCTTTTCCACCATCTATTCCATCTTCTCAAGGTTCCAGAGAAAGAAATATGGAATGTTCAACATCCTCACCCTAGTTAAATGTATGAGAAGCCTGATATGATATGTATATAATCTGGAGAATCTGCCCTCACAAGTGAAGTATCTCATGAAAATCTTCATCATCGGTGCATCCTTGCTGAGGAGGAAACTGAAAGGGAAAAAATTTATTTTTTCATTCTTGTACCTAGTCTTGAGGTAAGGCTCAAAATAATGATCACCCATGTCATGTGCTTTGTACCATCTCTCCATCTCTACATTTGGAATCCATATAGCATCAACAATAATAGAAGTGGAAATGGAAAAATTTACACCTACAAGAGTTACCCTGTTATCATGGAGGTTCAGTATAAAAGGCCTAGTCAACTCAAGGTGATGCCAAACTCTTTCCACCTTTTCAAAAAACTCATAGCACCCGACATATATGAAACAGGACACTGCTAAAGGTGAATCCTCTAGCTCTCTCAGGTTTTTTGGTTGTACTCTGATGATTCTGCCTCCCTTGTGTGGCCTTCTTTGCTGTAAAATTGCATCTTCCTCAAACTCATCATCACTATGTTCCTGCTCTCTGTAATCTATGTCCTATCTCTCCATGCTTGTTGCTTTAGCACTTTTTGAACCTCAGGGAAAAGGGAAGAAAGGGAGAGTGAATAAGGGAGTGAAGGGAATGGGAGCAGGGAAGGAAATGATGAAATGAGGGCTTTAGGGGATAGGGATAGGGTCACCAAAATTAATGGAGATGCGGAAAAGGGTTAAGAAACCTTGTGAGGTGATGGGAGGTGAATATATGAAGGGAGATGAAAATGAGAATTTAATTATAGTTCAAAGGTAGATGGGAAATCTAGGAAAAAATAGTGAAATTCCTAGAAATTGGGGTTTTAATGGAAAAGACTAAAGGGCCTTAGGGATGAGGATTTAGGGGTAGTTTTAGTGTTTTTTAGAAGTATAGGGTGATGTATTAGGGTTTAGGGACAATCAATTGGGACAAGGATAGTTTTGGGATGTTTGTGAGGGGGATGGGGATTTTGGGAGAGGCAAAGGAAAACTAGGGTTTCCTTGCAATTTTAGCCAACATGAAACACAAAAACAAGCATAAAATGGATAAAGAGGGAGTTACAAGGGCTCACTTACTTTTTTTGGAGTTGAAGAGGCAACCTTGAGATGTCTGGAGAAGTTTAGGTGAGTCTTTGCCCTATGTGCATCGCCTTACCCAGGTGAGCAGCACCCTCTCTCAATGCGCAGTGCTGTGCAAATTTGAATTGGAAAAAGCACTATATGCATAGCCCTAGAGCTCTATGCGCAACACCTTCTCTCTATGCGCAACACCAACCAATTTTTGTTGTTTCTACCTTGTTTGGACCTCCTTTGCTCTGAAATCATGTTTCTCTTTGACACATGAATGAATGAGGATTTCTTTTTGGAAAATGGGCTTTTATACTTTGAATGAATTTTGGAATTTGATGATTGAGACCAACACTTCTTTCTTCTAATTAACCTTTCAAACTAATTTTTGATGCTTTGGTTGACTGACATGGCCTTTGTATTTCTTCATCAAATGTCTTTAGCTAGGAATAAGCAGCTTTTTTAGGGTTTTATTACATATAATGACTTAAATTTACATAAAATTAGGAATGATAAAATACCTCTATTTTTATCTCAAAAATGTGATTTTTGAGATGAAAAGTTAAAAAATGAAATGTAACTTTACATGGAAAACCAAATTGAAGAAAATCATGAGTTTATTTTGGGTCACCTTCACACCTTCTGCTATCCTTTATTGAAAATGAGACAATGCAATTATTTTACCTAATGAAACCCTAGTGACCTAATGAAAGAAACTGGCTCAATGAGTGATTTTGACTTAAATGTGAATGAGAGCAGACTTGCTTCAGCATGATGAAAACATGGAAGAGTTTCAGCAGACATATACTTGTGAAGGAAAATCGGACACTTTACAAGGACCACCACCAGTGGAACAATTTTATATCATGACCTAATGGAATGATTAAAAATTTTAGAGTGGGACACCTAAGATGCACATGCAAAATGTGTTTTGATCCCTGGTGGAAGTATGGAAATACTGACACTAGCAGTACGTTTTCCCTATCTTGTTTAAACAAAAAATTACATTAAATTCCTATTTATGCTTATAAAATGAGAGATATATAATTCTCAAGATATAATTCCTCTCCTAGACTTTTGGAAGAAGTTGAGAAAAAAATCCTCTTTTAGGAACCTATCATAACGTTTTCGTAAATAAAAAATACTCTTTTTATTTCTATATTTATTTATTTTTTCAGATAGTGTTTATACAATTTTTGCATAGTATACAAATTTTAGAGACCTCTTATACCTCAAAAATTACATTTATAAGATATGTATGAGATGCTCCTACATCATAATCATAGGGTACAAAAAGTTGATGGACTCCTAGTCACGTGTTTCAATTTTCTTCCATGTTGCTATATAATCTTTTCCGCTTGGATCTTTAACTTGATTTTTTTATTACCCACTTATTTTTCTATTTTTTTATTTCATTGTTGTTTATTAAAACATTAAATAATCGCAAACTTTGTATTCTTTATGCTTTATGGAAGAATGCATGATTCCATCTCTTTCTGAACTTGAACAAAACATAGTATCATTCTTTTCATATTCTTCTTCAATCCAATATGCAATAACTTGTTAATCCTCTTTATCCTTTACATAAGTTACTATCACATTTGAAACCCTCAATTATTTTGCAACCTTTCTATAGTCTCCTCGGATATTGGAATTTAATAGCCATTCTTCTAAAATGTTTAACTCCTGGCCATATTTTGTTGGAATTGTATCTAAGTATTTTCCTTCTACTTCAATGTTTTCATTCTCTTTCTCTATCTCAAATATAATACCTATCATTCCACATATTGAGATGTTATTACCTCGTGCCTTTTCACCTTTTTCTACCTGATAGAATTCTATTTTTTTCCTTTATGATAACCTTCAGTGATTTTCCATCTTTATAGCCTACATAACCTACACACACACACATTCTTAGTTTCAAAATCCCAAGTATCCTTCATCTCTATTGATGGCTCTAGCATCTCTTCCATGTGTTGGTCTAAATCCTCCCAACACTCCATAATAATTTCATCAAGTATTGCATCTTCTTCCTTATCTTCTACAAGAATCACTCCCTTCGTTGGGTTAGAAATAATAATTCCATAAATTTTCATCGAACTCTATCAATATGAATCTCTACTTATTTTTACCTCTATTTTAACACGCAATTTCACCCTGTGTCTCACCTTCCTTGCATATAATTGAAAAATATGACATTTAAATCTTTTTTTAATCTTTAAACCATGATTTATCCTCTCCCTTATTAGCTTAATCAAAACACTCAATACTTTTTTTAGCCGGGCTTTTTATTTCTCAGTATTCATGGCATATTATTTTGCTAATGTCTTCCTTTTACTATCTATATATTTTTCAATGTTGTAACCACACTTCCCTTCATTTTTCAGGTGCTGAAACTATAGCTAAAGAAAACAACAATGAAAAAAACTTGCTATGAATCTATGATACAACGTGAAACAAAAAGTGATCTATAGAATCTGATACCAAAATGATGGTAGAGTGTTACAATGGAAGCTTCACACAAATCCATACTAAAGGATGCAACTACAAAAAAAAAAAAACAAATAATATTAATATTCAGAACTTTTGATACCAATAATAATTCCCTACAAACCAATATTTAGAAACAAAATCACAAGAAACTACAATTTAGACATAAAACCCCAAAGTATTAACAATGTTATCATTAAGTATCTTGGGACCTTTTCCCCTTCTTTCTTGGCCCAACAATTACATTACATTCCTATTTATACTTAGAGAAGGAGAGATCTAAATTTTGAAGAGATAACTCCTCTCCTATAATTTTGCAAGATGTTGGGAAAAGTCATTTTTTTAGGAATCTATCATAAGTTTTTCCTAAATAAAATATATTATTTTCAGTGAAATCTTTAAGGATGGAAAATTATCTTGAAGTTTAAAATCATCGGCGAATCTCAATAGTCCCTAATATGCAAACTATAAAATTCTTATTGACGTATTTTCGAAATTATTCAAATTTATAATGATTTTATATATACTATTTAGACAATGTTGCCAATTTTTATGATAATATAATCCTATATTGTAAATTTTGGGAAAATAATTTTTTATAAAAAGTGGAAATTAGTGAATCGTTTTTTAGAAAAATCATGGAAAATTAGCCCACCTAAGAATATTAGCCCCTAAAATTTTCCATGATTATTTTTAGTTTCTTCTTTATTATTTATTTATTTATTTTTTTAACATGTTAGTTCTAGAATTTTTAAATAATCTATAAATTCTATAAACTTCCTGGAATTAACAAATTACATTTTGAAGATACCTATGAGATTCCCTTGCATCATTAAGTATTTTTTACATAATAACCATATAAATATATGTCCCTTAAGCAACCAAAAATAGATAATAAATTAGTTTTTATGTATTATGGTCCCTATAAGGTGTTGCATAGGATTAGAAGTATGGCTTAAAAATTGGAGTTTCTTACATTTTCAAGTGTACATATAGTATTCCATGTATATTTCTTGAAGAACATCATATGTGACAAGATCCCAATCTAAACTATTATACAAGAAATTGGTGAAGGGCGGAAAGTAATACTAGAACCAAAAACAATTTTGGAAACAAGGGCTAGGTAGCTAAGAATTCATTTTAATTACTGAGTACCTCATCAAATGGAAAAACCTATGAATGGAAGAAGCAACATGGTAAGATGACTTGTGCATGAAGAAATACTGTTAAGTAGTCAAGTGTTAAAGACAACACTTTTTTGATGGAGGCATGTTAAGCCGTATATAAGCCCGATTTTAACCAAAAAACGTTTTATTAATCCCTATATATTGAGTGAGTAAATTTTATGTAGGCTAGAACCCCTCACCTAGTTTATTATGATTGTACCCTTTGTATCCTATAGATACACTAAGGAGACATAGTATTAGGATCATGGATTATTGTCTTATAAATTGTATTCATTGTAAAAGAAGGTTCCCCCTAAAAGAGGATTGTAATTATTTTTTTCTTATCATATTTTAGGGTCAAGGATCATAAAACTTCCTTTTAAGGGAGCTTTGTTGTTAAAGTTGCAATGCTCCTAATGTTTAGGGAAATGTGGTAAAGAGGTTTCTATGTGTCGTCTCTTGACCCATTTCCTAATATGAACAAGGGAACATAAAAAACAAAATAACAGTTTAAGATATTTTATATTCATTAAAGTATAAAGAAAGTAATATTGGGTAAATAATTGTTCATACAATTGAAAACTATATCATAGTTGAGCCAAATACCTTCTATACCTCTACTAAAATAATACAAGTGTTAAGGTTAGGAGATAATTATTGTAGATAAGGATACGAGCTTCTAATTATTAACCAATTCTTTTGTTGATATATGTGACTCTGTTATGCCCATCATCCTTGTTTTTCATTAGTAAGCCAACTAGGCAGATGTTGAGCTCAAGTCCCTCAACCTAACCTAATCCGTTCAAGTCCTAAACAATGAAATATGTAAAAATAAAAGGGTTCAATGATACATTGTGAGAATTATATACAATATTACACTATTACCTCAGTCTTGGTAGCCAAAACCATATTATAACATATTACAGGTACTTCCTAGAGCACCCAAGCTAGTTCTCATATTCTACAACATTGTAATCGGTTTAATGAATGTTTATTTATAACTATACTAAGAGGGGAGATGAATCAATCCTTAAACTAAAAAGGGAGATAATAATAAGAATTAAAATTTAATAAAAATAATATCAAGCTAAAAAATAAAAGGAAATAAAAGGTGAGAGGATAAGAATAAAAAAATAAGGGGAACAATAAAAAAAAATAAAACGAAAGAACCATAGAGGATAGTTGTGAATAATGTCTTGAGGAAAAATTAGGGATATAATTTTTACTGATTCTTCAATCATCCCTATTAAGGTTGATGGTTTCATGTTTCTCAATAACGATGGCTTCCCTGAACATTTTGTGATGCTAATGGAAAACCTTACCTAGGACACAAACATCATCTTCATAATAAGGCTCACACAAAACAATATCTCCATGCTAATTCTCATCATCACCCAACCCAAAAATTCAGTGTTTTGAATACCCTTGCTATTAGAGCCCTTATGATTTATAATGATCTTCATATCAAGGATGAGAAAAGTCATATTTTAGAGGTGTTCATGAAGAATGGTTATGAAAATAATCAAGGCATAAAATACTTCTGAAAGAAAAAAAAAAGTGGTTAAAGGCCCTACAACTAAATATAATTCTAGCAATCCCATTGCCACTACCCATCTTCCTTTTATTCAAGGAACCATAGCCAAGTTGGTTCATATTCTTATGAAAAATAATAGCTATGCTACCTTTAAGTCACTTATGACCATTCATTCCTCCCTCAACTCTATTAAAGACCAAATTGAACTCTCTAAATCTAAATGGGTTTACATGATCCCATGTTCATGTGGGAAGAATTATATAGGTGAGCCTGGTCATTCCATTAAGCGTATAAATCAAGAGCATGATGTAGACATCAAGCATAATCACTGTAGATCTTAATCTCTTGATGATAATTCTATAAATGATAAGAATCACATATGCATAAGGATGTTTGTGTCCTAAATAAGGTTTCCCATTATAATTTGAGAATGTTTAAGGAAGACATCTGAATTGAGAAACATATAACCAATAACCTTAACATGAATGGCGACTAGAGATTCAGTAAGAATTAGATCCATGCTAAATCCTCAATATATTATTCTTAATATGGATCCATGTTTCTTTAGTTTTATTTGTTTTATTCTTCTCCATATTATTGATGTGTATCACTAGCCTTTTATTTCCCTTTATTTTTTTTACTTTATTACATTTTTATTAAATTTTAATTCTTATTATTTTTTCCATTTTTATTTTATGGATTCGGTATTTATTTATAATTATACTATGACTTTCCTTTTTATTGAACTTATTCATTTTGACCTTTATTGTTTTTTAGAAAATTTCATTTTCTTAATCTTTCTCCTTTATTAAGTTTATTTATTTTTATAAATTTTCAGTAATCTTTTTACTTATTCTTAACTCCTTACTCTATATATGATCTGTTCAATATATATATAGTTCCCACATACATATATATATATATTAGAATTATTTATTTAATATAATGCTATTTTGGCTCTTATTCCCTTAATTTGCTTTTATATTTAATTCTAAAATTATTATATATATATATATATATATATATATATATATATATATTATTTTTTATTATTTTTCTATTATTTTTTTATAAATTATTATTTAGAATTACTTTTTAATTATAATAATATTTTATTCCCAATTTTGGCCTTTTTTCTCTTAGTATTTATACGTTTAAGCTATTTATATAATTGAATTATTATTTTACTATTTATGTACTCCTAATTTACTTACTTTGTATATTTATTTGGATTTTTAGCTTTTTATATTTATTTGACTTTTCAGAACTATTTGAATATTTGAATATTATTGTTAATATTTTCTAATGGTTAATCTCTTTTTTGTTTGTCTTTTTACCTTGTGTTCAAGGAGGGAAAATTTTAATAATGGAAATTTATCTTCAGGTTTAGAAATCTTGATCTCGTAGTCCATCATATGCAATATATAAAAAGTTTGGAAATATTTCTGTAAAAATATTGAAATTTCAGATAAATTTATAGTGTCTATATAAAATTTTGCCAAATTTTAAGGTGAAATAAATTTATACTATAAAATTTGGGCGAATAATTTTTAGAAAAAATAGAAATTACTGAATATTTTTTGGAAAAAGGATGTAAAATTACCCTATCTGCGAATATTAGCCCTTTCCCTCTAGCAGACCCCCCCCCCCCCCCCCTTGTTAACCATCAGAGATGGGGGAGGGGGTTGCGATCCACTACTAATATGGATCATTTCATAAACATTTTTGAATATCAATGATTGGAGCGTAGTGATAAAGATGTAAGAAGTTTATTCTCCACTAACAATAAATAGAGGACCCATCCCCCACTTTTCTAATGGTACATCACAAGGGGGGATGGGGAGTCTACATTTTTATCATGGCCGCTAAATAAACCAATGAACAAAGGACCAATGCCTATGATAATTTTTCCCAATTGAAACAACACAAGGATATGGTGAAAAAGTGGTAGTACCATCATGGGCCACCTATATTTCCATGGCCATTTCAAAAAAATGCATTGTGTCAAGGGCATTGAAGTCCTGAACTTAGAGACAAAGAGAGAGATGATTATTTTTCACGACAAGGATGTTAATTTAACCTCGGACTCAAATTTTTACAAAGGAAAATAAGTGAAAACTAGTTTGGGACCCCTCTCCATTTTGATGACCTAGTATAGTTATAGGTCTAGGAAAGATGGCACAATCTCATTGTCCGACTCTGGTGATAGGGATTACATGCTATAGGTGGTAGGTTATATAACAATGATGAAATCATCATCACATCTAGATAGGGTGAGATGGTGCTTCTAGAGGATGACATGTGGCATGTAGAATCAGTCGTTTTAGGTGGTAACATGGAAAAATATGGATGAAACTTAGACCAACTTATGAGTGACAGATGACAACATTGTGATATCATCCTACCCTATATGATCTTGAAATTAGAAACAAGTGTAAATTTTTGAGACTAAGAGATGTGGACGAGATGAAAATTAGTTCATTGACAAACATACTTCTAACCTTAGAGGTGTTGTTGAAAGCATATACGAGGAATGGAAAATGATTAACTCACCATGGGAACTTTTTTTTATAGTCAACCAATGTTTTTTCAATCCTCAAAAGGAGCCACAAGGGCTTATTTTGCAATGGATTTGTGTGTGGTATGGAATTAGGGAATATAGGACTTTTTTTAATCACTTTCAGCCCTAAGGGTTAATAAAGCGATGAGGACATATGACAAGGTTGCAGCATGATCTCTAATCTTGATTTGAGTTTATCATGCACTACAGGATGAAGCCATATGGGGCTAATGTAATGTGATATATAGTATTGATTTTAAGCCTCCAGTCTCGATTCTATGTATAAATGGAACACTTCAGTATATTTGGAAGTTATGCCAAATTTGGTAGCCAACTAAATTTGGAAGCCTTGCTAAACACTGTGTAAACATTATAATTGGTTTAAATCAACGGATAAACATAGATATCACTTTAGAATAGCATGCAAGTTAAAAAATTGGATTGTTCACATGTATGTGCATAAATAATTAAACAATAAGTTAACAATAACAAAGAAATTACATTGAAAAATATATCTAAAAATAAATCTATTGTCAAAACCAAAATTATCATATCTCAATTCCCTATAATCATCACAAAATGAGCATATTTTTTTATATAATTGGAATCATAGGTGTATTGAGATAGGTGATTTTAGTGAGTGTGATATATTTTTATTTTAAAGAAGGAAATCATTCATGATCTAAGTCAAATTTTATATGAAGGAAGGATCTACATGTTTATTCAAGCTTGTGATTGGATAATAGGGAGTTAGAGCTTCCTCTCATTTGGTGTTGATACATTAAGGAGTTGGATATTCCTTCACGTTGAAGCCAAAGAAACCAACAAGTTGGTGCTTGCAACAAGAAATAGGTTTGAATACTTCTAGTCAGTTTTATCGTATTATTTAATGCACTTAAAGTTTTAGCTTTGAATTAATCATAATAATATAAAATATTTGGTGGTTTTCCTAGCTGGGTTTCCATGTTATATCTTGTTTCTTGGTTTATGAGTTTAATATGCCATTGATTTTTACTGTTGGTGATAAGCATATTTTACCTTTTTAAAGAAGCTTTAAATTTTCGTAATACTAATTCACCCATGTCTTGATATTATCCTAATTTCTAACAATTTTCCCTCACCATGGTTCAAGTGTTATCTTCTAGAACTTGCCAAAAGAAAATTTGTAGCAGAGAAGTGAGAAATAGTAACCACAAAGTCATACATGTCCACATGCAACATATTAACTTGAAATAAAAATCAATACATGTTTCTTATAGTCTCAAGGTCGAGTTTCAATATAATCCACATAATAATCAAATATTTTTTCCTATTGATTCCATGCAACAATTTCCTACAACCATTCAAAATTATGACAAGGCTATATCTCAATTTAGTAAAGAAGTAATCATCATATTCAAAAATTGTGGTTAGTAACACTTTTGAAATACAACAATGGCTAAAACTAAAGGTGGAACTTATATTTTCCACCCAACCATAGAATATTTGCTGCTTTTAGTTCCTGAAATAATCACCCCCAATCCATATCCAAGATTCGAGGGGATTTTTCAAGAAAACTCTTGTAAATAATGATTAGTACTAGGAGTATGGGAATTTTTATTATAGGTCATTTATTATTTTTGTAAATAATTCTAAGAGTTGTTTACGAGTGTAAAATTCCAACACTTCCCTTGATCTAATTTATTTCATTCCACCCTTCTTTTTCTATTCAAATGCATTTGTATCCTGTTTCTTGTGTGTCTTCTCATGTTCCTCCTAGAACACTCTTCAAGATATTTCTTGTTTGCAACACATTTGATTAACAAATGGTGCCATAAAAACTCTTAGATTATTCTTGTTTCCCCCCTCTAATAGTGGATCTATGGTCCCACTCTTTTGGCTATTCAAACAAATTTGTAACCATTTATAATAATAGTAAAATTACATTACAAAAATAAAAGGGAGTATACTAGGGGAATTATAGAAACAACAATTTTTCAATCCATCGATCTACTGCAATATTATGTTGTTTGAACCTACTTTGTCTCACATACATAACCTAACATCAATGCCAACACACATTGCCAACAATGACTTAATTTGCGATACTATAACATTGTATGGAAATTACAAGAGGATGAGGATCCTCTCTGGAAAGTTAGAGATTTGGATCCACTTTACTCTCCTCTATTAGCCAAATTCCATATTTTAGACTTTGGATTATGGGGATTAATACATAATGAAAATGGTGAAGGCAACATGATGGTTATTCCCCTTTCCCATTTGGAATGATAGTATTCATGTGGAAAGATATGGGTATTTAAGAACCAACTACTAAGGAACTATTAGAATATATTCCAAATGTTAAAGGCTTTTCTTTATTTATAAAAGGATAATTTCTTTGGCTTGATGACCATAATAAAGCTATGTTTAATTTATTATGGTTTTCTAATGTGTAATTTGACCCATAAGGAAACGATCATGTGGCTACAAATTTTTATATTTGTGTACTAGGGGTGTTATGATTTACTATGTGTAATACAATTTTTTAATGACTAAAGATGATGGGTATGATGATTTTGTAATTTTCTCAAAAAATCCAATTTTTTGGAATGCACCTTATTTTGTAAATGTAATTTACATTAGGAAACAACTTTTTCAAGTACATAATGGAATTGGAAATTAGTCAAGAATAAGTAAGGTTAAAATATATCTAGATACTACTATAAACCTTGGGATTATTATGAATAACATGAAATCTAGAATCTAGCACTATCATCCTCATCCTCATCACTATTTTCATCGTGATAAATGTCATTTACAACAATGTGTGTATGTGGCCTGGGGGGGGGGGGTGTGGTGGGCTATGGCTATGGCTATTTTTTATTTTCTCACTTGTCTCATTAATCTCATTTCTCCCAAGAAATAATATACCAAGGATAATAGAATATTAATTTACCTAAAAAATAGAAATAACAAAAAATACAATAGTTATAATGTGGCCTAAATTAATGAAGTGTAATTCTTCTTAGATTCAAATCCATTTCTCCTTTGACCTTCCAATGCTTTATTTTAAAACATTTAAGGGTTTTTTTATGTATCATTCATATGATGACATAATGTAATGAGCGATGTAATGGTGAGATTGTTTCGATGGTGAGTTGGATGTAGGGTTTGGTTTCTTGTATGTATAACTACATAATTACATATATTTATTAGTATTTTGGCGGCTTAAAATTAATACGCACAAAAAGGAATGATCTATGAAACATGTTTTTAGAAAAATATATTAAAATTAAATTTATTAACAACAGAAATAAAAAATCTCAATCTTCACAATTCAAGTTTCCCTAAGTCAACTGCATATTGATTAGACCGATACATTCCAACTTGAGAAGGAAAATAGAAGGTAGGGGTTAGATGCAAGCAAATAAAAAAATTACCATACTTCACCTCTCCTTTCTATCAAGAGTTTATATTGACTCCCTATTCGATTCAGGTCTCTCTATCACCCAACTCTTAATGAGTAATGATGCACCTACTTTCTTATGGAATAACTCCCCTCCTATTACTGAAATTCAAATTTCAGTATAAAATCTAGAATTATGGTGAGATATAGAAGCATCATGTTCATATGATAATCCTTCATGTTAGGGGTTTTTTACTTGCACTTTATTTCATGTATTTAAGGAATCATGTCCATACCCAGTGTATTTGTATGTGTTGTGTTGCATGTCGGGTGTGGATGTATGTATTGTGTGGTATTGTACACTAGGTGTAGGTGTATGTGATGTATGCTAGTGTGGTTGTATGTATTGTATGGTGTTTTATGTCATATGTGGATTTACGTGTTATGATGTACATTGTGTGTATGTGTATGTGATTGAAGAGAAGCAACAACACTAGATGTTGGCCGGGTGTGGAAACCGATCCCGTGTGTGTACATAATGAATAGAGGCAGAAATAAGGACTAGAGAAGGATAAGTATATATATTTTAGTTCAGTTCTATTATGCATGTGATCTATGATTCTGACTTATGATGGTTATAGTCGATTTATGATCATGGTTTATGGTGTTTTCATACGATTCATGATTTTAATTTATGATGGTTCCATTTTGAGCTAACCAGATGTGATATATTTATACATGATCATAGATCAAACAACTAGTTTGACTTGTTGTGACAGGAAATGAACATGATTGCAAGTGTACCTTATTGATGAGCTACCAATGAGGTATGATGTGAATTTTTTTTCAATTTATTTTGGATCTACTGGAAATTATGTGCTTGGTACAAGAAAGCATGAAATGTTCGGTTGGGTGGTCAAAACTAATCGCAAAAATTAGCAGCAACAATAAAATGAATTAAAAAAAAATAGTATGTTGGTAAAGAACTTTAGGAGCAAGGCAATTGTCAAACACTAGTACCCAATAGTGTCCATTGATTTCCATTATCATTCTATGACTGACATGATGATTTTTAGGAAGGTTTATGCCTTCGTTTTTGTATCTTTCGATGTGAGAAATCCTTGCCAAGGGATGGATCACCTAGGATAGGGGATGTTGAGGAACTTGGAAGGTGAGTAACTAGACAGAACAATATTACCATATTTCCTGAGGGAATGCATAGAAGATAAGGGAATGCCACTTGAGATTTGTTTTGGTCATTAGCATTTCTATATGAAATGAGATGCAATTTTGGAGTGTGCCCTGGAACAATGAGCTAGTAACTGTTCACTAAGGTTACAATGGCACATGATTGTACCACTAGACATCGGATGATTATTTAACTTTGGCAGAGGACTCTAGACTTCCTAGGAAGGAGACGAATCTTAGTATCACTTTGAGGGTGGAAGTGTGAGCCTTTAGACTCATTTGGTTGCTAATATGGGTATCATATCTGTTAGTGTCCCGTGATTTGGCAGATTGGTAGACCAAATGACAGGGTAACATGGAATCAAGCTTTGGAGTCCGAGGACCTAGCCTTCCTGGACTCAAAGAGGGATCTCTCTATTGGGTGCAAAGGGTGTGTTCCTTTTTCTCTAGGGTTTTGATTTTAGGCTAGTTATTAGGTGTAGGGTTTTTATTTTTTTGGTTGGGTAAGAAGGTCAAGTGGAATAGGTGGGGAGAGATTCTGTCAAAGTCATTGGGCTATGGAGTCAAATGAAGTCAAGAGTTTCTAAATGATGAAACAGAGTGTGTTGCAGGGCAAATTTAGCAAGCTAAATGAATCCTTAAGGTGATGTACGAGGTGTAGTGAACATTAAGTTTGGGAAATACTAAGAGGTCTTAAACATATATAGTTTTAAAGTTACAATTCATGAGGTAGGGAAAACCATTAAGCTCAATAAACAATACTCTAAACTAATAAAAATCCAAGAGAAACATTCTAGTGAAACATAGAGATCATAAGAGCTTCTAACTTTAGAAATTCACCTTCAGATTTTGGGAAAAAACATAATACAATACAAATAACTCAATTTATGGAGAGGGAACTCGTAAACAACATATATCAAGTTATTGGGAACTCTAAAACAAGTTTGTAAGCATGGAAAAAGGGTAAGATTGAACAAGACCTCTTTGACTTAAACTAACACTCAATATTTCACACAAAGGTTTCAAGATAGGGTTTTGAAAAATTCAAATAAGCAGGGCATACCATGGATCATACTTGTAAGCTAGCATACTAAACATACATGAAACAAAAAAAAATATTGGTGGACCTAAGGAGAAGTCAATAATTCCTTAATATGGCCAAAAGAGAAAACATAAAAGCTATACCAAATAGGAGGACTGAGGTGCCTCAAACAACATGTCTCAACCTATACTTTTCTATTTAATAGTAGCCAAGAAACATGAAACATAATGATAAAAAAGGAAACGATAGAAAAATTAGGAAGATGTCACCATTCACCAAGCTATCGAATCCTACAAACAAGCTTCTCCAACATCAAGCCAATCAGGCCATCCATCCACTTCACAAAACCAATTTCTTCTCCAAGTTCATGAAACCATGTATATTTATCTTCAAGCTCATCAAATGCCAACAAAATACGTAGGGGCCTCATGCTCTATTTATGGATAAAATTAGGACTAAAACCGTAAATTTGGTAGGAAAATATCAAATATAGTCATAAATATCATTTATGGCCAAGAGACCATGCAAGGCCCAAGGCACATAATATGCTAAGAAATAAATGCCAAAATAACAATGTGCACCTAATTATAGCTTAATTTGCCTCAATATATATATATATATATATATATATATATATATATATATATATATATATATATATATATTTGCAATAAATGAGTGTGTTTTGTTGACTTTTGGTCCAAAAAACACTAGGCAGCCTCTGTGCGTAGTGCCATTTTAACAGAAAATAGGGTCTCTTGCAGCTGAGTTTTGGACCCTTTCTCGACACCAGATTTGGCTTTGTGATGGCCCATTGGAAAGCTTGATGAGTATAATTTCTAGAAATGCTTGATTTATGCTGAGTGGATACAATTTACGGGTCCAAAAATCAAATCTCCCAACATTGATCTGTGCGCAATGCCTGTTCTGAAAATGAGGCAGAAAAGTCAAATGTTTGATGTTTTTCGACCTTTTTAGGGGGTAAAAATGCTCCAAATGAACTGAAAATTGATGAGAAGACTACTGTTGATGTGAGAAATCCAAAAATGAAATATTTGAGAGCTGAGGATGCACCAAGTTTGTGCGTAGTGCCTAGGGTGCTGCGCACAGAGGGGTCAAAATTTGGAAAAAAAATAAAAAGTTGTCCAATTTGCCTCAAACTTTGTGGAGAGGCCTCTAAAGAGGTCTTGGACACCTGTTCAGAAGCCTCAGCCAAAATTCCAAGGTTGGCCTGCACTTTTTCTCTTTCTAGTTCTTCTAGCACTATGAGGGCCTTCCTCAGTTTAGCACAAGCAAGCATGTTTTTCCTTGCATAATGCTTGGTAATTTTCTTTTGTAGGGAAAGGAATATCTTTACCTCCTTGAAATGCTTATGCTCCTCTTTGTAATAGTGGATGATACGTTGTGCCATCTTAAATTCTCTTTCCTACTCCTGAAGATGTGCATCTTTCTCCAAGAGAAAAAATCTTGTGTTCATCTCCTTTTCCTCATTGTCACTATCTAGATCAATGAATTGAAGCCCTTGAGAAGTAATCTTGATCCTTTTGCTTCTCCTTACCTTTACTTGTTGCTCACCTTTGTCCATATTTTCCTTTCCTTTGTCTTTGTTCTTGATAGCTATAGGAGAGATGGCCCTTTGCCTTTTTGAGGCAACAAACACATCTCTTTTTCCTCTGTGGTAGGTCCATGTGATAGGAGTAATGAGGGTGCCTTGATCCTTGATGAAGTCACAAGCCTTTTCATCCTTTTCATCGCTTTCATGAGTCATTTGATGCTCCATTGGGTCACTAATTTCTTGACCTTTAACCTCATCATCATCCTTGCTTTCCTCACTATTTTCTTCACGGTCATCTTGGCTCTGAAATGGATCACTACCCTCCTCACTTCCCTCATTTTGGCTCTGTCTTCCATTGAGGTCCTTTTATGTATCACTTTCAGCAATTTCACTTTGGACTTCTTGGTCATTTAGAGGCTGATTAGTGTCATGACATTCATGGCAGCTGTCATGACTTTCATTACTATTCCCTCGCTTATTACTGACTGTCTCATTTGTGCTATTTCCTTGGTCAATGCCTTCATCTTCAAACTCTGTTTTAGCCTCATAATTTGTATACTCTTGGTATTCATTTTCTTTATCCTCTTCCTATGTTTCTTCATTCTCATTGTCTTCATTCATTTCAACACTTTTTTCACTATCATTGTGCTCACTATCATGCTCAAACACATCTTCCTCTTTGTTGTCCTATGCACTCTCTTGCTGACTGTCACCTTCATTATTTTATTCATAATCCCCTTGGTCTTCATCTTGTTCATCATTAACACCTATTTTTGTGCTTGGAAGTGACTCATTAGTGTTATCACTGTGACTATCTTGTTCTAATTCATCACTATATTTTTTTTCAAAACTGTCATGTTCATCCTCCTACTCCATGTCATCATCATCTTCTTCTTCATTATTAGGCTCTATTTCTGCCCCAATGTCTTCTTCACTTTCCTCATCATCTTCTTGATTAAGCTTTGTAATTTCCTCATTGTTTTCTTCCTTTGCCTCATTTTCATCACTCTCATCCATGCTATCATCATCATCCTCTTCGTCTTCCTCATTAGAGTATACCTCTTCCTCAGTGCTACTTGTTTTTTCTTCATGGCTATTGCCATCATCTTCTCCCTTAGCACTACGGTCCTCTTCCTTGTCCTCATTAAACTTTATTTATACCTCACTGTCCTAGTCCTCTCCATTGTCATTTATTTTCTCCTCATTAGGGCTACTGTCATCTCCTTCATTTGATTCATTAGAAGAAGAGATAGGAGGTGAGTTTATTTGTGGAGAAGGCATATGTGGAGATGAAGGAGGAGTGGAGGAAGGTGGATGTGAAGTGGAAGGAAAATTTTGCTGAATGAAGGCTTGGGGATTGGTAAATACATCATGTGAGATGAAAAATTCCCAAGGGATTCCTTGATCCTCCAGGTAGTGTAAAACAATCATCTTTACCAAGGAATGGTGAAAAAGGCTCTGCATTTGGTGGGAATAACTCCTCTTCTTGACCACTGAAGCCATTTTCTCAATGCTCCAGTATAGATAGTATGGCGGGTTTAGTAGTTTAACCCTAGTGAAATGCATCAAAAGCCTTTTGTGATAATAATAAACCCTGGAGTACCTCCCCTCATAGGTGGAGTACTTGATAATTTGCCTCATCAGTAGGGCATACCTCTCTAGCAGGTGGGAGAAGGGGAAAATGACCTTGCAGCCTTGTTGACAGCTAGGTTTGAGGTAGGGATCATAATAACTCAAGTCCAATTTCTTCTATTTAAACAATCTCTCCCTAATATCTATTATTTCGGTGGCTTTAGAAATGGATTTAGATGAGAGTTCAAAATTCACTACTGCAAGGTTGACTTGGTGGTTTTGTAAGGTGAGGATGAACAACCTAGTCAAGTCTGAGTGGCTTTGGACTTGTTTAACCTTCTGACAAAACTGATAACACCCAACATCCTAAACACATGCAAGGATCATGGGAGAGGAAGTAATTTGAATGGTCTCTAGGGGCTCAAACCTATTAACCCTTCCTCCCTTGTGCTTTGGCTTGATAGGCCTTTGGTCTTCATCACCGCTGGTATACATTTTTTCTTCAGACATGGTGACTGGCCTAGAACAAAAGTTCTAACTTGTTTGAGAGCCTTTAGCTCTAGAGAGGGAAAATGAGTGATGTGAGGGAAAAAATTTTCAAATGAGGGCCAAATGGAGTATGTCTAGGAATAATTTAGAGTTTTTAGGAGGAGGGTTGTTTGCACTGAGTATATTTACCCCTATGACAACTCTTAAAATTGAAAACCCTGCCCTAAGAGGTCAATAAATTTTTTTTTATGGAGATTAGGGTTTGTTCACATTAGGCCTCTAAATACCTTCTTGCTTATGAAAATTACCGCTTGGAAGGTAAGGAAAAGAGCCACCAACCTTGCTTGACTGATTACAGGATATTTGGAGGAAAAAAATAAAAATTTTGACCCTCTTTGAGAAAATTGGGCCAAGTTATGTCTATGCATAGCGCCTGCCTAGGTTCACAGTGCCACCTAACTGCACGTTCAGGTTAGGTCAGGTTGGCAGGTCTGTTTGTAGCGCTGAGTCGATTCAGGCCAGAAATGGGCTTGTCGGGCCTGTCAGAGAGCAGCGCTAGGTGAATGTTTGGGTAGTCGCGTCATTCTGGGCTTGTGCATAGCATCTTCTTAGGTGTGTAGTGCTGCCCTCCCAATGCGTATTGTAGTGTTAAATAACACTATCACTGCCTCCTCTATGCACATCACTGATGGCTAGGTGCATAGCACTGACCTCGGTGTGCAGCACCTGAAATTTTCCTTCAAACTCGCACAAAACCCTCTAAAATTTCTCTCAACAGTTTTCTTCTTCTCTGTAATGATAAATGAGATGGGAAAGAGGTCAAGGAGGCTTTATATCTTCTGAAAAATAAATTTATGAGCCCAAACCCTCTTTCTAAAGTTTATTTCCCTTTACTTTTTCTCACTGTGCTTTTTGGCCTTTTTGGTCCTGTAGGTGGCAGTTTTGACATAAAAAATGGATTTTTCCTTTGTTGGAGTATCCTGATGTTCTCCTTGTGCTCAAAAAAATTTCATCAAGTTTAAGTGGGTGCCCTCAAACCAATTTGGAAAATGAAACCTCTTTATGATGTTTAACACTTGGAAATAGCATATTTGTGATTAGTTGCCATATTTTCCTTTGACTGTCACTCTGTTCTGTTTTCTCTTTAAAACAGTGAAAAATCTCTCAGTATGAAAACCCTAACATCAAGCATCAATAGTCCCTTTAGTATTCATGTGGGCCATCATTCTGAAAAACATTTGGTTTGTTTGTCTTTATCAATCTTCCTGTAGGTATCTATTTTGACAGTCCTGCAGAAGTGCCATTTATAGCTAACCTATCTCTTGCAGAATATACCTTGATAACGAAACCATTTTGGAGGCTTTACTTCTCTTAGGTTAGATAATTTCTTGTTCCTTTGATCAGTTTGCAAAATATGTATGTCTAGTGACAAAGGTAAACTATTTAAACCATTTTAGTGTTTTTGTTGGACACTTCTCTTCTTGCAGGTTCCTACACCACTTCTTCTTTTGATCACTGTCTCTTTTGGATTTGGACAACTCATTTTATCAACCATGAACCTAGGCTTGTCATAGTTGCCTCCTTCGGAAATTTATTCCCTCATGCTTGCCTCCTTGACCCTTTAAAAAAATTTCAGTCCTTTCTTTCAGAAGTCAAACCTTGAACTAATATTTCTGTCTCTTTTTGTCCCTTGGGTGAAGTGGGGTACTGGTGTTTAGGTCTACTTCCTTGGATCCCTTTAGTTCTCTGATTTTAAATTTAATAACCTCATACTTTTTCTACCATTGGTGATGTGGTTTCAATGCCTCTTTGACAAACCCTAGAGGGCAGTTTGAAACCCTCAAAAACCCTCTATTGTTATGAAGGAGG
Source organism: Pinus albicaulis (assembly GCA_034641835.2). Classification (NCBI taxonomy): domain Eukaryota; kingdom Viridiplantae; phylum Streptophyta; class Pinopsida; order Pinales; family Pinaceae; genus Pinus; species Pinus albicaulis. The sequence goes on along the minus strand of CM076578.1, from coordinate 587,338,369 downwards.
TCTTGTCATCACCTTTGACCTGTTTTTTCAATTCTCCTGAACTCCTAGGCTTTAGGGCTACTTAGAAAAAAGTAACTAATGTTGTCTTCTAAGTTCTCAAAAACTTCTCAAAACTCATTTGTTATTTCTAAAAGTCTTTAATGTGCATTTGAAGGAGTTGAGGTGGCCTTTGATTCTGTAGATTTTGGAATGATATACTTGTCTGGAAAAAACAGTCATAAACCCTAATTTACATCAAACATATGCATGCTACTTTCTTCTTGCTATGAATGGTCTTCTTGTGATTATTTTCTCATTACCTTACCTTATGCCAGGCTGATGGCCATTTGATCCTGTTGCAGAAATGTGAGCAAAGGGACGTTGTCCCCTTGAAAGATTCATGCTTTAGGCCAAAAAAACTTCCTTGAATAACCTTTTTGATTAGTTTGGACAAGATCACCTGTCCTTTTCTTCTTTGAATGCAGTTTCTTCATACAAGAAAAACAGAGTTTGTAGGGCACCAAATCCACCCTATGACTTTGTGAAACCCTAGGTGACCTAGTGGAGGCTTTCTTGGACTTGGTTTTTCTACTGAGACCTAGAGTTTTGAGAACATCAAGTTTTAGATAGATTTTATGATAAACTAATGAGTTGAAGATCCAAAATCCAATGTACTTGATTTATCTAAAGAGTCTACAGAGGTAGTTTGAGACCATCAATGTTTGGGAGCATTTTGGGATACACAACAAAGTTGTTTGATTGGTGGGCTTAGGTAGTAGTGGAGGGTTTTTTAGGTGAACATAATAGAGGATTTTGGCCAAAGGTGAAAGCATATAGATAGAAAGAGTGACATAAGCCCCTAATGGGTTTTCTGGGACTCACAAGCAGAGATGGACATGATGGAAATATGAAATAGTGAAAAATTATCTTTAAGAATAATGAAGGCAGTGAGATTTCTAGAACTCACAATGTTCATGAAATTTGTTTCTAGAAATCTAGGGAAATCATTTAGTCATCTATGAAGGAAAAAATTACTGATGACTAAGGTCTGTGGGAAAATATTCATTTTTATTATCAGAGGTTATTATGTTTACATTGTTCTCTTCAGCTTCTATAATTTATCCTTCTTCATCTACAAAGTTTTGTTGAAAGGGAGGTCTGATTTGTTGGTCATTTCCCCTTTGTTTGATTTTGGGAGTATCTCTTCTGAAGTTTTGAGTTTTGTTTTGGTTATGGGAATTGTTTTGATTGTCCTTAGGAGGTTCCCTTTCATTTAGATTTATCTTTTCTATCATTCTCTCCATAGTCCTCATTAGGCTGTCTATTTTGGTATCAGAAGAGGAGGTTGAGGGCATGATTTCATCCTTGTAGGTTACTCTGCTTTATGATTTCAACCTGGCTCTTTTTTCAATCAAGTTTACTTCTGCACTAATAGCTACTTTTTGCATTTCTTCTAAGGTTTCAGAGTCTCTTTCTCTTATTTGGAAAGTCATGTCTGGGTCAAAACCTTCAGGGAATTCCACTAGTGCTAGGCCTTGTGGTGGTTTAATGTGAGGCGGGAGAGCATTATACACACTTTTGAACCTGGTGCAATAATCTTGCACACTTTCTCCTACATTCCTTTTAGGGTTGTTGTATTCGGACATGATTTGCAGGGGATTTTTCTTGATTTCCCATTTTTTTATAAAATTTTGGTAGAGGGAAGGGAGGTCATGTATTGAATTAGGAGTTAATGCTTTAAACCATTTTTTGGCCTCTCCCCCTAGGCTTTGTGCAAATATTCTCATCTTAATGGTTTCTTCCTCTATCTCCATGTAATAAAAAGCATCATTGATTCTATCTACATGATGTTGGGTAGTGATGCATTCAACCCCTGTGAAATGAGGGATATTAGACTGATAGTCATTTGGCAAAGGTATTAGAGGTTGAGGTAAGGCAAAAGGTGCATACCAAGCTACCATGATGGGAGCTAATGGAGGATTTATAAGAGGTGGATTTTTGATAGGGGGTGTATGATGAAGTGGAATGGTTTTCATAGTGGTGGTATGGATGGGTGTGGTGGAAGTACTTGGACCAACAAACTGATTTTGAGTAGATTTTGTATTGAAAGATTTGAAGTGATGGAGAAGTTGAAATTCAGGTGGTGTGGAAGGAGAGGCTTCTCTACTCAAACTCTGGTGCAAATCTAAGGGTTGAAGGTTAGTTTTGTCAATATTAGTTTCAGTCATGTTTCTGAAGAGGTTCCTGGTATGGTGCAAGTCAAACTGGGGATCTTGCAAAGATGTGAGATTTTTAGGTACATAGCTTTTTCTATGGATGGTCCTAATAGCGGTTAAGTCTCCAGATCTAGAAGTTTTCCACAAAATATTCTCTGGGTCATCAACTATGTTGGGATGGTTTGGGTCCGGATGAGATCTGGTATTGATCCTATGTGAAGCCAGACTTCAAATTTCAAAATTCAGAAAGGCTGAAATTTTTAGTACTGTTTCTAAAGGCTGACCTCTCTTAATGCTTGGTACTTATTATAGCATATGAATGGGTTCATAATCTTCTTAGGGTTGGTGTGAAACAAATATGGGAATTCAAATGAGTGCTAATGAAGTAATAGGCCTACTGGAGGCTAGTGGAGTCACCAAGTGGATTTTTTTGTTGTTTTAAGGATGTATGTTTATGGTCCAGCACCAATAATTGACAAGAAAACAATTTAAAGGATTTTTGGGATTTTCTGAGTCTCTTAAAGTTTTTTAGAGTGTCCTATATCCGAGTCATCATTTTTCTAGGATGATAAAACAAGTAGAGTCTATTCTTTGGATGACAGTGTGTGTTTCTTAATGATTTGATGAGGGCATATGAAGTCCTAAGGGTTACATAGTTTTTCACTAACTTAGAAGGTCCATCGTGATCACCATTGTGTTAGTGTGGTGATGAGGTAGCAGATAAACCACCAGATACTATCGGTCAAGGGTTTTTGAATCTTTTAGGCAATATTTAAGCATGGAATTATCTCAGAAGGTCCCACTGTGATTGCCAGAATGTTAAGGTGGCGATGAGGTGGAAAAATGTTCACTGGATACTCTTATTCAAGGGATTCTGGAGTTCTAAGGAATACTTAGATTTCCACTAACTTAGAAAGTCCCATTGTGATCGCCATAATGTTAGTGTCCTGTGATTTGGAAGATTGGTAGACCAAATGACATGGTAACATGGAACCAAGCTTTGGAGTCTGAGGACCTAGCCTTCCTGGACTCAGAGAGGGATCTCTCTATTGGGTGTAAAGGATGTGTTATTTTTGCTCTATGGTTTTGATTTTAGGATAGTTATTAGGTGTAGGGTTTTTTATTTTTTTGGTTGGGTAAGATGGTCAAGTGGAATAGGTGGAGATAGATTTTGTCAAAGCCATTGGGCTATGGATTCAAATGAAGTCAAGAGTATCTAAATAATGAAACAGAGTGTGTTTCAGGGACGATTTAGCAAGGTAAATGGATCCTTAAGGTGATGTGTGAGGTGTAGTGAACATTAAGTTTGGGAAATACTAAGAGTTCTTAAACATATATAGTTTTAAATTTATAATTCATGAGGTAGGGCAAACCATTAAGCTCAATAAACAATACTCTAAACTAATAAACATCCAAGAGAAACATTCCAGTGAAGCATAGAGAGAATAAGAGCTTCTAACTTTAGAAATTCACCTTCATATTTTGGGAAAGCACATAAGACAATACAAGTAACTCAATTTATGGAGAGGGAACTCCTAAAAAACCTATATCAAGTTATTGGGAACTATGAAAAAAAAATTTAAGAATGGACAAAGGGCAAGATCGAATGAGACCTCATTGAATCAACCTAACACTCAATATTTCACAAAAAGGCTTCAAGATAGGGTTTTTAAAACATCAAATAATCAAGGCATACCATGAATCATACTTTTAAGCTAGCATAATAACCATACATGAAACAAAATAAAAATTTGGTGGAACTAAGGAGCAGTCAAGAATTCCTTAAGATGGCCAAAAGAGAAAATATAAAATCTATAACAAACAGGAGGACTGAGGTGCCTCAAAGAACATGTCTCAACCTATAATTTTCTGTTTAATAGTAGCCAAGAAACATGAAACATAATGATAACAAAGGAAAAAATAGACAAATTAGGAAGACATCACCATTCACTTGCTATGGAATCCTGCAAACAATCTTTTTGAACATCAAGCCAAACAAGCCAATCATCCACTTCACAAAACCAATTTCTTCTCCAAGCTCATGAAACCATGTATATTTCTCTTCAAGCTTATCAAATGACAACAAAATACATAGTGGCCTCATGCTCTATTTACAGAAATAATGAGGAATAAAACCCTAAATGTGGTAGGAAAATGTCAAATATAGTCATAAATATCATTTATGGCCAAGAGACCATGCAAGGTCCAAGGCACATAATATCCCAAGAAATAAATGCTAAAATAAATATTTGCACCTAATACTAGCTTAATTTTCCTCAAAAAACATAAAATCATCTATTTGCAATAAATGAGTGTGTTTTGTTGACTTTTGGTCCAAAACACACTAGGCAACCTTTGTGCGTAGCGCCACTTTAGCAGAAAATAGGGTCTCTTGTAGTTGGGCTTTGGACCCCTTCCAGACACTCGATTTGGCTCCATGATGGCCCATTGGAAAGCCTGATGAGCATGATTTCTATAAATTATCGATTTTTGCTAAGTGGATTCCATTTACCTATCCAAAAATAAAATCTCCCAACACTACTCTATGCGTAACACCTAATCTGAAAATGAGGCAGAAAGGTCAAATTGTTGATGTTTTTCGACCTTTTCAGGGGGTAAAAATGCTCCAAATGATATGAAAATTGATGAGATGACTATTGGGGATGTGAGAAATCCAAAAATTAAAACTTTGAGAGCTGAGGATGCACCAATGTTGTGTGTAGCGCCGAGGGTGTTGCGCACAGAGGGGTCAAAATTTGGAAAACAACAAAAAGTTCTCCAATTTGCCTCAAAATTTGTGGAGAGGTCCCTCAAGAGGTCCTAGACACATGTTGAGAAGCCTTAGCAAAAATTCCAAGTCTGTCCTACACTTTTTATCTTTTTAGGTATTCTAGCTCTATGAGGGCCTTCCTCAGTTTAGCACAAGCAAGCATGTTTTTCCTTGCATAATTCTTAGTCATTTTCCTTTGTAGGGCAAGGCCCCTATTTGCCTCCTTGAACTACTTATGCTCTTCTTTGTAATAGTGGATGACGCGTTGTGCCATCTCAAATTCTCTTTCCCACTCCTGAATCTATGCTTCTTTCTCCAAGAGAAGCAATCTTGTGTTCATCTCCTTGTCCTCATTTTCACTGTCTAGATCAATGAATTGAGGCCCTTGAGAAGTCCTCTTGATCTTTTTTCTTCTCCTTACCTTTTCCTATTGCTCACCTTTGTCCATTTTTTCCTTAACTTTGTATTTGTGCTTGATAGCTGGAGGAGAGATGGCCCTTTGCCTTTCTTAGGTAGCAAACACATCTCTTTTGCCTTTGTGGTAGGTGCATGTGAGAGGAGTGATGAGGGTGCCTTGATCCTTGATGAAGTCACAAGCCTTTTCATATTTTTCATGTCTTTCATGAGTCACTTGATGCTCCATTGGGTCACTAATTTCTTGACCTTTAACCTCATCATCATCCTTGCTTTCCTCACTATTTTCTTCACTGTAATCTTATCTCTCAAACTGATCACTACCCTCCTCACTTGCCTCATTTTGGCTCTGTCTTTCAATGAGGTCCTTTTCTCTGTCACTTTCTGCACTATCACTTTGGATTTCTTGGTCATTCAGAGGCTGATTAGTGTCATGATAGTCATGACAGCTGTCAAGATTGTCATTACTATTCCCTTGCTTATTACTGACTGTCTCATTTTTTCTATTGCCTTGGTCAATGCCTTCATCTTCAAAGTCTGTTTCAACCTCATCATTTTTCTGCTCTTGGTCTTCATTTTATTTCTCCTCTTCCTCTGTTTCTTCATTATCATTGTCTTCATTCATTTCAACACTTTTTTCACTATCATTGTGCTCACTCAAGCTCAAACACATCTTCCTCTTGGCTATCTTGTGCACTCTCTTGCTGACTATCACCTTCATTGTTTTCTCCATAATCCCCTTGGTCTTCATCTTGTTCATCATTAACACCTCACTTGGAAGTGACTCATTAGTGTTATCACTGTGACTGTCTTGTTCTAATTCATCACTGTCTTTGTTTTCAAAACTGTCATGGTCATCTTCTTCTTCATTATTAGGCTTTGTTTCTACCCCACTATCTTCTTCACTTTCCTCATCATCTTCTTGATTAAGCTCTGTAATTTCCTCACTGTTTTCTTCCTTTGCCTCTTTTTCATCACTCTCTTTCATGCACCCTTAAATGAAATGACCCTACCCAAACAGGTTTGGGCGAGGTCCCTCAAACAAAATGGCACGGCGGGCTACCAAACGAAGGCACAAGGGAGAAAACAGAAAACGGGCCACACGAACGTGTACAAGGCACCCGTGTGGTCACAAATTAGCATATTTGATATGAGTGCCCTCAAGAGAAATGACCCGACACAAATGCGTTTGGGCCGACGGGCACCCTCAACCGAAATGACCCAACCTGAACACGTTTGGGTGAGCTCCCTCACATGGCATGACACGACACGCACGACCGAACGAAGGCACAAGGGAGAAACTAACAAACGGGTCGAACGAACGTGCACAGGTCACCCGTGCGGTCACAACTTAGCATATTTGATATGAGTGCCCTCAAGCGAAATGACCCGACACAAATGCGTTCGGGTCGACGGGCGCCCTCAACCGAAACGACCCAACCTGAACATGTTTGGGCAGGCGCCCTCAACCGAAATGACCCGACCCGAACGGGTTTGGGTGGGTGCCCTCAAACAGAACCACATGGCGCACCCGACCGAATGAAGACATAAGGGAGAAAATGACAAACGGGCCGCACGAATGTGCATAAGGCACCCGTGCAGTCACAACTTAGCAAATTTTATACGGCCGCCATCAAACGAAACAACTCGACCTGAACGTTTTTGGGCGGGCGCCCTCACACTATGTGCACGACCGAACGAAGGAACAAGGGAGAAATAGGAAAATGGGCCACACTAACGTGCAAAGGGCACCCGTGTGGTCAGTACAAGTACTTAGCAAATTTCATACAGCCATCCTCAACCGAAATGACCTGAACCAAACGCATTTGTGCAGACACTCTCAACCGAAACGACCCGACCCGAACGCATTTGGGTGGGTGCCCTCAATGGAAACGACCCTACCCGAACGGGTTTGGGCGGGTGCCCTCAAATGTAATGACACGGCGTGCCCGATTGAATGAAGGCACAAGGGATCAAATGGAAAACGGGTCGCACGATCGTGCATAAAGCACCCATGTGATCAAAACTTAGCAAATTTGATACGATCGCAATCAAATGAAATGACCCGACCCGAACGCGTTTGGGCAGGTGCCCTCACATGCTGCGACACGACGCACATGACCAAACGAAGGCACAAGGGAGCAACTGGCAAATGGGTCGCATGAACATGCATAGGGCACCCGTGTGGTCACAAGTACTTAACAAATTTGATACAGCCACCCTCAATCGAACTGACTCGACCCAAACGCGTTTGGGCGGGCGCCCTCAACCAAAACAAGCCTAACCGAACGGGTTTGGGAGGGCACCCTCAAATGAAACGATCCTACTCGAACAGGTTTCGGTGGGCGCCCTCAAATGAAATGACACGATGGGCTACCGAACGAAGGCACAAGGGAGAAAATGGAAAACGGGCTGCACGAACGTGCACAAGGCACCCACGTAGTCACAACTTAGCAAATCTGATATGACCACCCTCAAACAAAATGAATCAACCCAAACGCGTTTGGGCCAGTGCCCTCACACGGTACGACACGACGTGCACGACTGAAAGAAGGCACAAGGGAGCAACTGGAAAACATGGCGCACGAACGTGCACAAGGCACTCATGTGGTCACAACTTAGCATATTTGATATGAGTGCCCTCAACCAAAATGACCTGACCCAAACGTGTTTGGGCCGATGGGCGCTCTCAACCGAAACCACTTGACTTGAACATGTTTGGGTGGGCACCCTCAACTGAAATTTCCTGACCCAAACGAGTTTGGGAGGGTACCCTCAAATGAAATGACATGGTATGCCCGATCGAATGAAGGCATAAGGGAGCAAACAACAAACGGGCCGCAGGAACATGCATAAGGCACCTGTGCAGTCACAACTTAGCAAATTTGATACAACCGCCATGAAACAAAATGACCCGACCCAAACGCATTTGGGCAGCGCCCTCACACAGCGTGCACGATTGAACGAAGGCACAAGGGAGCAACTAGAAAATGAGCACACGAACGTGCACAGGCCACCCATGCAGTTAGTACAAGTACTTAGCAAATTTGATATAGCCGCCCTCAACCGAAACGACCCGACCCAAACACGTTTGGGTGGGCACCCTCAATCGAAAAGACCCGACATGAACGTGTTTGGGCAGGCACCCTCAACCAAAACAACCCTACCCAAACGAGTTTGGGTGGGTGCCCTCAAACAAAATGACATGGCATGCCTGATCGAACGAAGGAAGAAGAAAGAAAATGGAAAACAGGTTGCGCAAACGTGCATAAGGCACCCGTGCGGTCACAGCTTAGAAAATTTGATACGGCCACCATCAAATGAAATGACCTGACCCGAACGCGTTTGGTCGGGCACCCTCACATGGCACGACACGACGCGCACGACCGAACGAAGGCAGAAGGGAAAAATTGGAAAACGGGCCGCACGAATGTGCACAGGGCACCCATGCAGTCACGAGTACTTAGAAAATTTGATACAACTACCCTCAACCGAACCGACCTGACCCAAACGCGTTTGTGCAGGCGCCCTCAATCGAAACGACCCAGCCAAATGCATTTGGGCGGGCACCCTCAACCAAAACGACCCTACCCGAACGGGTTTGGGTGGGCACCCTCAAATGAAACGACCCCACCTGAACAGGTTTGGGTAAGCACCCTTAAATGAAACGACATGGCGGGCTATCGATTGAAGGCACAAGGGAGAAAATGAAAAATGGGTAGCACGAACATGCACAAGGCACCCTTGTGGTCACAACTTCACAAATTTGATACGACTGCCCTCAAATAAAATGACCCGGCCCAAACACGTTTCAGGGGGCACCCTCACACGGCGCGACATGGCGCGCACAACCAAACAAAGGCACAAGGGAGCAATGGAAAAGGGGTCGCACAAACGTGCACATGGCACCCATGCGGTCACAACTTAGCAAATTTTGATGGTTAACATTTCTTAAAAATTTTGATGGTTAACATTTCTTAGCAATACAAGCCCAAATTCATCGCACTACCGACAATTTCTTTAAATGTTGCAATAGCGATGATTTCACCAAACCACCATTGCAATACCGATGAACGACATAAAAACGTGGCAAGTCTGACGTTGTGTCACAATACCGATGGTCTAGCCCACATTCGTCGCAATACCGACAATTTCTTTAAATGTTGCAATAGCAACGATTTCTCCGAACCACCTTCGCAATACCGACGCTCAGCATAGAAACGTCGCAAATAAGACATTGCGTCCCTTAACGTAAGAAGACCCACAAAGACCCTAGACGTTGGAAGACAGACGATGTCCCTAAATGTTGGTATAGCGACGGTTTTGGGCGGGATTTGAAAAGTCGATAAAAATTCGGGAAATTTCCGACATTAGGTCAAAAGTGTCGAAATTTTGACCAAATGTACTAGTGGTCCCTTGCAAGATTCATGCTTTAGGCCAAAAAACCTTCCTTGAATAACTTTTTTGATTAGTTTGGACAAGATCATCTGTCCTTTTCTTCTTTGAATGCATTTTATTTATACAGGAAAAACAAATTTTGTAGGGCACCAAATCCACCCTATGACTTTGTGAAACCCTAGGTGACCTAGTGGAGGCTTTCTTGGATTTGGATTTTTGACTGAGACCTAGAGTTTTGAGAAAATCAAGTGTTAGATAGATTTTATGATAAACTAATGAAATTAAGATCCAAAATCCAATGTACTTGATTTATGTAAAGATTCTACAGAGATATTTTGAGACCATCAGTGTTTGGGAGCATTTTGGGATACACAACAAATTTTTTTGATTGGTGGGATTAGGTAGCAGTGGTGAGTTTTTTAGGAAAAAAAAATAGAGGATTTGGGCCAAAGGTGAAAGAATATAGATAGAAAGAGTGACATAAGTCCCTAATGGGTTTTCTGGGACTGGCAAGTAGAGCTGGACATGATGGAAAGACGAAATAGTGAAAAATTATCTTTAAGGATGATGAAGGCAGTGATATTTCTAGAACTCTCAATGTTCATAAACTTTGTTTCTAGAAATCTAGGGAAATCATTTAGTCATCTATGAAGGAAAAAATTACTGATGACTAACAATATCCTTTTATCTGTTGGTTGAGAAAATGTGTATATTTTCATGATTATATGTGTATATTATTGTAAATACTGTAATGAGATGTGTTTATATAAAGCTCTAGTATGGAATATGTTGTCATGATTATTTTTTCTTTTGAGTAGGTTACTCATTGTGAATATTGCAATGAGTTGTATTATAAATCTCCATGAGAAGTATGGTTGATTATAAAACATTTTTTTTGAGGTATATGTGTGGTTGACATCAAGGATGGTGTTCCCCCAAGGGGGATGGTTCGCTAACATCCCTAGTTAAAAATCCATGTAAAAATATATAAGACCATGGTTGATGGGACACATATTCAAAATTGAATGCTGGGAAAAATATCCTAGTGGGTGTTCAGTTTGGTTAGTACGACTAAAGGAAATTGGCAAAGACAATGGCTAAGGCTTTTGAAACATATGAGGCATTAAATGGAATTTTATTTATGGAAATAATAGAAATTAGGAGAAAAGGAAGGTGAAAGGTTGCAGGTTTGATGTGAGGAGGAAAATGAAGAAAATAACGACATAATTAATAAAAATGCTTTTGGGGATCAGTTGGTAACCTTTTTCAGTGGCTTTTTGGGAGATCTCTCATTATTCTCTCTCTATCTAACTCTTTTACACTTATATTTTCCTTGGAGCACTTGGGAATTGCAGCAAGAAAGGAAAAGAAACCAAGGAAGAGCAGGATCAAGCAGCTATAGCATGATTCTTTGTAGGTATCGATTTTCATATGTGGTTTCCTTGCTAGATCTACCATGCACAGTATTCCATGTGGTTTATTACTGTCTTGGCGGGTTTTTATAGGTGTGACAATGTTTTCATCTGAGCCTTGCCATTTCTACATAGCTTTGACGAGACGGGTTTCAATACTTCGATTGAGCTGGATGGTTGGATTGTATTCGAAGCTTAGTGGGGTGGATCTCCAAAATGACAAACACGTGGCCTAGTAATCCCTGAATTGGACTATGAATCACAGTACAACCACTTGCCTAGTAACCCCTGAGCCAAACTGTGGGGTGTGGTAAAGCCATATTGTGTACGTCATTGGGCCTATGAATCCTTTCCGATGAATGGAACGATATAGGGTAAAGCCAAGGGGTGGATTTATCTCTATTCGGCCTAGTATTATTGGGATGGTAAAACCTTAAGAGATGGTCACAGTGTAGGCCCTAGTGACCCCTGGATCAGACTATGGGTTACGGTAAACCCTGAGAGACTAGGAGGATCTCAAATTCCTCACAATGTAGGCAGAAAACTCTAGTAGCATCGATGCCTGTTTGGTTATTTTTTTGTTGGTTATGAATCCCACATTCATGCTGGGAATATGGAACATGGGTGATTGGTTGAATAGATATTTGGCTTAGCCAACCTATGGTCGGGTGGAAGGTGGAAGTCCCATCTCCTATTGGTTTTTATACTCATTAATTATGGGCTCATTCCTCTGGTATTTTATGTATAATTTCAATGGTTATTATGTGGATTCTATTTTTTTATATCTGTTGTATTTTTGTTATTATCATGTTGGTTATAACCATGTAATTTATCAAGTGATGACGTATGGATATATTCATTTTTTTTCTGGTAAATCAATGCACATTGTATCTATGGTCAAATAGGTCGTATTGCAGCTAATTATGTAATCGATAAATGCTTCTTAGGGATTCTCATATAAGTATGACAATCCTATGTTTAAATGTGTTGTTTAAATGTGTAGATGCAATGCTTGTGACATGTTTGACAAAACTCTTGTCATGGCTAGCAGGGTTTTGTATGATTTCTTGACGATGTGATTGCTTTTGTACCTTTGTTTTAATTTTACTTATCATCTCTTACAATTTCATCAAGGTCTAGGAAATGACCTGGGCTCAAAGGCTAAAAATGTGGCACAAATCCCAAAGTTGTAGGCACAAAAATCACCAAATCGGGCTCCCACCACCACCTTGCCTTGGAATACACAAAGCTATAGGATTTTGGTCACTAACTTGTCTTTTCATGCCCGTGGATAAGGATAAAAAGGGTAAAAAATTAGTTCCCCGTCAGGGTATATGGGTGTAATATTCCCAATTAGCCCAAGCTAATGGGAATATACAATTTTGTTTCAAATTTCTTCTTCCATGAATAATATTGTAAAGGAGAAGAAATAAACTCCTAAAACAACAAAATAAATCAATGCCCCATGTGAACAAGGCCAAATCTGGGTTGCCTTAATAAAACTCCGTTATGTGTGAAAGGGATTGAGACAATTGACTGGGTAAATAGTACCAAATCCATAGCACTGTCCAGATGCAATGTACCTCCTAGATGCACAACACAGTTCTAGTTGGAGGCTACACATGTGAAAGGAGCTAAACCTTTGAGATGGTTTAGGATTTTGCAAGAATTTTATCCTATAAAAGGAAGAGGAGAACATCAGAAGAAGGTTGTTGATGACCATATTATTTTGAAGAATTTGTCTATTTAGAAATTTCTAATTCTCTTGGCTGTTTAGAAGATAATAGTGCTATTTAGCACAAGGATCTCCTGTTTAGGAATCCTTCTCTTTCCTTGAGTAACTCTTGGAAGAGACTTTCATTTCTTGTCCACTATTAGGCTTAAGGCCAAGCTTCTCCTTTCAACTACAACTTAGATCATATTGAGGGTTTGGTTTTCTTTGCAAGCTACAGCAAGTGGATACTAGAACTATTCATATCTAAGCCATTCTAGTGCCTCTTTTCAGAGGGAAAGCCTTCTATTCCCCTGGAAAGAGAGTATTGGATGATTAGAGCACAATTTCAAATCTTAGCTTGAGGCCAAACCATTTTCTAGAGGCTACAACGCATTCAATCTTCCTATAATGCATTATTTGCAAGTGAGAAAGTTGCAGGGTGTTTTGGCACATTTTGGAGGAGAGATCTATAGTGTTGGGAATATGCCCTTCACTGTGGTTATCCATGGATTATAGATCTAATCCATGTCATATTCAGATTTTATCTGAATACTGTTGTATTTTCTTCATAATTTTTGAATCATTCTACAGATCTGGTGCATTAGATCTCAGATCCACTCCATGTACTTCACTTTTTGCTGAAAAACCCAAGGGGCATTTTAAGAGGAGACTCTATAGTGTATAGATCTGAAATAGATCTATATTTTTGTACATAGATCTGCTCTAGACCTAAGGTGTAATATACTATTGTTTCAACCAATAAAATAACGCTATCAATCTTGTTCAGTGATTTCATATGGTTGCAACACCTCATTCTTGACGATTTCTTCATGTAAATTCTTCTATTTCCTATTTTATAATGTTTGGGCTTCAATATAAATCTATATTGGTGATGTAAATGACATTATCGAGCCTCCATATTGGCCTCCTACTATCATTTTTATGAACTATGTTATTTCCTAAGCAGTATTGTTTTGGATTGCTGCAGTCCCTTCCTTGGGAAATTTTCAATCCATACTAGGTGTGGGAGGTCTGTTTACCTCACCTAGTTGGATTTATTTCTAATATCCTATTGGATTTTGGTCTTAGATTATCATATCTAAGGGACCCAAGGGCTGATTTCAAATTTTGTAGCATCCATTTCTGAAAAATGCATTTTTCAAACATGCATTGCTGACAGTCCCATTTTGGGGATATTACAGTGGTATCAGAGAAATCATCTTGGCATAGCTTCTGATTTTATTTTATTGAGAAAAAAATATGTCTTTTCATGGAAATAAAATACTGATGAAGAAGTATGGTTACACCAAAGACACAGAAGTAAAGGGTAGGATCCCTTTAACTGGAAGTTTGCAAAGAGAAGAGTTCTCTAAAACTCTTTCTCAAGCTATGTATGAAATGAAAGAAGAATTCTAGGGATTCAAGAGGGAAAGACATGCAGATCACTCAAGAGGATTTTTATATCAAGGAAGCCCCAATACTTCTTACTATGTGTGTGAGCATTTAGCCACACAACCTGATATACAACATTAGAGAATGCCTACTTTCTTGTCAAAGAAAGAAGGAAAAGGAGGAACACCAAAGGAGGAATATCTTGGTGATTATCTCCAAGAATATGAGTCTCAATCAAATAGATTAAAAGTGAATCTCAGCTTCCCATAGTTCTATCAACTCAAAGAAGAAATATCCAACAGCTACAGTAGTAGAAGAGGGTACATGCAAGACACTTTGGGTAGATTCTCTCTACCTACTTTTCATGGATCACCTAAGGACTCAACCATGTCTTGGGTAAGAAAGCTTGACACATACTTCCAGCTACATCAATTTTTAGAAGAAGAACCCTTGAGAGTAGCAGAACTGCATCTTCAAGGAAATTCTTATGCCTAGTGGCTATTTGAGTCTTCTTCCTAGAAAAGGGTAAATATCTCTTCTTATGAAAATTTCACTAGGCGACTAGTGAAAATATTTGATGAAATACATTTTTAGACTTCTTGGGGAAAGAAAATCAAGCCCAAGAAATCTAAATTTCTGCATAAGTTGGAAGATTCCATAGAGCCAAATCCAATCTTAAACATTGTTGAGGGGGTAGAAGATCTGTTGTACAATTTTCCAGAGGCAAAAGTCGCACTACAGCAAGGTCTCTTTTCTCAAGGAGAAAACATGAGGGTTTATTCTTCAAGAAGATACCAAAGAAAATGGTCTCTTAGTGATGAGGCATTCTCCATTGATGAGGATAAGGGAGAGAAAGAGCAGAGAAGATCCTTCAGCACTATGATAGTAGCAGGAGATATATTTTCATCAGGAGATGGAGATGAAGCAATGGCTTATACTAGAGGGGCTCTTGCATATTTTCAAGGAGTTCCTAAGGATCTTCCATATGGAGGACATGAGCAGCATGTGTCTATCCTAAGAGACAATGAGACAGAACAAAGGATGGATCACAAAGCTGGTCCACTATTAGAAGAGAATGGAGCAAATGCTCCAATTACAGGCACTCTTACACCACTAATAGGGCTCTCCAAATTTCATGAGATATACACACATGAAATAGAGTTGAAATTGCATAGTGGAAGTAGGGACATGAGGATCCCATCTATTCTGCATATGAGGATGGTCCCTCAAAAATCTTTATCTAGTGGAAAACCACTTGGGAGTCCACCTGATTTAGATTATATGGGGAAAACCTCACAACTTGATACTCCAAACTTAGATCCAGGAGGGATTGGAGCACTTGAACGAAAAGATACAGTGGCTGGGAGACTTGGGTAAGCTCAAGGAGGAGGGAAATCTTCTTCCCTTATCATCATCACCCACTGTCATTTCTGGACCTGTGTTGTGGGAGGAGAAGAATGGAAGGAACAACATTCCAACACACACCTTTGGCATAGGAGATGTCAAGGGAAGGATCAACAACATGACAAATACTATGGTTGATGCATCATTAGCGCTGTCATTGTTGAGCAGTGTAGATCTGTATTGGAAATCCCAATTTCTAGTGGATTATTCCAAATATCTTCGCACATGTATGATACTTGATGACCAAATGCATGAAGAGGGCTACTTAGTCCAAGGAGGAGTCATCTATCATCATGGTAGAGTATTTTTGTCTAGAGCTTCTAAGCTCAAGCATAATATACTAAAAGAAGCACACAAAGAGTTCTGTTTCAGCCACATGTATTCCTTAAGGATATACAACATCATCATGAGGAGCTTTGATTGGGCAGGCTTGAAAGAGGAACTATATCAGCATTTTCAAGAATGCATGAGCTATGTGGAGTTGGGGCAGACATGGGACTCTATGCAAGAGTCATTTCAGCCATCTCTTCCTTCTTTGGAAAGAAGAGAAAGATCCATGCACAACTCCATGTATATGAGAGACTTTGTTGGTAAAGGATATGTTCATGTAAAGAAAGTTTTTTTTTTCTGATTGTACATGTTCTTTTACCAATTTTATGCAGGCCATGACTCCTAAAAGGAGTAATGTATCATGTAAATCTCATGGAAACTATTGGGCCACTAAAATTTATGAACTTGGCCACTCCCTTGATGAGCAAAGGGAGATTTAATTTCATGATGGATGCTTCCCAAAATCACCAAACATATCTCACACTTTCAGCCATAGTGAGATGACATGTGCAGCAAGTAAGTGGTGGGAAAAACACTTACCATGTATTGATTTGAGGCATGCAAGAGATGCACTACATTGGTATCATATGTGGGATTATGACCCACCTCCTCATGCTCAATTTTCTATTGGTATGCACATAGTTTTGCTTCCATACATTGATGATATACTTGTACTATTTATGGGCTTGTATGGAGGGAGGATGGGGAGCATGAATGTACCTCATGGGATGAAGACTCTCCATGTACCTTATGCTACATGTTTCAGGGAGAGCTTTGGTTCAACCATGATTGTTTCACTTGAGTTCTTAACTCCTTATGGGATGGGTCATTTACCTCTCATGAAAAAATTGAAGAAACAATTCATGGAAGGATGGCTTGGTGAACACTCAACTCATGGAGGGGGCTTATCACTTGACTGTGTCACCAATGGAAGAAGGAAAGAGTTGCAACACTCATTCTATCAGTTGCCTGAGGACAAGAAACATTTTGGAGGGGAGGAATGTAATATTCCCAATTAGCCCAAGCTAATGGGAATATACAATTTTGTTTCAAATTTCTTGTTGCATGAATAAATTTGTAAAGGAGAAGTAATAAACTCCTAAAACAGCAAAATAAATCAATGCCCCATGTGAACAAGGCCAAATCTAGGCTGCCTTAATATAACTCCCTTATGTGTAAAAGGGATCGAGACAATTGACTGGGTCAACTAGACCAAATCCACAACATTGTCCAGATGTAATGTACCTCCTAGATGCAGAGCGCATCTCTAGTTGGAGGCTACACATGTGAAAGGAGATAAACCTTTGAGATGGTTTAGGGTTTTGCAAGACTTTTATCCTATAAAAGGAAGAGGAGAACAACATAAGAGGGTTGTTGATGACCATATTATTTTAAAGAATTTTTTTGTTTAGACATTTCTCATTCTCTTGGCTATTTAGCAAAGAATAGTGTTATTTAGCACAAGGATTTCTTGTTTAGGAATCCTTCTCTTTCCTTGAGTAGCTCTTGGAAAAGACTTGCATTTCTTGTCCACTATCAGGCTTAAGGCCAAGATTCTCCTTTCAAATACAACTTAGATCCTGTTGAGGGCTTTTTTTTCTTTGCAAGCTACAACAAGTGGAGGCTAGATCTGTTCAGATCTAAGCAATTCTAGTGCCTCTTTTCAATGGGAAATCCTTCTATTCCCCTATCAAGAGAGTATTGGATGATTGGAGAACAGTTTCAGATCTTGGATTGAGGCCAAAACATTTTCTAGAGCCTACAACGTAGTTAATATTCCTAGACTGCATGATTTGCAAGTGAGAAAGTTGCAGGGTGTTTTGGCACATTTTGGAGGAGAGATCTCTAGTGTTGGGAATCTTCCCTTCACTATGGTGATCTGTGGATTATAGATCTAATCCATGTCATATTCATATATGATCTTCATACTGTTGTATTTTCTTCAGAATTTCTAAATCATTCTGCAGATCTTCTGCATTAGATCTAATATCTACTCCATGTACTTCACTTTTTGCTGAAAACCCCAAGGGGAATTTGAAGAGGAGACTCTATAGTGTACATATATGAAATAGATCTATGTTTTTGTACACAGATCTACTCTATATCTGAGGTGTAATATACCTATGTTTCAACCAATAAAAATAACGTTGTCAAGCTTGTTCAGTCATTTCCTATGGTTGCAGCACCTCATTCTTGAGGATTTCTTCATGTAAATTCTTCTATTTACTATTCAATAATATTTGGGCTTCAATATAACTCTGTATTGCTAATTTAAATGACATTTTTGAGCCTCCAAATTGGCCTCCTGCTATCATTTTTCTGAACTGCATTATTTCTTGAGCAATATTTTTTTGTATTGTTGCAGTCCCTTCCTTGGGCAATTTTCAAGCCATACTAGGTGTGGGAGGTATGTTTACCTCACCTAGTTGGATTTTTTTCTGATATCCTCTTGGATTTGGGTCTTATATTATCAGATCTAAGGGACCCAAGGGATGATTTCAAATTCGGTAGCATCCATTTTTGAAAAATGCGTTTTTGAGACATGCATTGCTGATAGTCCCATTTTGGGGATATTACAATGGGTCTGGAAGGTTGGGTTGCCTCCTAAGGATGTTGTTGATGTTTTGTAGGGTGTTTTTGTCTTGTTTCTATCATTACCACTTCCATAAGGTAATATAGGAGGTTTAATCTCATAATCATAGCTTGTGGTCACATATATAACTCAGTTGGCCCCTTACTTGGGTAGATGTGGGAAGAGGGTGTTAAAAAGTGGTATCAAAGCATGGCTCAACCCTTGGAGTGGATGGGAGGTGTGTTGGTCATTCCTCTCTATTGGTTGCATATGTGTTTCTCATAACTGTGGTGTATGTTCTTGTTTCATCCATGTTGTGTTGGTCATGGTGGAAGTGGTGTCTCCATGGAAGGGCTAATGGTGTTCTTGTCAACATGTTGTTGTGAGTGTATGACTTGTTATGTGTTGTTATAAATTATGTCTTTTTCGTGCATGATTTCTTACATGTTGCTACATGTTGTGTATGAATTTCTTGGTTATGATAGGTCACATATTGGTCATGTTTGTGTGTTTTCCATGTATGATTTCTTATCTGATGCTATAGGTGGGACATGCATTGGTCGTTCATGATTGGTTATACATTTCAAGTGGGTGCATATGGTCAAGTTTCCATTGGTTTGATTGAGGTTTTCATGCATAAGATCGTTGTATGGAATTATCTCATCATGATGATTTGGCATGTTATGATGCTAATGTGTTGGATGAGGTAGAGTGGGAGATGTGTATCATTAAAGTGAAGTTGCAACAATGGACCTTGGGGTGAGAGCAGATCATCATACAAGTTGTATGCTTGGCATGAAGGTATGTGATTGATGGTTGTTGTAAGAATTATGGTGTTATCAGAAAATCTGACCTTGATAGGCTGCTCACCAAGTAGACTTCATGTAACTCTTTCAGACCAATCTTTTGGTTGAGGCTTAGCCTCCTCAACTTGAGAGGGCTCTCTTAGAGGTTTATGATTTTTCGATTACTAAATAGATTGCTATCTCTAAGGTAAAAATATAAAAATGTGTAACTGGTTGTATCACAAATTAGAAAAAAATCATTGGGCCATGGAGTCAATATAATCTTCAACAAAACATCATAATCTGTTGAGCATGGAAGTCAAGGAACTTGGAGTCTAGGTTAATGAATAAAAAAGTAACACAGTGAAAAACACAGTTTATTTTCATGTGAAGGAAGTTAGAGCATTGTCAAATGAATTCTAAGTAACACATACAAATACTACTCCAAATAGATAATTGAGGAAGGCCATAGAAAGAATGATAAACATAAACTCCTTATGAATCTTGAGTTGTCAAAACAGATCTCTGTATTAAGTTAAAAAAAAAACATAGTGACATACAATAACACAATAAATTGCTAACGAAAATGCCCAACCTTTATGAATTCGACCTCATGCTCTATATATAGAATTTACAATATAGGATTCTTTGATCCTCCACTAGAGAATTCAAATTCACTTATTTTGACAGCTTTCCTAATCTTAAACATGCCATTAATTACAAAATGATAGCTATACTGCCTTTGAAAAGTCCTAATTCTAATAGGAGTGAAACTCCTAAATATGCTTGCAAGAACCTTATCTAAACTTTAATTATTCATTTGAGAATTGCAATCCCATGTATTCAAACTTTGATGATGTCTGTACCTTTGATTTAATCCTGTTGATGATGAGAAAAACTGTCCTAGAAATCAGGAGACAGGTTTCCTATTATTTTAGCCCTTAACTTCCATTTTCATCTTCAAGCACTTGTGATCATTGATAGATCAGTTTTACATGTGTCATATTTGCCAATCATTTCTCTGAATCCTTTAATCTTCCACCTGTTCAGAAAAACATCTCCGAAATAATGTAAAAGGATAGGAAATAGGTTTGCACTATGAAAGTAGCTTGTTTTTGTAGCGCAGTTTGTAGGTCATTGTGAAATTTTTCCTTTAATCATTTTTTCTCCTGTTTTATTCATTTTAACCTTCACTTGTAATATCCATGCTTCCAACAACAAAATTTAAGGCCAAAAATTATCATTATTCCCTCCAAAATTCATATGAAAAAGTGCAAAAAGACATCTTCAGCAATTTCATGGTGCGCTATGAAACTGCTGTGCAAGCTGATTTTGACACAGTCTTCTAAAGAGCCTTCAAAATTTTTGAGTTGGGGATGCTTATACCTTGTAAGTGCTGATATTATTTCAAAACATATAACTTATCTTCAAAAATATGATTTTCAAAAAACTTTATCTTCACCTTAATGAAATACTGATTTAAAATTTATCATTTTTCTGCACTGTTTCATTACCCTGTTTCACTGTTGCTTTAGCTTTTCTTGAGATCTTGTTAGCTGAATCTCCAAGTCTTCAACCTGTCTCTTTAAATTTCTATTGCTGGCCCTCAAATGAGTATTCATAACTCTCACAATTTTTGCTTCTTTTATGGCTGGTATAGTCCAAGTGAAAAAATGTTCCTCACTGCTAGGAATTTCTGATCTAGAAACCTTTTCACCTTCCCAATGGGCTGTTATCCTCTTGAAACTTGTTTTCTCAATAGCATGATTTCTAGCTCTCTTATTTAACCTGGAAATTTCATGATTAGCTGACTTTAACGTTTCCTCCATCTCTTCATAACTGATTTTTTCTGTTTGTGTTGAGAATATTCTGTTTTTGGCTTTTTCTGATATAGGTGAAGAAATATCTATTAATTCTTCACAAACAATAGGTTCTTCATTAGTTTTCTCCAGCTCAACATTAAGTTCTTGTATCCTCTTTGACTATCTGGTTACATGCTTCCTAGCCTTGAAGACAAATGTTACATCTTCATTATTGAACTCTATTTTTTTGGATGACTTCATCTTTTTCTGTTTACCTTCATCAATTTTTATGAGGTCAACTTGTACTAAAGGAGGCTCTTCTATGTCTATTGCTTGCAAGATATCATCTAGGTTCCCCTTTAAACCAAGACTATCATTTGTTCCTAAAAAAACTGCTTTCCCTTTTGCTTTTGCAACTTGACTCCTAGTCAGTCTTTGTTTAACTTACTTATCAGTTGACTGTTTCTGTGCAATTTCTTCAATTCCATCTAACCTTTGTTTTGCAGGTTGAGGAGTTTCTTCAATGAGAATTGATGTCTTTCCCACTTGTTCTTTCACTTGTTTCCTTGGTTTTAACTTCACAAAACTTTTTTTCCTTGTCACTACAGGTTTTCTGGATTCTGTTGGTGGAGTTTCTTTCACCTTAAGGTTACTGACTGTAGTTTGAGCTTCTACTCCAACTCCACATAAAAATAAAAATGATGACCATTCTTTGTTAATATTTTGGAGTTCATTTAAGACCACCAGTTTGATTAAACCATGGTGAAATAGAGAAGTTTCACACCCTTCAAATTTCATTTGAACCTTGTCTGCCATCTTAGCAATGCTTCTATACAGGAAAAGTGTCAAGTCTAAAGATATCATACCTGTAAAGTGTAACAGAAGTTTGAAATGGTATGAATAAACTTTATGGTACCTTTCCTCAGAGGTAAAATACCTTTAGATATTGAAGAGTAAATTAGCATAGCTATCTTTGATGCAGCTCCTAGGAATTGCATTGTTTAAATCCATCTCTGTAAATTCTGGCTTTAGAAACACCTTGCATGCCTCCATGTCAAATCTGAAACCCTTAAACCATGTTTCTTGCCCTCTAGGAATCTCAGTTACCAAGGATATGGTCTCAGGGGTAACTGAAAAATTTAAGATTCCAATCTTTATGTTTGAACCACTGAAATGCAAGGCAAATTCCTTTGTTACCTTACTGTGTCCTCCCTGTATCTTTTCACAAAAATTCAAACACCCTATGTTCCTGAAAGCCTCTAACACTATTTTGTCTTTAGCCAGGACTCCTGTGATTTCAGGTTCTGACCTCAAGCAATGCCCTAACCTGTGATTCCTTTTCTCCTCTGCCATTCTTTCCTTCATAAATTTTTGTCTGCTTCCTGTAGAATTTAATGATCAACCTCGCTTGAATTCACAAGATCAGCCTCGCTTGATGTTAATAGTCAGCCTCGCTTGATAAAACATTCAACATTGCTTGATAGAAGATGAGAAAGGCTTTGGTTTAAGATAATTATAAGCTTAAAACTTGAAACAGACATGTTGAACTATTTTGCATGAAAACTGGAGTGAATAATGCATGTAGGTCTTTCAAATTTGAACTTTTCTTTCATAAATGAGACCTCTATGATTGCAATGATGAGTTTGAATGGTTACACATTTTAGAGATGACCCCTAACTGACTCCTAATGATGAAAACCTAACAGATTCTGACAAAATTGATGTTTTGACATGACTTCCCTATGAATCAATGCTTTCTTAGCGTGCTTAGTGCAATTTCGGTGATATGCGCTACGAAAGTAGCAGCGCTTTCGTAGCACAAAACTAGTTTTTTCAACTGGATGCTCTATGAAAGTGTGGTTTCGTGGCTTATTGTAGAAGATTTTTTTTTCAAAGGTTAAAAACATGACTTCTAAATAGATGATGGGACCTTTAAAGCATGGAATGAGACTTAAAGACATTATTTGGAAATGAAATGACATTTTGAGACTTCTAACCTATCAGTTACCCAATTCATAAATGAAATGACTCAAGAGCTATTGACACCATGACTAGAACAAGGTAAACTTTCAGAGTTTAGAAATTTTTTTTATGGTGATAACATATGGTTACATATATTTTTTTCATTGTATTGTTATTATGGTTACATGTATGATAAATGTTGGTTGATCAGTGTAATCATATGAATTATGGTTATGTTCATGCTGCAAATTCTATTGATGTTATGATAGATGTTAGTTGACTAGTGTGATGCTACATACATCCATTGGTTAGTCAGACATGGTATTAACTTATCATTACGTTGAATGTTGTTAACGAGAATTTCCTATGTTAACTTATTATTGTTATATGTTATTTAAATTGACTATTAGGGTTATAGAATTAATATCTTGATGTTATATGTATCATGCTAAATTGGATTGGCCTAGATAAATGGTTAGGGTTATAAGATTTAAGTATGAGTCAACTTATTTATGATATTATGTCATACTAGTATAGGATGAATGTCCATATGTGATTGTTATGCATGAATGGAATTTTTTTATGATTCTATGGTGTGAGCATGTTAACTAGATATTGTTATGGATATCATCACTTTATTTATGATTGGGTTTATATGTTGTGAAGGTATATCATGCTAATATAGATTGATTTTGCAAACAAGATAGCCTCGTTTGAGATACATTAAGGTATGAGGTTGCTTATGTCATCTACTTTGTACTTGAATTTTTGATTATGTCATCTATTTGGTGTTTGAGTGTTCAACACCTATTATGTTCCTTATTTGATTTATCTAACATGGTAAATCTATAGTTTGTTTGAATGCATGATTCATTTCATAATATGAGTATGTGTCTATAATATTTCATAAAGAAATGATTTGGTCCTAAGATGTTTGTACTAACACATAAATACTGAGATAGGCAGTATATACTCGAGTTTAAGTACATGATAGTTGTAACATTCTTTATTATGACTGACGAATGTGAGTTGATTGTTGATTATCACATGGTTGTTAGTCTTGGTAAAATTTTATTTCGAATTGATAGATATGTTGGCTTGATGTTGATACATAGGGATGAAATGTGTGTTTAGTTACAGGTCAACATGCTTGGCACAACAAGGTATAGTAACTAGATTTTTGTTATGTTTATTTACGCATGAACAGTTATGTGTTTATGACAATATGATGCAGGGGATTGCATGGAAAAGAGATTGCCATGAAATCTTGAAGAAGGCTCTGAATGAGACTTATTTTGGAAGAATTGGGAACCAGGGTGAATGAGTCATGGTGGCTATTGTTAGTCCCATGCATTTGGTATTTTGTGATTTTTTAAGCTTGATTTGTGGTTTTGTTTTTGTCTAGTACATAGCTATGCCACTTTGGTTGCGGTGTCATATTGCTTTTTGTTTTCATGGTTTTCTTATGTTTTTCTTTCTTGTTATTTCCTTTTATGTTTTGAGTCTTGTTAACTAGTTGGGAAAGAGGAAAGTTGATGGAGTTTAGAGAGATATTTGTGGTACCCAAGAGGTAATGTAATAAATTTATGAATCTTAGTGCATGGGTGAGCACAATGAAAGGTAAAGTGAATGGATCTGAGGTGTTAGATGCCTTATCTATATTTGGAACTACCATTCTCAATTTTGTGTAGGTTGTGCATAAATAAATGAAGTTCTCTTACCCTACACATTATAATATCTGGTAATTATGTTGTGATCGAGATTATGATAGTTTTATATATGTATATATTTAGGTATGTATGCCACTGTCTTACGATATCATGCTTTATTTATGTTGATGTTTATATACATATGTATATATTCATGTATGCATGTCATGTCTAACAAGGTCATCATGGATCATGATTGTTTAATGCTAATTTTTATATGTATATATGTTTGTATGCATATAGTTTTATGATAGGATAGTTATCATTTTATGCTAATGATTGTATATATATGTATCTATCTATCTATTTATGTCTATGTATGACAGGGTTTTAAAGGATCATTCTTGTGGAAGAATGATTTTTTATAGAAGTGAATAACATGAAGAGGTTCTTGGCCTTATGAGGAATAAAGTTGGAAGAGTAACTTTGACAGATATATGAGGTTAGTATCATGTGGACATGAATTGATATTATATGCTTGTACTATGCCTATGTTTATGTTATGACAGGTAATGTTGAGGGGTACATCAACGAAGTACAATTAGCATGATTTATGGCATGCTCTGAATAAGTATGGAATAGGAAATACACTGGAAGTAATGGTGCTTTGTGGAGTCAGTATCTAGTATATGGATGTGAAGTACTACTATTTTTTATATTTTGTACATGTTGTATATTCAGTGATTGTACCTATGGTGATGTCTACATATAACATATGTAGTAATGTGTGCATGTGATGTTGTAGTATTGTTTTATATATGGTGTTGAGTGTGTATTACATATGTAGTTCTAGGTATAAATGGTGCTATGTACATGTTGGAGATGCGGTTTTTTGTACCTACCGTACTGTGCGCGTGTTGGATATGTGGTATTTTTTTGCATATGGCGTTGTGCTGATATTGGATATGCAGTGTTGTGTATGTATGGTGCTATGTACATGTTTTATATTTAGTTCCATATACATATGGTTTCGTGTGCGTGTTATACATATTGTGTTGTGTGCATGATTGTACATGTGGTGTTATGTACATATTGAACATATGGTGTTGTGTGTAGCTGGTGTCATGTACATGTCGTGCATGTGGCACTGTGTACATGTGGTTTCATGTACATGTCATGCATGTGATGTTTCCTACATGTAGTATTATGTACACATTGTACATGTTGTGCATATCGTACATGTTGTGTTGCAGCATGTGGTATTATGTATGTGCATGGTGTAGTCACAATACCGTGACATGTGTATTCATTGTGTTTTATTGTATATCGGGTGTAGGTGCATGTGATGTATGCTAGTTTAGGTGTATGTACGTGATTTTTTTTACACTGGGTGTATTTGTATGTGTTTTGTTGCATGTCAAGTTTGGACGTATGTATTGTGTGGTATTGTACATAGGGTGTAGGTGTATGTGTTGTATGCCAGTGTGGGTGTATGTATTTTATGGTGTTGTATGTCATATGTGGACATATGTGTTGTGATGTATATTTTGTGTATGTGTATGTGTTTGAAGAGAAGAAAAAGCATTGGATGCTTTCTAGGTGTGCCAACCGATCCAGTGTGTGTACAGAAAGAACAAAGGTAGAAATAAGGATCAATGAAGGATAAGTATTGATATTTTATTTTAGTTCTATTATGCATGTGATCTATAATTTCGACTTATGATTGTTACATGTGATCTATGATTTCAACTTGTGATGGTTACATGTCATTTATGATTATGGTTTATGGTGATTTCATGCGATTCATGATTTTAATTTATGATGGTTTCATTTTGAGCTAACCAGATGTGATATGTTTATACATGATGGTAGATCAAACAACTAGTTTGACTTTTTGTGATAGGAAGTGAACAGGATTGCAACTATACCTTATTGACGAACTACCAATGAGGTATGATTTGAATTTATTTGAATTTATTTTGAATCGAATGGAAATTATGTGCTTGGTACAGGAAAGCATGAAATGTTTGGTTGGGTGGTTGAAACCAATCTCAAGCATTAGCAACAACAACAAAAGGAATTAAAACATGTAGCAGTATGTTGGTAAAGCACTTTGGGAATAGGGACATTCTGGGACACTGGTACCTAGTAGTGTCCATTGATTTCCATGCGCATGTTATGACCAATATGATAGTTTTGAGGCAAGTATATGCCTTGGTTTTTGTTTCTTCCGATGCGAGGAAGCCTTGCAAATGGATGGATCACACAGGATAGGGGATGTGAGGGAACTTGGAAGGTGATTGGTTGAATGGAAGGGGATTATTTGATTTACCGAGGGATTGCATAGGAGATAAGTGAAGTAGGGGGTTGATTTTTTTTCTTCATTAGAATTTCGAAATGGAATCATATGCACATGGGGATTAACTATTCACTGAGGGTACAGTAGCAGAAGATTGTAGTGCTAGATATTGGATGCATCTTTGAATTTGGTAGAGGATTATAGACTTCCTAGGAAGGATGTAAATGTTGGTATTAATTTGACGGTGGATGTGTGAGCCTTAGGATTCCCTTGATTGCTGATATGGGAATAATATCCTTTTATTTGATGGTTGAGAAAATGTTTATATGTACATGAGTATATGTGTATATTATTGTAAATATCGTAATGACTTGTGTTATGAAGTTCCAGTATGTGGTATATCGTCATGACTATTTTTTCTTTTGAGCAGGTTATTCATTATAAATATTGCAAGGAGCTATATTATAAAGTGCCATGGTAGTATGGTTTATTTTCAGCAGTTTTGTTGAGGTATATATGTGGTTGAACACCGAGGATGGTGTTCCCCCAAAGGGGAGTGTTTTCTAACAGCCATGGTTAAATATCCATGTAAAAATATATAACACTGCAGTTGGTGGGATACATATTCCAAGCTAAATGGTGTGAACAAGATCTTAGCGGGTGTTCATTTAGTTTATTATGGCTAAAGGAAATTCAGAAATGAAATGTCTAAGGATTTTGAAAGGAATGAGGCATTAATTGAAATTTTATTTATGGAAATAATGAAAGGTCACAGGTTGCATGTGAGGAGGAAAATGAAGGAAAATAATGGAAAATAAAGAAAATAGAGGTCTGATTTGGATCAGTTGGTTTAGGACCTTCTGAGGATGAGTTGGTAGGCTTTTGTTAGTGAATTTTTTGGAGCTCTCTCATTATTCTCTCTCTCTCTCTCTCACTCACTCTTGGAAACATAAATTTTTCTTGGAGGACTTGGGAATTGGAGAAAGAAAGAAAATCAAGCAAGGAAGAGTAGGATCAAGCAACTATAATGAGATTATTTGTAGGTATCGATTTGCATATATGATTTCCTTGCTAAATCTAGCATGCATGGTATTGCATGTGGTTTCTTGTTGTCTAAGCATGGGTTTTTCGAGGCGTGACACTGTTTTATCCTAGCCTTTCCATTTCTGCATAAATTTTATGGGATGGGCTTCTCACACTTTAGTTGAGCTAGATGACCAGATTGGGGTGTATCTCTGAAATGAAAAACACATGCCTAATGGTCCTTAAACCAGACTGTGGATCATGGTTAAGCCACTGGCCTAGTAACCCCTGAGCCAGACTGTGGGTTGTGGTAAAGCCATATTGTGTGCCTCGGTGGCCCTATGAATCCTTTCCAGTGAATGACGGGATATACATTAAAAAATCGAGATGTATTTCTCTCTGTTGGGAAAAGCAGTCCCAATATGGGATGTACATTAAAGGTTGGAGAGATGGTCTCGATGTGGGGTCTAGTGACCCATGGTTTGGATTGTGGCTTACGGTAAAGCCTAAGAGACCAGGAGTAACTCAAATTCCTCATGGTGTAGGTGGAGAACTCTAGTATCATCCATGATTTTTTGGTTCTTTTTTAGTTGGTTATGAGTCCCAAATTCTTGCTTGGAATATGGCACATGCGTGATTGGATGAAGAGAGATTTGCCTCAACCAATTTATGGTCAGCTGGAATGTGGAAGTCCCATCTCCAGTTGGTTTCTACACTCATTAATGAGAAGTTAATTCTTCTGGTGTTTGATGTATAATTGCAGTGGTTATTATGTGGATTCTATTATTGTTATATCTATCATATTTATTTTGTTATTATGTTGGCTATAATCATGTAATTTATCAAGTGACGATGTAAGTTTATCTCCATGTTTTTTCTTGTAAACGAATGCATAGTGTATATATGGTCAAATATATTATATTGTAACTAATGATGTAAAGGAGAAATGCTTCTTAGCGATTCTTAGATAAGTATGAGACCCCTATGCTTAAATATGTTGTTTAAACCTATAGACATAATGCTTGTGATATGTTTGAAGAAATGCTTGTCATGGATAGGAGAGGTCCGGATGAGTTCCTAATGATGTAATTGTTTTTGTACCTTTTTTTAATGTTATTTATCATATCTTATAGTTTCATGAAGTTTTGGGCAGTGATCTAGGCTTCGTGCTTAAAAAGGTGGCACAAATACCAGAGTTGCAAGCACAGAACGGAAGAAACCGAGCTTTGGCCGCTACCTTTCCTTGGAATGCCTATGGATATAGGCTTTTTCCCACCATATTGCATTTTCATACCCATGGCTAAGGCTCAAAAGTGTAAAGAATCAATTCCCCCTTAGGGTAAAGGGACTTGGAAGGTTGGGTTACCACCTAAGGATGTTGTTCATGTTGTGCAAGGTGTGTTTGTGTTTTTTTCTTCGGTTCCAGTTCCTTAAGGTAATTTAGGAGGTTGAATCTGATATTAATAGCCCCTCATGGCATGTTTACCTCAGTTTGTTGGTTACTTGGGTAGATGTGGAAAGATAGTGTTATAGAGATATGGAGGGAGATATAGATATAGATGGCGAGGCGAGAGAGGTAAAAATAGAAATACATAGAGAGTAATTGATAGGAAGAGAGAGAGAGAAAGCGATTGGGAAGAGGAGGGGGAGAGAGAGAAGGAGAGATGGAGGGAGATAGACATAGAGATGAAGGGGGAGAGAGAGGGAGTAAGAAAGAAACACATAGAGACAAGTATAGTTATTATATAGAATTATATAATGAGCCTATATCCATCTTAACCCTGGATATATCAAGTGCCAAGAGGGATCAAATCTCGAGGTGCAAACCTTTCCCAAAATTTTGAACTCAAAAAATAGGTTCGCACCTTGAGAGGTTTGATTTCTGTCAACGCTTGATATATCTAGAGTTAAGATGGATCTAGACTAGTATATCTTCAAATAGATTTAAGACATCCTTATATAATTGAGCTTTTCCCATTATAAACATGAATTAATATACTATAATAAAATAGTATGTATTTAGGTAAACATGTAGCTTACTAGTTAACTTGAAGGGAAATAGTAAAATATGTATTAAATGCATTTGAATTTTTAGTCGATTACCATCCATTAAACCAAGGTCATAATTGTTGACCATTGTTGCTTTCATGTCATAACGACTAAAATAAATATCTAGTCTCGGCGCTTTGATATGAAATTGCAATTATTGTCAACACACTGCATCCGTAAATATGGTATAGAAAAATAAATCATCATATCATCATACGTGATTTCTAAAGGGACCACCCATTATTAACCATAATGATTATTAACTAAACAATCTTTAACTCGTTCAATTTCATTTTTCCATGATGCACTATTAGCCAGTATGCCTTTGCGTGATTACCAATAATTGTTGCTATTGCAAATTTGGTCACATGTTTACCCTCTTTGACCAAAATAGCCATATTATTCACCAGATTATGTTAGGATAACTTCCCAAATACGAAAGGATAAGAACCTCACAATTTTAACTTCCATTTGTGCATCTAACAATATGAAACTAGTTTTCTTCTCAACATTGTAACGTAGTTTAAGGAGCAGCATTAACACTTTCAATATCATAAATATTTCCTTGATTTGAATTTCAATATCATAACATAAAATGATTAATTTGGATTTGGATTTAAACATTTGAATTATATACTTTCATATATTTCCTTTACTTTTTACTTTAGCATAGCATGAAGGGGAGAAGTTCCGTAGCCTCTAAAGACACCTGTAAAGTGTCTTTAAGCATATCAAATCTCTGAAACATATGTTAATGTTATTTGGTCAATCAAGTCAAAAGAAATAAAATTATTCGATTTATATTATATTATATTTATTTTTTGCGCCTTTTTAACCATTTCTTCCATTTTTTTCTCTATAAAATCCTCCATATTATATCCAAAATTATTCCATGTATAATATATTATAACTATTTTTTGGGCTTTTGTAATTCTTTTTTCAATCGTTTGCTCTTAAAAAAAAACCTCCACTACTATATCCTCTCACTTTTGGAAACTACTTGAGAGGGGGTTCATAATTTTTTTACATTGTCTTAAAAAAAAAAAAATGTACTATGTAATTAAGAAGGAAAAAACGAGAAAAAATATTAAGTTACTTTTCAAATTTATTTTTTTTGAGAAATTGGTAACTATCATGAACTTGTATTCCCTCCAATGGAATAAGTTCATTCTAACGAGAAAAAATATTAAGTTACTTTTCAAATTTTTTTTTTTTGAGAAATTGGTAACTATCATGAACTTGTATTCCCTCCAATGGAATAAGTTCATTCTTCATGTGTAAAGAAATAAGAAATTCCCCACTATTATTGAAAATTATGGTTGATGAGAGAATAAAAGCAATATATAAAATAAGGATAATAGAAGAACCAAAATTAGAGGCACCAAGAGTAGATGTAGATGTATAACAGTTATGCTTGTGGTATCTTATCTCAAGAATAACTATATAAAAACAATGTTAATTGACGTATAATCAATTAAAATTAATAAATTACAGTGTTTATTAAATTTTAAAATTCCACACATTAAATCAAATGATTCTTGCAAGCAAGTATTCTTATATTTTGATGCGTTCATTAGAATTATCTTTCATCAGCCTTTGATGGTTCTTTTATCCATATTTTAACTTTTTGGAGAGATAGAAAATAGTTAGGACCATTAAAAAAAATCATAATTAAGATGGAATATTCCTAAATTAACACACAGCTAATTGGAATATTAAATTTTGTTTTTTCTCTTAGATAAAGTAATAAGAAGGTATGGAGACCCATAAATCTCCTTAGCAGGAATAAAAGACACTCCTAGTGTGAATGGAGGCCATATAAAAGTTGGATTGAAGACCATTAGGTGTGAAAAGGGACTAGAGCATGTTGAATAGGTCAACTTTGACCAAATCAAGCAACATTGTTATGGAGGAGTGGCATTAATTGTGGGACAGTGCAGTTTTGGAGGGAGATTGATTGCATGATGTTGGAAACCCTAATGAGTGGAACCCAAGGTGATAAACCTATCATTGTTTATAAGGAAGAGGATGGAAGCCATATGGGGGGGTTATGATTATTATTTTGATATGTCTATTTATACTTTCTTGCTCTCTTCAGTTGTTTAGCTATGATTGCAGTGTTGTTTAGCACAGGGTGTTCCCGAGCGGGAATCCCACCTCTTTCCTTAAGAGGCCTCTTGGGAGAGTATTTATCTATAATTCCCACATATCCATCATTCTGGACAAGCTTCAGTATTAATCTGCAGTGAATTTTTTGTTCAGATTTTTGTTGTGGTGCAAGGTGTTGCAGTGGAGGGTTGAGAAACCCACTTTTTGAGCTATTTTTTCATAAGAGGAAGGATTCCTTCTCTTGGGAGATCAGAAAGGAGGTATTCTAAGCACATTTCAGATCTTTGGCACTAGGCCAACCTATTCCCATCATTTACAGCGCAGTTTCAGTCTGTAATTGTGTTATTTTGGAGGGTAGCTTCAGAGGAGGATATATTGTCTCTTTTAGAGTGTTTTCTGTTGGGTGAAGGGTTTAGTGTTTCACTAGAAAATAAATTTGGAGGATATCTATATCATATACATACTATTTTCATCCTTCTATATCAGGAGCTTCAGTTGTAGTGATGCTTCAGTCCTAGGGCTGTAGATCACCATTTGTATTTGGGTATATTTCCAGAAACCCTTCCCGGGTTCTCTTGGAAATGTGTCTAGGAGGCTAGATCTTCACTCCTAGAATTATTTGAGATATATAACAGCTGATCCATATTGATCCATATTTATGTAGCAATTTATGCCCTAAAACTGTGCTATCTTAGCTCACGGCATTTGTATGGCAACTATTTTTCATGTGATGACATATTTTTCTTGTAGAGGCTTGTTTTGTATTGCTTGAGTGACTTAATCCTCAATAGCTTGTGCCTATTATTTGCTGATAAGTTTAATAAGGTGTTTTTACATTTGTCTCATATCATGATGTGTTGATTTATTCACTATTCTTTCCATTATTGTGTTCATGTATTGTTGCTTCCCTATTTGTGAATATCACAGTGGTATCAGAGCATAATATTGACTCAGCCTATGGATCTCAGCCATTATGTTATCAAAAGATTAAGAATAAGAGGAAAGAGGTCATAATGATGGAGAGAATGAGTTTTATCTCATCTCTTTTCGGATCTAAGAGGGACCTCACCAAGAAAGTCAAGCAAAGAAAAATGGAGAAAAGCCATGAAACCGCACTAGGGTTTCAAGATGAGGATGGTCCATGTACTTCCTATCAATAAAAAGCAGATCTGGTATTGCATAAAGCTCCAAAAAAACATGCTATGCTCTTTCCTTTCTAAGAAGAATACAAAAGGCATGGAGATGGAGGACACTTAGATTGTAATATCCCAAAATGGGGATGCAACAATACATGAACAAAACAATGGAAATAACAGTGATAAATCAACTCATAAATTGTGAGAAGAACATAGAGCCATCATATTATTAATATAGCAGCAAATAGATACAAGATCTTGAGGAAAGAGTCACTCAAGATGGGAAAAATCAGCCTCAAGAAACATGTACATAAAATATAAGATCACTGCTACACATGAAAGTGTCCAAGGCTATGACAACGCAGTTTTATTAAGTAGAACAACTGCTATAGAGTTTCAATACAAAAATATGAAAATATAAATCTCATACAATTTTGGGAGAAAAGATCTAAACTCCCAAAATAAATTTCAAGACAATCCGGAAAGGATTTCCTGAAATATGCAAAATGTACAAAATGTCGGAGTGCAGCCCTAGGGATGAATAGTAGCTGCAACTCAAGAACTGGATGGGGATGGTTGAAGATATTGGACAAGATGAATAGACCTTCTCCAATGTATCTTCCAAGTGAAAGGCTGATCCTAACACTGAAGTTCTCACCCTCCAAATAAACACTGCAGTTGGTCACAAAAATAACATAGTCATTAAGGGATACCACGCTGTAGGTGAAAGAAAATGGTTGTCCTGATGCTAAATATAGTGAAATAAGCTCCAAAATCTTCCTCACTGATTTCCAAAAGGAAAGAAAGCTTCCTCCTCTAAAAAATATGCTCCGGAAGTGGTGTTGTGAAACCTCCACTGCAACACCCTACAACACAACGTTATACTCTGCAAAAATAACATTGTAGCTAAAGGAGGTGGCTTGGCCTTAAGCCTGAATGTGGAGAAATGAAGGACAAGCTACCTCAAGAGGCCTCTCTTGAAGGGAGATTGAATTCCTAAACAATAATGCCTTGTGCTAAGCCGCACAACAATCTCAACTAAACAGTTGAAGAAAGCACAATAGTCATGCAGACCATAAATTCCATAATACATATCATGCCCTATTATGGCTGCCTTATCATCCTTTAATATAAATGGAAGCCTTCTCACCTTGGGTCCCACTCATTAAGGTTTCCTCGACCAAGGAATATTCCTCCCACTATCACTGCGTTGTCTCCATAGATGATTTCCACCTCTTATCCCAACGTTGTTGACTTGGTCAAACTTGAGCTTGTCCACATGAAAATACTCCTTTTCACATATGAGGGTGTGAAATCCAGCTCCTATGATGATCCTGTTACACCATTTTTTGGTCATCTAACCTATTATCATTATATGGACCCAAGTACATCATGTAAGACCAATTTTAATCCAAGTAAAATTGCTTTCACTATGAAAATAACTTAGTAAATCACCTTTATTAAGTTGTTTATAGTCTAAACAGGAAACCCCATAAGGAAATATTAAATAAATATACATTTTTTTGATTTTCCTCAAGAAATAATTAGTTAAATAGTAATTTAATTAATATTTCTAGTTATATTTAACCCAAAACAAAGAAAATAATTAAATAAATCATTATTTATCTTATTATTTTCTAAAAAATAATGGTTTAAATCTTATTTAAATGATATTCTTTGTTAAATATGACTAATTCACCCTTAAATAATTAAATAAATCATTATTTATTTGATTATTACTCAAACATATCCTTAAAATGATAAATAAATCATTTATTTACTGATTATTACTTAATCACATCCTTAGAATAATAAATAAATCATTTATTTATTTATTATTTACAAATAAAGGGATTTGACTGAAGTCAAATACCTTTTCCCTCCAACAAATACAACAAAATATTCCATAAAAGTTGGATTTAGATTTCGTTAATAATATTTTAATTATGCACCAATCTCTAGACTAACTCAATATTTTGTTATAAATAGAAGAGTTTTCCCATTCATTTGTCACCTTTTGTTGCCTAAAGATCACTCTGGATCTCAACACTTGGTCTAGCTATTGATCCACAATCATAGCCATACTTTTCCATTTTTCTCTGGGTTTTCTACACCATCAAGAGAGAGAAGTTTAAATTTGAAGTTATGAGGACTCACAAGAACCCATCCCATTGAGGAGAACAGGGAACACCCTCTTGTGTTTTCCCCCCAGGTACCATTAATAAAAATATTCATTGGATATATTCTTGTCTTGTATATTGGATCTATGGAGTAAATATTATTTTTCTACTATTTAATGTCTTCTAATGCATATATCTAGATTTTTGTAGCATTTGTCTTGATCATCTAACTGCAGATCTGAAGATATTAGCAGTCATTTCTGCTGTTAGGGTTGTAAGTTATGTGTAGCTAAAGTGGTATTTTTTCGTACACTTCGAATCAAGATTCATACTAACAACTGGTGACTCCACACGGGTTTACCATTACCACTGCTATCGTGTTTCTGATCGTTGCATATCCAGCTTTTTCGAACCCTAGGATTTATCTTCAGCCCCTTTTTTTGCTTATTCTTGATGTTTTTTTTAACCCATAAAACCCTAAAACTATAAAAATTCTAACTTCCGTGTGTTTTCGGACCCATTGCGCAGGTCACACACATTAGCCGCAGCTGAGATGAAATTTTTTTCTGAAACATGCTGTCGAGAGTGCCGAAAGTGTAGGTCACACTTTTCTACCCAAAACCTGTGACCTCAACCTCCAGGGTGAACTTTACAACCCAAAAAGTGTGACCTCTGCTGAAAACATGCCAAAAAATGTGACATGGACTTTCTGCATGGATTTTTTTGAAATTTTTTTGGGTTTTGCTGAGCCCCTGTTCAGGGTTGTCTTACCTCCGTATCCGCCCGTTTTGGACCTGTACTTGTTTTTTTTCACTCAACTAAGTGGGAACCTAGCTCCCTAAGGCTTCAAGACCCTCCACTTTTTGTGTAGGAGTGTTTGCTATTGTAGGTTGTCTGAAATTTCAGTCTTTAGCCAATTTTTCATATTTGATACCTCATCTTCAGATCCACTTCAGATTGGCTTGTTATCCATTCAAATCACCTCATTTAGCCTTGTTTGGGTTTTCCTTTAGGGTGAAATCCACTTCCCTCCTAGAGATAGCCTTTCACCACCTCTTTTTACAGCAATTTTCCTCTGATTTGTTGCTATTTTCTACACCACTTTCCAGTAGATTTTTTCTTTTAGATCTCTATCCCTCTTGACCCTAGATCTATTAGCCTTTTTTTTTAGTGTGTTTAAATTATTTTTTTACTCACCTATAGACTATTTGTTGAGAAACCTGCCTCCTTGGGTTTATATTGGTGCATTATTAGCTGTTTATTTTATGTTTTGCAGGCCTATATACTGATATTTGCAGGTTTATTTACAGCTATACAACACACTTTTTATTTTTCTCTACAAATGTCTTGGTTTAAAAATTAAAATTTACACACTTTGACACACACACCCTAAGTGAAAAAGGGCTTGTTTGACACTGCCAAGTAAAGACTCTAAAACATTGAAATCATTTGATCCTGCACCTATTTGCCCTTGTTTCGACATTATGATCACTTGATCCTGCACCTCCGTGCCCTTGTTGGTCTCTTTTTCCCTTGTGTCGTGTTTGTGTTGTCACCATTGTGCCACCAAGGCATTCATCCCGGAGACTTCTTGGCCTTGTGTTGTCACCATTGTGCCACCAAGGCATTCATCTCGGAGACTTCTTGGCCTTAATCCTCAGTTTCCGGTAGGGAGACTTACTCCTCCGTAGAGGATTCGAGTTAGTCCTCAACTGAGTCCGCACTCTGACTCTTCTTCTGGTCCTTTCGGTTCTCCTTCCTATTTTGCCTTCGGTTCTCCCCCTGTCACCTTCACCATGTCTGGTGCAAGGCCCAAAACTAGTGGTAACCCTGGCCCTCCCACTAGGAATACCACTAGTGAGACTGCAATAGACACTATCCCGGCTGCACCCTTACTCCCTTTCACGGCAGGCCTCAGCCTCCCCTATTTCAACCAGTTTATAAATGACCCTATACACCATGACGCTAAGTGGCCTGCTATGCCAACCAAGCTCCCTTCAGAAATCCCAAAGTTTTAAGGTCTTGCTGGAGAAGATCCTTCAAATCATATTCAGTCTTTCTACTTGTGGTGTTCATCTAATTCCATTACTAATGACTTTGTTCATCTTCGATTGCTCCAACGAATGCTTATAGGTGAAGCTTCTAAGTGGTATGTTGATCAGGCCCCTTCCTCTCATACCACCTTTGCGACCTTGGGCTGGGATTTTTTGTCTTATTTCTAGCTTCCCCTTCATTACGACACTAGTGCTAGGCTCTTGACTTCTTTCCGTCAATCATCTGTGACCTGCCTATCCGAACATGTTCAGGAATGGCGGATAAGAAGGAGCCTGTGTCGAGCCCCTAATTTCGAAGACCATGTCTACATGGGCTGGCTCCTTAGGACTCTCTTGTCGCCTATCAGGAAATACGTCGCATCGCAGTTTCCTCAAACCGAAGAAGCCGGTCTCCGAATTGCATTAAAATATGACCTGATCTATGCTTAGTCAGTTTATGTTTATACCGTCCTACCTGATGTTCCCAGACCTAGTGCTGCCAATGCACCTGGGGCATCTGACGCCACCGATGGTATCATTGGAGCTCTCTTTAATCCGTATGCTCAACCTCCCATGGGCTATGGATTCTCTCATGGAGGGGCTAGCTCCTCCAGCACTTTTCCCCCTCTCGGTAGCACGTATCCAGGATACGGCATGCCTCCTCCTTTTTCCCAACCTCCTATTTACCACACTGCTACCCAACCTCCTTATTATCTGTATCCAAAGCCTAGTGCTCCAGCTCCTAAAGCATTAGCACCTCCTCCTCCCTTGCCTTCTCAACCCCCGCAATAGCAACCACCACCCCCTCCGGGGTAGGTGTACGCACAGTAGGGTACGACTAATCCTCCTACCTCAAAAAGGAAGAGGAAAGGTAATAAAAATCAAGCTCCCTCTAGTAATCCTAGACCTAATCAAGGTAATGCTCGTAACACTACTGAGCCCAAGCAGGATAGGCCTCTTCATACGAACAAGCCCTGTTCTTGTTATGATGTTTATGATCATTATACACATGATTGTCCTCTTCTACCACAAATGCAATAGCTATGGGAATCTCAAGCAACATTGAGAGGACAACAAGCCATCCCTTCCATTCCTCCCAGTCCCGCACCTGGTCAGCCGGCTGTACTTACGGATCCTTTCCCTCAACAGGAATTTGTGGCTACCTAACCACCTGAAGGACAGGTGGCCACTCAATCTCTTCCATCTGGTTCCCCTGATTACTAGATTTTTATGATGTCCTCTAATCCTCCTTCTGAACCTTCTTCTCCTGGCCCTTGTCCTTCAGTTGGTACTCATGACCCTCTTTACCCTCGTGGGATGGTTCCTCCCAGCCTTAACCATCTTGGTGCCATCCCACCTGGTCATTACCCCTCTGGTCAGATACTGTTCCTAGCTCCCCCACCAGGAGTGTACATAGTACCTGTTATGGCCACCCTCTCTATTCCTAACCTGACCCTTGGGATTCCAGTCTGGTACCTCTATCCTCCAGCCGCTACCCCACCTGGTCAACCTAAACCTTATCTCGCTTTGACCCCGATTCAACCAGTCCCTATGACTTCTCCTGCTACAACAGTGCCTCATTCACCTCAACAAGAACCACCTCCCATTGTGACCGCTTTGGGTAAGAAGGGAAAAGCTCGCAATGGGGTATCAAAGGATAAGGCGACCCCAACAAACCCTGCCCCCTCTCAGCCTCCAAAGCGTACCATCCAGTGTGCTTTGTGTGATGATGTCAGCCACACCACCCATACTTGCCCAAAATTGCCTCACCTCAAGTCCATGGTCAATGAGTCATTTCCAGAATCTGATATCCTAGAGGTATATGTCACTATACCCGATTTAATCCCGTAACTCAAACCATTGTGCACAAATAACCCTTGTGCTTTATGTGATTTCCATGGCCATTACACTCACCTGTGTCCTCGCCTCGAAGAGTATCGTTCCTCTTTAGAAGCCTTAGACCAATTTGAGGCCGAGCGCCATGAGTCACCCGCTCCCTTATTTTCGCATCTTGCTTCGGAAACACCCGAGAACACAGATGCTCCCATTAACTTCTCCCCTTATAATGTTGAGATAACGGGGCCTTAGTTGGAAGTCCACGATGAGACCTCCCCTAATGTTTCGCCTGACCTCCCTTCAGCCCCCTCCCTACTCTCAACATCGGTGGATCCTTTTTCCACTCACTCTCCCGCTACCACTTGTGACGATGCACATACAAACCTCTCCTCTCATGATGAGGAGTAAGGTTGTTTCGTCGCATCAGGTGGTCTTTCTTCCATCAGTCACCCCATCTTCTATTACAATGATGACATTATGGAAGCAATGACCACTCTTGACTTTATCTCCCTCGCTTACATCAAACTCATGCATTTGAACCACATGCACCATGTGGCCATTACATTGACACCCAATGTTTGGGTAAGGAGGGCACTCATATTGGAGAGACTAGGAGAAGAAGTCCTTCAACACTCTCCTAGTGACTCTAGTCATGACAAATCTAGTCCCATTATTCTTCCACATTTGGAAGAACCTCTAGAGTCCCATATCACTTCAAGATCACTCTAGGCATGATACCCCTCATCATTCCTTCATTTTTCATCAGCAACCCAATCTCATAGACATTGTGGTTGACCAAACTATATGTTTTCTGGGAGAAAATCCATTCATTATCCCAAATACTATCTTTGGGATATTACAACCATGTGTGCCAACCTATAAACTTAAATTCCATTTGATTCATATATGCAGTATCAAAAGAGATTGGCAATCGTCTATTTCCTTTCTCAAACTACGCAACCATACCGAAAAAAATGGCACACCACATCATTAAACTGTGTTTAGATTTCCCTTTTTCTAAATACATTTTGGCATGTCCACAAAATTCTTGGGGGCACCTATGCCCCTCAACCATAAAAAATCCCAGATCTCAGCCAAAAACAGCACTAAAAACCCCTTTTTTGATAGGTCGCACTGTTCAGGTCATTTCCTGGAACAGGTCACATTTTTCTGCCCAAAACCTGCTACCTAGGTCACAGAACAGACCCCAAAAAGCACCACCTGGCCTGTTCATGAGCTTTGGGTACCGAAACTGAACTTTCAATCCACTGAAATGAAAGAGTAGGATTAGGCCTATTACCTACAACTGATAGATCTCAAATTCCAATGGTTGATTTATCTGCTTCAATTGTCGCAAAATTTAAGGCCTCCTCTCCCCACGACATTCACCTTAGCTCCACCAGCAAATAAGTGAATCTGGAAGGAAAATTCCTTATTAAAAGAAAACCCCTGATTTTTCTTTCGCTTACTGCAACCAAAACGTAGCTCAGTTTGATGAACTGTATATACCATTGGAAATATCTCACCAAAGCCCTCAAATGGGTATCGATTAGCTTTTTTGATTTGATACTTCATTGGGACACTTTTTTCCCATGAAGTGCCACTTCACCCTTCCTCAAAATCGAATTTCTTCACCTGCAACACTCGTACCGAGGGCACCATGTTGCCTCCATACTTGTCCATGCTCATGTTGATTTTCATTGTGAGTTACCATATTGTACTCATGCCTTTATGCTCCCCATTAGACCATTTTCTTTTGTGGCAGCACCATCGAGTCACCCTTGTTTAGAGCATCTAAGTTGACTCATCATTGCTTTCATGGAGTCTATCCTGAGTTCCTTCGCATTCCGCTATAGTCCTCCATCCTTCATTTCTTGGTTTCTCTCTCGTGTCGCTCATTTTGGTCTTCAATCCTATTGTCTCCTATCCCCCATGATATTGTGTTAGCCGCTACCAGGTCATCCATGTTGTTTATGCTCTAACAAGGGAAGTTGTCCATTCACTATGCATTTCCCCCCATTTCATCATCATCACTGGTGTCAGTCTGTCAATCACTCTACTATTTTCTCTCGTACCTTAGTTGAGGATCCCTTATTGCCACACCTATGGCAGACCTCCTTCTGTCGACATCAGCTCATTCATTCCAAAAGAAAGCCCTAGAGGGTGGTGTACCTTGGTTCCAGCTTCCACTTCTTTTTGGTACCTCGGATCAGGAAAAGGGACTCCTTATTACCCTTTGACTTGATTTCTTCTCAGCTCCAGCTCCTTTCAGCATGATCGAGATCTGTATACTTGATGGTTCAATGATGTAGTAGCTGACATCGATGACTCCTGGGTGTGTGTGAGATGTCTCAGTCCTCATGAGGGGGTGGCCCTACAGGTAGCCCCCCACACACTCGGATGACATATTCATTACAGTCTTCGATGCAACTCCATACATTTGATGATGTCGGCCTCAGTCGCTTGCAACACCTTTTTGTTTGCATGTATCAGTTAGATTTTTAGAGCCCTTTCCTATTGTCAGGGGCATCTGGGTTGTATTTATATCTCATGTACTCAGATATTATCGTACAAATTCTTGGTTGTTATCCCAAGCACAATATGTATGTGGGATTCATTATCATGTTATTTATCTGGCTCATGTTTAGGCCAGCATATACTTTATTATTGCGTTCCGTCGTTTTCCGGGCGCCTTATTGTTTGTACTATTGCCTCGGCAGGCATAGGTATGCGTCCCCTGCTGCCTATAGTAGGTACTTACTCATTAAAAAGACTTATCGCACCTACAAGTTGCCTCCTTATGGTCTAGGTCTTTCAGCACTTTGGTTTACCTTATACTTCTCTCTCTTTTACTTCCCCTTCGATGTCTAGTGCTTGAGTTATTACAACATACTTCGGTCATACAATTAGCTCCTAACGCTCGCACGCTAGGGGGAAATCTGTTCCACCATCTTTTGGTCATCTAACCTATTATCATTAGATGGACCCAAGTACACCATGTAAGACCAATTTTACTCCAAGTAGAATTTCTTTCAATATGAAAATAACTTAGTAAATCACCTTTACTAAGTTGTTTATGGTCTAAATAGGAAACCCCATAAGGAAATATTAAATAAATATACATTTGTTTGATTTTCCTCAAGAAATAATTAGTTAAATAGTAGTTTAATTAATATTTCTGGTTATATTTAACCCAAAACAAGGAAATTAATTAGATAAATCATTATTTATCTTATTATTTTCTAAATAATAATTGTTTAAATCTTGTTTAAATAATATTCTTTGTTAAATATGACTAATTCACCCTTAAATAATTAAATAAATCATTATTTATTTGATTATTACTCAACCATATCCTTAAAATGATAAATAAATCATTTATTTATTTATTATTACTTAATCACATCCTTAAAATGATAAATAAATCATTTATTTATTTATTATTTACAAATAAGGGGATTTGAATCAAGTCAAATTCCTTTTCCCTCCAACAAATATAATAAAATATTCCATAAAAGTTGGATCTAGATTTGGTTAATAATATTTTAACTATGCACCAATCTCTAGACTAACTCAATATTTTGTTATAAATAGAAGGGTTTTCCCATTCATTTGTCACATTTTTTTTCCTAAAGATCACTCTAGATCTCAACACTTGGTTTGGCTATTGATCCACAATCATAGCCATAATTTTCTATTTTTGTCTGGGTTTTCAACACCATCAAGAGAGAGAAGTTCTCAATCTGAAGTGTTGAGGACTCACAAGAACCCATCCCATTGAGGAGAACAGGGAACACCCTCTTGTGT
Source organism: Pinus albicaulis (assembly GCA_034641835.2). Lineage (NCBI taxonomy): Eukaryota > Viridiplantae > Streptophyta > Pinopsida > Pinales > Pinaceae > Pinus > Pinus albicaulis. The sequence continues at coordinate 587,295,158 of CM076578.1, read as the reverse complement.
TTTCCTCCCAGGTGCCATTAATAAAAATATTCATTGGATATATTCTTGTTTTTTCTATTGGATCTATGGAGTAAATCTTATTTTTCTACTGTTTAATGTCTTCTAATGCATAGATCTAGTTTTTTGTATCATTCGTCTTGATCATCTAATTGCAGATCTGAATATATTAGCAGTCATTTCTGCTATTAGGGCTCTAAGCTATATGCAGCTAAAGTGGTATTTTTCTGTACACTTCGAATCAAGAATCATACTAACATATCCCTTTTCACATTATGAGGTATTTTATTATTATTTCGGAAATGTATGGGCCTCCTTACCCATTTATTCATCTCCTAAGTCTAAATAGAAAAAATCAATATTCCAATTAACTGTATGCTAATTTTGGAATATTACAGTCCTCCCCTCCCAAATGTTGCTTGTCCTCAAGCAACTGCAAGGATAGAACTGAGAAGTCTCCCCTCCTCCTACTGTATCATCCACATGTGATAAATTCCTCCAAGGAATGAGATGTTTTCTCATCAATAAATCTCCATATTTTTCCTCCCAAGCGTGAAAGCTAGTTGAATAGCTATCATCATGAACAAGTAGAGTACTCAAGGAGGAAATAAGGGGATATCTAGAGGTCCCTTTGAGGAATGGGATATAAAATGTAATGGGAACCATAATTCCCATGTGGTTCCTCCATCCCCAAGCTATCATCCATGCAAAATTAGCCACCCTCCAAAATGGTAACTCATGCAAATCCTCCTCCACCTTTGGCTCCTACAATGTAGGTGGGCTAAATATATGAAAATGGTAGACAACATTACCTACCCCATGCTATCCTCCTTTCCACTTATGACAAGTGTAGAGTATCTGTTGATCTTGGGCTGCAATAGTGTTGCCCTCAAGTGGCAAGAAGAAGACTAGATCTCCAAAGATCTCCTCTCCAACGTTATGAATCATGCTGGCCCAAACCATCTCATACATGATGGATAAGAAATCATCACCATATGTCATCCAATCAGTCCCATGGCCCACCTCATGAAGAAGCAAGTGTTTTACTGTAGTGGCTATATCATCTCCCATGCTCCCCTTGGAACATGTAATGCAGAAAGTGTGGGAAATCTCTTTCCCCAAGGACACATCCAACCAATGTGTCTCTCCCCCAATCATGCTCCTAAGAGCAACACCAGAAAATGGAATCATGATTAGCATCATGCTAGCTTCTATATGTAATAACGGAGAGGGACAATGGTCCCTCAAATGAAACCAATGCAGTTTTACTCTCAACTGAATCAGAAAATGGCATGATGTGTGGTTTCCCAACCACTTGCTTACTGCCCCAATCTCCTCATAGGTTTGGATAAGTGTATGGTGTATGGTGCAAAGTGATCATGCTTTGCATAATATATCATCTCCCCAAGACCTCCTAGGGAGTGGCCATCACCAAAACTGCTTATGGCCTCAAGTAGACCATGAAGTCTAGAAGAAAGAATGCTTATCCTTGGAGCAATGTCTTGCACATATAAGGTTAAGGAATGCACATATTCATTATACAAACCATTATGAAACCAAACAATATCCTTACCATATGCTTTGCCCATGAAAATGGAGTGGCTCATAGATGAATCCCCTCTCATTCTCAAAGAGAAAAGAGGTGGCTATGTTAACTCTTCCAAAGAGTTATGTATCTCCTCCATCTCCATATGATCCATGCATCTCCTCAAATGATGATATATCTCCTCCTCAAAGCCTTCCCAAATTTACCTCTCCATGATGGTGTGGTATGCTCTCATAGAATAAGTGTGGCTAAAAACGAAATCCTCATGAGTTGCTTGTAGTAACTTCTCCTTAAGCTTGGAAGCTCTATATAAGAAGATCCTACCATGATAGTATATGACCCCATCTTTGACTGAATATCCCTCCTCATGCAACTGGTCATCCAATATCATACAAGTAAAAATATCCTTCGAATAATCCACCAGCAGCTGGGATTTCCAATATGGACCTATCCTCCATAGTGACAACGCTGATGATCTATCACAAAGAACATATGTCATATGGTTTTCCTCCTCTTTAACATCTCCTTGAGCTTGGAAGCTCTAGATAAGAATATCCTACCGTGATAGTCTATGAAACCATCTTTGAATGAATATCCCTCCTCATGCAACTGGTCATCCAATATCATACAAGTAAAAATATCCTTCGAATAATCCACCAACAGCTGGGATTTCCAATATGGATCTATCGTCCATAGTGAAAATGCTGATGATCTATCACAAAGAACATATGCCATATGTTTTTCCTCCTCTTTAACATCTCCCATGCCAAAGATGCAAGTTGGAAGGCTGTTATCCTTCCCATGTTGCTCCTGCCACAACGCAAAATATGAAATGAGAGTGGGTAATGATGATGTTGAGAGAATGCCTCTCCTCTCCTTTAGTATACCCAAGACTCTCAGTGATGTATCAATATCTCCCAAGGTTCTCACCCCTCTAGAATCAATGAGTGGTTCCTCCAAATGTAAAGCATCCCTCATCATCTACTGATCTAGTGGTCTCCTCGGTGAGATGCCTCCATGCAATGAGACATAAATATCAAGAGTAGACTACATGCATGAATGGACAGACTTGTCCCTACCTTCATTGTGCAATCTATTCTCCCTCTTCTGTGCATCAACCTCCTGAAATGGATAGGGGTGTGTGCTCCTCATCACATGATGTTGGTCATCCTCCCTATCTCCTCCTTTTATCTCCATGGTTTCACACCCTATCATCAATGGCACATGTTGATCATGGGCTGTGTCTTGATCTCCACCTATGAGATCCCAGGGAATTCCTTGCAATGATACAATAATCCCTCTTGTTGTAGCATGTGCTACCTCTACCTCTGCATGAGGTGCTAGATGTGCTCTAGACATGACAACACTGTTGCCCTCAACTTTTTCTTCCTCTCCAATATGAATGGGAAACCTCCCAATAATTGGATCCTCTTTTGCCAAAGGGATCTCCATGCCCTCTTGTTCATGAATATGAGATAGAGGTCTTGCCTCTAGCAAGGTATGATGCAATATGTTAGCCTCCTCATTAGTTTTCTGAAGTGGAGTTGATTTTATGGTTTCCCCCAACACATGAAAAGTTTCAGTTTGTTTTGGTTTGTTTGGTTTCACCAAGGATTTCTGAGAAAGTTTTCCATCAAATATTTCTATTAACCTCTTAGTGAACTTTGCTCAAAGAAAAAGATTCAAATATCCCCCATGCATAGGCCTTACCTCCAAAATGCAGCACTGTAACTTTGATGGCTTCATCTTCAGAAATTTGGTGCTGCTGCAAATATTGTCTAGCTCCTCCACCCAAGATCTAGCCGAACATGTAGGTGAACCATCAAAAGTATATAGGAAAAATATACTCATGTTATGATACTTTCTTCTCTCTACCTTGATCTTTCAAAACTCTGGAAAAGTGATATGATCTCGAAAATTCTTAGTTTGAGATTCATATTCTTGTAGAAAATCACTAAGAGTTTCCCTCCTAGGAATTTCTTCTTCTTATATCTCTCTCATAGAAAATCTGGGCATATGACTGTGCTGTGAATCATAGTGTTTAGCTGCATGCTCACACACATCATGTGAAAATTTGGAGTTGGCTTTAGATCCAAATTCCTTTGGACATTCTCTCTCTCTTCTCATATTTTTGAGATCTCCTTTAATGCTCTGTATAGATTGAAAAATAATCTTTAAGAGCCTCTCTTCCTTCCTTCCTCCCAAGAATGGAGAATTATTTTTGTATTTTCTATTCATCTTGTCTTCTTGATAGCATATTGGCTGATATTCCACAGGATGAGTCAAGATTATGCTCTGATACCACTGTAATATCCCAAAATGGGGATGCAGTAATACATGAACACAATAATGGAAATAGCAATGATAAACATCACATGGAATGTGAGAATAACATATAGGCATCATATTAGTAATATAGTAGAAAATAGATACAAGATATTGAGGAAAGATTCACTCAAGATAGGCATAATCAGCCTCAAGAAACATGTACATAAAATATAATATCACTGCTACACAGGAAAGTGTCCAAGGCTATGACAATGAAGTTTCATTAAGTAGAACATCTGTTGGAGAGTTTCAATACACAAATATGAAAATATACAACTCATACAATGTTGGGAGCAAAGATCTAAAATCCCAAAATCAATTTTAAGACAATCCGGAAAGGATTTCCTGAAATATGAAAAATGTACAAAATGTCGGAGTGCAGCCCTAGGGCTAAGTAGCAGCTAAAACTAAAGAACTAGATGGATATGGATAAAGATGCTAGACAAGATGAGTATACCTCATCCAATGATCTTCCAAGTGAAAGGCTGATCCTAACACTGAGTATATCACCCTCCAAATAAACACTGCAACCCCTCACTAAAATTGGTCACAGAAATAATGCAGTCACTGAGGGATACTACGTCGTAGCTGAAAGAAAATGGTTGGCCTGATGCCAAAGATAGTGAAATCATCTCTAGAATATTCCTTACTGATTTCCCAAGGGAAATAAATCTTCCTCCTTCGAAAAATAAGCTCTGGAAGTAGTGTTGTGAAACCTCCACTACAATACCCTGCAACACAACATTATACTCTACAGAAATAATTTTGTAGTTGAAGGAGCTGGCTTGGCCCTAAGTCTGAATGTGGAGAAATGAAGTACAAGCTCCCTCAATAGGCCTCTCTTGAAGGGATAAGGAATTCCTAAACAGGAATTCCTTGTGCTAAGCAGCACAACAATCTCAACTAAATAGTTGAAGAAAGAAGAATAGTCTGCAGACCACAAATTCAATAATCCTTATCATGCCCTGCTATGGCTGCCTTGCCCTATTTTTATACAAATGGAAGCCCTCTCACCTTGGGTCCCACTCATTAGGGTTTCCTCCACCAAGGAATCTTCCTCCAACTATCACTGCGCTATCTCCATAGATGATCTCCACCTCTTGTCCCAACAGTGTTGACTTGGTAAAACTTGACCTTGTCCACATGTAAATGCCCCTTTTCACACATGAGGGTGTGAAATCCAGCTCCTATGATGATCCCTTTTCACATTATGAGGGATATTATTCCTATTTTTGAAATGTATGGGCCTCCTTACCCATTTATTCATCTCCTAAGTGTAAACAACAAAAATCAATATTCCAATTAGATGTATGCTAATTTTGGAATATTACATAGATTATGAGATTATAAGTGAGTATCTTGTAGAATATAAGTCTCAAGCTATAGCTTTCAAGGAGAATCTAACTCTCCCATAGTTCATTCAACTCAAAGAAGAAAAGAGACCTTGCAGCAATAGAACAATAAAGGGAAATGTATTTTTATTGTCTACATTTGATGGGTCATCTACATGCACAACAAGAGCTTGGGGAATGAAGTTGGATGCATTCTTCCTACTATATCTGGTGGTAGAAAGAGAAGCTATTGATATTGCAATGCTACAGCCTGATGGTGAAGCAAACGTTTGGTGGTTCATCCATTTGAGTCATGCAAAAGTGACTGAATATACAGATTTTACTCAAAGGTTGATCAAGAAGTTTGACAAGAAGAAATCAAAGGGGAAAAGGCCTTCACCACCACTTGTTGTAGGAGCACTTACATCAAGAGAAAGAATGCTTGCACCTTTGCAAAGTGGTCTTGATCTCTTGATAGTTAGAGTCCCATGCACTATTCTGGAGATGCATGAGGAGGAGGAGACTTGTACCAGCATTGATGTAGCCATAGTAGAGCAACCATCATAATCAGTAGTTGGGGAAGCCATCACACTGGAATGAGGAACCCTTGTAGCAGTACAAGATATTCCTGAGCTTTACCAAGGTATGCACATGTTTCAATTTTTTGTTACTTCAGCACATCATATGGAGGATTGTGGGAATGTACCATTGCATGACCTAGGGTCAAAGTACATTGTTGATTTGGAACAGTGGACTATCACTACGCTGAGCACCCTTCCTTTTCTCAAGGAGGAGATATGCATTCATCCTAGTGTATCATTTTTATGCTGTACACAACTCTTGGAGTTGGAGTGTAGTTTCTTGGAGGACGGGATGAGCATTTTCTTGAACAATTCAATGAAGAACTATGTGTTCAACACTGAGCATGATATTGAGACAACAGATGCACCATTATGGATATCAGTGCACTGCCATTGAGCAGCAATGATGAGTTGGGGGCCCAACCATTATTGGAACATTCGAATGACCTTCCTACATGTATAACAGAGGATAGGGAGATGGTTGATGAAGGGTAACTTATATTCCATTTTTATGATGGATCTTATTTAATGATAAATTCATTTCTGAATGAGAATATTATTCCTTCAGAATATTTGGATCCTTATGGGACCAACTTGGTCATTGAGGAGTGGTCTTCATTTGGAGATCTTCAGGAGATTTCATTTCAACATCCCATGAAATGAAAAGACAGAAATCTGATTTGGGAGGATGGTACTCTCCATTCGAGGGATACCTATTTTGAGCATAATGTTAGACACTCACCATTGGATAGATGGGTGATGTTGATGAGCAAGAGGTTTGGAAGCCACTTGCAGATTTATGACACTGGGTAGTAGGAAGAAAGACTACGTTGGTTATTCTTGAAAGATTTTGGTCGTCATATGACACATTATACAACAAAGAGTAGGTTCGTGGATGGAACTTGGCATGGCACCTACATCATATGGCAGAAAATATTTGGGGTGTATTCGGGTGATGTGATATCTTTCATGTCAAACATCATGTCGTTGCTCCATAGTTTATATGGTGATGGTGTGGGGAGGCAACAAGAGTTTTTTTTGCTTTCGTTACTCTTGGGAGAGTATGGGCTGATTTTCTTCCATAATTTGCATGATGTTGCAGGAGTAGATGATGGCACTATCATGGTGCAAAGGGGATACTCCTTAGTCTTGGAGGATCAGGAGGTACTTCCCCTCTGGAAGGAATCTCCCATATATAGTAGCATTATGATTGATGGCTTTGACATGTGGTATGTCAAAGGATGGAGCTATGAGATGATAGGAGCCTTGTCACAAAGGCCAACATCTTTGTCACTTGGGAGCTTGGGTTTATTAATGGATTGTTCCCAGGATCACTTCACATTTGATGCACTTGATGGGCAAGTAGGAGATGAGAGCGATGGAGTAGTGTATGGACACATATATTACCATGATATGATCTTATTGACTTGGATTTTCAAGCATAAGAAGAAATATCTTCATGTAGCACATAGTCCATTCCTCTTCATGGGAGTATATCATATCACTATGGAGGGATCATTTATGGATCTTATTATCATATTTCTCTCAATACATGGTAAGAATTGGGTTTTTTCATTTATTGATTATCTAACACAACATTTTCATTCTCTTACCATCTCTATACAGTACATTGCTCCACAAGAGGGCAAGCCTCTATTTGGGCTTCATGATCATTTTGAGACCAACATCTATAATGGAGATAGCCATTTATTGTATGGCTTTGGGCAAGTGTTGTAGTATTTCCTGTATGTTCAATTGATATACAATGCCATTTACTATTAGCTAGTAAGTGTGATGACATGCACAACTAGCAATTTATTGGGAGACAACTTGCCACATCATGTTCTGAAACTGTAGTTGGTAAAACTGTGCTATGACTATTTGAGAAACTGTTGGTACCTTTCAGCACTATGTAAAACCTTTAGTACTTCACTCATTTGTATTCCATATGGTGATAATGACATATTAATTTTATATGCGATGACTTGGGCAAGAACCAAAGAGTGGGTCTTTGAGGATCCTATTGCCTTTTTTCTCCATGAAGGCAACATTATTGCAGCCCACATTCAACAACAACTCTACACTTATCATAAGTGGAGAGAGAGATAGTGTGGGATGGATAATTTGACCCATCATGTTCAGCTATGCAACCCACCTTCTTTGCAGGAGCCTAAGGTGGAGGATATGTTTCATGAGTTGTCATGTTGGAGGGTCACTCACTTTTTGTGGATGATAGCTTGGGGTTGGAGGCTTCACATGGGAATGAAAGTTCCCAATATATTTCAGATTCCATGCCTCAAGAAGGCCTCTACACCACAAATAGTTTCTTCCAGGGATGTCCCACTTTTTCATGATGAGATCCATTTGGAAATTTCACCAAAGGCATACTTATAAACTTGGGAGGAGCAACTTGGAGACTTATTGATGAGACAACACCTTGTTCTTTGGAGGAGCTTATCACATGGAGATGCTACAGGAGGAAGAGGAGAGGCTCTTTAGTTCTATCCTTATAGTTTCTTGAGGACAAGAAAAATTTGGGAGGGGAGGACTGTAATATTCCTAAATTAGCACACAGCTAATTGGAATATTAAATTTTGTTTTTTCTCTTAGATAGAGGAATAAGAGGGCATGGAGACCCATAAATCTCCTTAGTAGGAATAAAAGAAACTCCTAGTGTGAATGGAGGTAATCTAAAAGATGTATTGAATACCCTTAGGTGTGAAATGGGTCTGAATCATGTTGAATAGGTCAACTTTGACCAAATAAAATAGCGTTGTTATGGAGGAGTAGCATTAATTGTGGGACAATGTAGTTTTGGAGGGAGATTGATTGGATGATGGTGGAAAACCTAACGAGTGGGACCCAAGGTAAGAAGGCTCACATTTTTTATAAGGAAGAGGATGGCATCCATATGGGAGGGGTTACAATTATTATTTTGATATGTCTGTTTAGACTTTATTTCTCTCTTCAGTTGTTTAGCTAAGATTGCAGTGTTGTTTAGCATAGGGTGTTCTCGAGTGAGAATCCCACCTCTTTCCTTGAGAAGCCTCTTGGGAGAGTATTTATCTATCATTCCCACATATCTGAAATTCTGGCCAAGCTTCAATCTTCATCTACAATGTAGTTTCTGTTTAGATTTGTGTTGTGGTGCAGGGTGTTGCAATGGAGGGTTGAGAAACCCACTTTTTGAGCTAGTTTTTCACAGGAGGAAGGATTACTTCTCTTGGGAGATCAGAAAGGAGGGATTATAAGCACATTTAAGATCTTTGGCACCAAAAAACCTATTCCCATCATTTACAATGTCGTTTCAGTCTGGAATTGCGTTATTTTGGAGGGAAGCTTCAGAGGAGGATCTATTGGCTCTTTTAGAATGTATTTGTTAGGTGAAGGGTTTAGCATTTCATTGGAAGATACCTATGGAGGAGATCTACATCAGATCCATATTATTTTTAGCCTTATATCTCAGGAGCTTTAGCTGCAATGATGCTTCAACCCTAGGGCTATAGATCACTATTTTTATTTGGGTATTTTTGAAACCCTTCCCGGGTTCTCTTTGAAAGGTGTCTAGGAGGCTAGATCTTCACTCCTAGCATTATTTGAGCTATATAACAGCCGATCCACATTGATCCAGATTTATGCAATAGTCTATGCCCTAAAACTACGTTCTCTTAGCTCAGGGAATTTGTATGACAACTATTTCTCATGTGATGCCATATTTTCTTGTAGAGGCTTGTTTTGTATTGCTTGAGTGACTTGATCCTCAAGATCTTGTGCCTAGTATTTGTTGCTATGTTTAATAATGTGGCTGTACATTTGTCTCATATCATGATATGTTGATTTATTCACTATTCTTTCCATTATTGTGTTCATGTATTACTACTTCCCCATTTGGGAATATCACAGAAGACCATGACAAGGAGGGGTGGAATCTTACAAATAACTGTAAATTAAGATAATTTAGAATAATAATAAGTATTTAGTTAAAAAAATGTAAACTTATTTGTTTTTACCCACTATACATTAATTTATTTGTCACAATAAACATGTAAAATAAAATCCAATAGGCTAATTAGATAAAATGTGGTAGGATATAAAAATAATGAAAATGATATTCAAACACATTATTTAATAAATAACAAGTGTAAAATATTAAACATAATTATCTCTTTTCCTTCATCCAGCTCAAATCGTAATATATCAATGTGTAATTTTGTGAAGAATTTCTTGTACTATCATGGCCATATTACTAAGGAAAAAACTTAGCGAAAAAAAATCCTTTCTAAAATATAAAGGATATTAATGTAAGCGTTGGATTTTCCATTTATGATAAATTTACTCACATTAAGTTTTGAGAAAAAATGTTTTTACGTTAAGTTGTTTTGACATTAAGTTCATTTTCAAAATAATTGTAGAAATATTTTATTTACTTGATGTGTATTCACTACCAAAAAGAAATTTTAAAGTGGACAACTTCAATTATTATAATGACGGAATGAAAGAAACCTATTAAATACATTTATTTAACATAAAATACATTTATTTAACATCGGAGAACATAAATGGAAAGATCAACATGTAGATTTGTTATAAATTTTAATGTGCATTCATGAAAAAAAATCAAGTAAATCATATAATTTATTCTAAGCAATGATGTGGTAACTTATTGCATTCTCGAATATTATAATTGAAGCATATACTATATTTTCCCACTGTTCGGCTGCTAGTTTGTCATTATTATTATCACTTTTTAACACCTATTTCATCCACTTCTACCATTCTTTATCACGTCATTTATCATGGTTTATCATATAATTCCATTTTATAATTATTTATGCTCTTATGGATAAATATTATTTCTTCTCCTTTATTTTTAATAAATTGATAATTATTATGCATGATTTTAACAATGATGGTTTATTAATAAATTTGTTGTAACATCACTCACCATTTTAGCCTCCAAGATATTTTCCAGATTGCAGATTTGATCTCCAGCTTATCATTAAATATTCCAACTCAGAAATTCATTGGAATAAGAAGTGACAGTTTTGCATTGGACGTTGTGAGAAAATGGAGAAGAATCTGGAAAATATGAAACATGGGTTTTGTCTAGAACGGACCGAATTAACTTCAATGAAGAGAATTTTGCCCAAATTCAGTTCGTATTAAGAGAAACGAAAGTTTCTTTGAAGACGATTTTCCCAGATTCATTGTTACTACTGTTTTCCAAATTATCTCAGTTGCAATACCAAATTCGACCTGTTCCTGTTGAATGATTGATGGAAAGATATTTTAGATATGATATTGCTGATCAATTGGTTGTGAACAATCCAATTTTGTTATGGGAATCATTTTGTAATCATCTCTGTTGTAACTTCTCTCTGATCTATGTGTATTTAAATGAAAAACACAGATCAAGAGGAGAATTATGAAAGGGAATATAGATTTCTTTATGAGAATAATTATGGATAGAACGTAGCTCTGAAAAGATAGAATTATATTTTAATGCGACTCAAGTTCAATGATTAATACATAAGTGAAGTTTATATTCCTTCTCTTTATCTGAAGTAACCAGTAGTGTACGCTGGCGGCTAAGGGCCCAACTTCTGGTGGAATTCACTGCTTCATCTGTGTCATACATTTCCAATTATCGCAAGTGTGATAGTTTGATAGTATTATTGGTTTCTGTGATTTAATCTCCTTTTCTATTTGTTATTTTCCTGTGTTAATCGAATAGCTCTGTTTTATATAATTTACAGTATTGTTGTTTATTCAATTTACTTTCATTTCAGATTGAGTTTCTTAGATAAATATTCTGCTCAATGTAATCAACTGTAACGAGTATTAAATACTGTTGTTAGGCTCTCAGATTGATATCATCATTGTTTTACTGAAGAATGCATTTGATTTAGATTCAATTAGTTTCGAAGAGAAGATTTATCACTACTATACTCTCAACTGATATTGTTGTTACTTGAATCACATATTTCTCTTAATTGAATTGATGTAGGATTTGATTACAGGATTGATTTTTCTTTTAATTACAATTAGAATTTACTTGCTGCATCTGTTTACTCTTTTATTAAAATATCTATACTGCAATTTATGAAGCATTACTCTCTGAATTAATATCTTGCACATATTCTGTACACTCTTGAAACAAAAATACTTACCCATGTTGATAATTAATGTGACGAAATTAGGAGTTTTAAAAGACACCTTTTAGAACCCAACATTTTGGTGCCATTGTCGGGGAGAGTGTTGAAATTTCACAGAGAGTGATGTATGTTTGATATTTGTTGCTGGGAAAGAATTGGGTATTAAAAATGGAAGGTAAGAACCTACGTAATGAGCAAGTGAAGTGCTTGCTCCTCTACCTGCTTTTCAACAAAATTGCATAGAATTTGAAGTAGGTGTTTGGTGTTTGTCTGCTGTGAAAGAATTTGGTATTAAAAATAGAAGGTAAGAACCTACGGAACGAGCAAGTAAAGCGCTTTCTCCTCCACCTGCTTTTCTGCAGAATTGCGCAGGAATTGAAGTAGGAATTTTAGAGGTAGAATTTTTGAAAAAAAATCTTGTAATTCCACTCGAGTGGTGATGTAAGCACCACCCATTTCACTAACCAATTGAAAGGAACATTTGAAGGAATATCCTCAAAGAAAAACATGAAGGAAATCTTCTATTATGGTAAAAAATGGCTCACATTGCAACTTTTGAATTCCCTATCAAAGATCTAGGAGGAGTGACATAAATGCACATAATTCCCCCATCGTCTCTACCAAATTTTCAAGGTTTGAGAAATGAAGATCTAGATACATTCGTATTTAAGTTTGAAATACTTTGTAGAGGATATGATTATTGTACTAATGGTCGAACGTTGAAAGTGTTTCCTCTTACTCTAAAAGGAGTAGCTCTCCGATGGTTTGTGAACCTTGGTGGGAACTGCATCCAAACATGGGAGGAAATTAAGAACATATTATTGAATAAGTATCCAGACTACTACAAATCCAATGAAGATATTTTCAGTATGATACAAGGGGAATATTAAAGCTTGGAGGACTATGTAGAGCGATTTCAATATAACCTTCAAAAATCAAAGCATAAGCATTTGGAAAAAGAGATCTTGAAAACACTCCTTCTTAAAGGAATCAAAGATGAATTTTTAGAATCTTAAATCTGATAGGAAAAGGTAATGTTTTCTAGTTATCATATGATGATGTTTGTGAATTGTGTATAAGGTATTTAAGAGGAATTTCCAAGGCTGGTAAGAATTCTAGAGAATTTTCTTTTTTCTTTTCCAAATTTACTACAAGAACAAGAGACATAAGAGCTAAAATCAATGTTTTATTTGAAAATTTTAAATATGATTTTATTAGCTCTCTAAATTCACAATTGAATGTTTTTCAAGTTCAGAAAAATCAATAATTTGATGAAGTGTTTTTCCCTCATTACCGAAAGGAGCATCCCATAGATAGTTTTTCTTCTTTATCTAGGATGGAAGTAGCATATCAAAGAGATGGGGAAGATGCAACAAGGTCAAAACCATGGAAATTGTGGCCTACGAGTATGGTTTAAAACACTTCCTCTCCATTCTCTTATTTTCATAATCCATTATGGAATACTCATATGTTAGGGCAGCCATGCCAATCTCAATATAACCACCACCAATCTTGTCTACAAGTTTGGCATGGTTCATCTTATGATTGCATGACTACTCTCCCTCATCTTGTAGCACAAACACATCTTACAGCTCTTCCACAACATCCTGCTTGATTATCAAAATCATCCATTCAACCCAATCAATTACATCATCAAAATGGTCCATCCCCTACATAATTTCCTGCTCAACTCATTTCACACCCTCACCATAATAAACCAGTACAACATGCTTACAGTGTTGAACTAAAAAATTTACCCACCCTTCCCACCCATTCTATCTCACATGCACCATTGGATAAAATTTGTAGAGAGATTCAGAATGTATCAAATCCAAAAATTGTAGAGGTTATGAAAGAAAATGAGGTTTCTTCTAGCCTACATCAAAAAGCCATTTTAAACACTCAAGAACTTCATGATATGACGGCTATGGGAAATCAAGAAAGTAAGGGATACATTGAAGATTGGTTTGAATCCATTTTTTTTCAGCATCACTCCATACTCAACAATTTTTGGCACCATATTTTCAACGGAAGTTGGCTTCTCATACTCTACTATTTATTAACATGAATTTTTCAAATTTGGGTATGTACATAATAGAAGCCTTATTTCAAAAATGGCTCCACTGAAAGTACTCTTATACATAAGCACATTCAATTTTCAAAGAAGAGTAGGTTAGTGTAGAAAATAAATAAACCAACCTAGATCCATCTTAACTCTGGATCTATCAAGCACTAAGAGGGATCAAATCTTTCGAGGTGAAAACCTCTTTTTTGAGTGCAAAACTTGAGGAAAGGTTTTCTCGAAAGTTAGTCGATATGATAGATCTGAAGGGGTCAAGTGAATCAAAGTGATTTCAGTCGTGTGCAACCAAGGAAAATATATCGATAATATGAGGAACATATGCTTAATTTTATCAATAATATGTAAATACATCTAATATTAACATAACCATTTTAAATATGTTAAATATGTCTAAGATTCATTGAGTCATTTTAATTTTAAATTTGATTAGTTACCTCAGTTTGTTGAGATGATAAATATTGTAAGATAACTTTAATGATGAAATAAAATTTTGAACGCAAAGTGACAATGTAATAATATTGAATGATAGAAACTGTGAATAATAAGAATGTAGTCAATTACGAAGTCTTCATTGTGATCGATTTTAAACTATTTTCTTCTACTATTCTTATTTTCACCCATGTTAGTTTTGTCATATTTTCATATTGATTATTTTAAAAGGACATTTGGAATCGTAAACCATTTAAATATTTAGCTCGAGCTATTGTAGTAAACATCATACCTTGTCTCTCTTGCTCTCCAATATTAATAGGTTGAAATACTATAACGCAAAAATCAATGTACATTGTCAATAATTTTTTGTGCTTACACTAAAATCATTGCACACACACTATTAATCCAATGAATTTAAAATTAATGTACCATCATACATCAAATTAGAAATCAACATATACACTGAAATCAATGCAACTAATGCAAGAAATCAAATAATAATAGAAAACAACATCTACACTAAAATCAATGCATATAATGAAAGTAATGAAATATGATTAGAAATCAACATCTACACTCACATAAATGAGTATAGTGCAAGTAGGAAAATAGGATTTAAAGCCAACATCTACACTGAAATCAATGCATCTAGTGCATGCAATCAAATAGGATTAGAAATCACCATCTACACTGAAATAAATGCATTTAGTGCAAGGAATAAAATAGGATTATAAATCATCTACATTTAAATCAATGCATTCAGTGCAAGCAATCAAATATAATTATAAATAAACATCTACATTGAAATTAATGCATCTAGTGCAAGCAATCAAATAAGATCAGAAATCACCATCTACACTGAAATCAAGGCATTTAGTGAAAGTAATCAAATAGGATTAGAAATCACCATCTACATTGAAATCAATCCATTCAGTGAAAGAAATCAAATAGGATTAAAAATAATCTACATTGAAATCAATTCATCTAGTGAAAGAAATCAAATATAACCAAAAATCAAAATCTACATTAAAATTAATGCATCTAGTGAAATCAATCAAATAGGATTAGAAATCATCTACATTGAAATTAATGCATTTAGTGCAAGCAATCAAATAGGATTAGAAATCATCTACATTAAAATCAATCCATCTAGTGTAAGTAATCAAATATCATTAGAAATCAAAATCTACACCAAAATCAATTCATCTAGTGCAAGAAATCAAATAGGATTAGAAATCACCATCTACATTGAAATCAATGCATCTACTGTAACAAACCTTCTTCCCTATCTCCCCCATATATATCTATATATCCATCCATATCTCCTTTTTCTCTTTATCTCACCCCACCATACACACACACTCTCTCACTCCATATCTATCAATTTCCTTGTCCCTCACTCCCTCTCTCCATCTATCTTTTTTTTCTCTTTACCTTACATCTATATCTATATCTCACTCTATCTGTCTATATCAACTCCAAAACATAAACTCTCTTTCTCCAATCTATCTATTTATCTATCACTCCCTCCTCCTCCTCCTCTCTCTCTCTCTCTCCCTCTCTCTCTCTCTCTCTCGCTTTTATCTCTCTTCCTTCCTGCTACGCTTTCTCCTTCTCTCTCCATGTTCTTTATCACTCTCTCTCTCTCTCTCTCTCTCCACCTTTCACCCTCTATGTCTTTATTCTTACCTCCCCCTCTCTCCCTCTCCATCTTCATATCTCTTTCCCTACCTCTCTTTACCCTCTCTCTTCCTTTCGCTCCCCGCCCCCCTCTCTCTCTCTATCTTCACCTTCCAACTTTGTTACCATATGCCTCTCTCTCTCCTTCTCTCCCCCATTCTCTCCATATCTACGTATTTTTCTCTTTATCTCACCCCAAAACATACACACTCCCTCTTCATCTCTCCCTTGTCACTCCCCCTCTCTCTCCACTACTCACTCTCTATGTATTTATTCTTCCCTCCCTTTCTCCTCATCTAGCTCCATCTCTCAATCCCTCCCTCTCTCCCCCTCCAAATCCATATTTCTATCCCTCCCTCTCTCCTCACCTCTCTCTTCCTCTCTTTCAAGTCCCCTCTCCTTTCCTTCCTCTCTCTCCCTTTCTCTCCTACCTTCCTTTATCTTCCCCCATCTCTCTCTCTCTCTCTCCATCTCTCAATACCTCCCTCTCTCCCCCTCCAAATTCATATTTCTATCCCTCCCTCTCTCCTCCCCTCTCTCCTCCTCTCTTTTCCTTCCTCTCTCTCCCTTTATCTCCTACCTCCCTTTATCTTCCCCCATCTCTACTTCTCTCTCTTCGAAAATCCTCTCTTCCCCCATCACTCTCTTCCTCTCTCTCATCATTCCTCTCTTGCCTCCTTCTATTTGACCCCACAACTATCTTTCTTTCTCTCTCTCTCTCTGTCCTCCAATCCTCTCTCTTCCCCCATCACTTTATCTCACTCTCCAAATATCTTAATATTTCTATCCCTTTATCCTTCTCTCCCCCCTTGTCTCCATCACACCTCCTTTCTCCTTCTCTCCCCCCTTGTCTCCATCACTCCTATGTATCTTTATCCCACCCATAAGCATACACACTCTCTCTCCATCTCTACCTTGTCACTCCCTCTCTATGTATTTCTTCTTCCTTTCCTTGCTCCGCCTCCAGCTCCATCTCTCTATCCCTCCTTCTCTCCTCCTCCTCTCATCCTTTCTCTCCTACCTCCCTCTCCCTTCCCCCTTCTTTCTCTCTCTCTCACTCTTTACCCTCCAATCCTCTCTCCTTCTCCCTCCCTCTCTCCCACCTCCTTCTCCCTCCCTCTCTCCCACCTCCATCTTTATGTCTCCCTCTCCCTCTCTTCTCTAACTCTCTCACTCTTCATTCCCCTTCTCCCTTCTCCTTCAATTTATCTCCATATCTCCCTTGTCACTCCCCCTATTTCTCCACCTCTATCATATATCATGATATATTAATATATATTACAATATAATAAAATTAATATTGTATTAATCTAAACATATTAAATTTAATAATATTAATATTTTAATATTAATGTTAGGGTTAATAATGTTTTTTTTGGCATGGTATTAATAATAATTTGGTCCATGGTATTTGACCCTTATACTTCATATATAATTAGATCTTGATTTCTAATGGTATTTGATATATTTTTATTTATTTACCTTACCTCTTTATACCTCTTTTATATTTACTTATTTACCATACCTATTTTATAAATATATTATTTGGTCCATGGTATTTGCACATGGTATTATTAATAATTTCTCCCATGGTATTTGGCCCATGGTATTAATAATAATTTGTCCCATAGGCTTCACCTAAATAAAACCTGTTTTTGAGTTTTTGTAAATATAAAGTGGTTTATTGAGTAAATATAAAAATCGGTTTTATTTATTTACCATACCTCTAGTTTATTTATATTTATATTTATTCACCATACCTCCTGAGTAATATAAAAATCGGTTTTATTTATTTACCATACCTATGGTTTATTTATATTTTTATGTATTTACCATATATTGTTTATTTATCATATCTCTTTTTTGAGTGTTAGTAAACTCTTCATATTTTAAGTTTATATTGTTTAAATTATTTTTAATAAATTTTTGATTGTTCATTTATATGTCTATGTGAGTTATTGTTCAAGTCGACATTTTTTTTTGGATTCCAACATACTTACACATCGGGGTCATACTGGGTTGTAGAATGCGCCTCTCGGCGCAATAAGGACATAAATAAATACATTTTTATTATTATGTAAAAAAAATAAAAAATAAATTATTTTTGTTGCAACACGTTGTGAATATCAACATCGGTAATAAATATTTTAATTTATTTGTGTATGTAGATGTATTATATTGAAAATAACAGTTCTGCAAATACTCATATTCATTTTTATCACCAATATGGAAAAATTTCTTGAATATCATATTTTTTGGCTTGCGAGCTTGATGAAATTTCTGAAAACAGAGTCAGGACAGTCATGTTTTGCGGGACCAAAAGTGAATATTTTTAAAACCGCTTTCTATCCTAAGTAGCCCTTGATGTCTACTTTCCAACCAAGTTTTAATCACTCCATTTGGATTTAAAACGAAAATTTTATAACCAAAATATTGACAGGGCGTCTAGTAGGTAGCTCAGGAACAGAGTTGGGAAAAAGTTTTTGGAGGCCTAAATGAATATATTTTTAAAACTTATTTCTATCCTTAGTAGCCCTTGATATCTAATTTCCAGCCCAATTTGAATCACTCTATTTTTTTTTGAAAAGAAAACATTATAACCAAAATATTGACAGGGCGTCTAGTACGCAGCTCAGGAACAAAGTTGCGACAACGGGTTTTTGGAGGCCTAAATGACTATATTTTTCAAACCTGTTTCTATGATATATTTCTCTATGAATATAGTTTACAAGGAAATTTTAATCACTTGATTTCGATATCGTATGAGGAAAATATGACCCAAATACTGACTGTCTATCCTAAATCAGCACTCTTAGAACTCTGTTTTTCTAGTTGTTCATTAAAGTATTTGACCCATAAATTATTCTTGTCATCAAAACATGTTTCTATTGGAGATAAATAAATGAATCTACTTTTATTTCCAATTTGAATTAGCTTAATCCATCATAAAATTAAAAAGTTATGCTTGAAATATCAACTGTTGTTCTGAGTTGGAAAATTGAAAAATGACTATATTATGCAGGTTGTTCTAAGAAAATTTAACATACCATTACATGGAATTTTTAAAACCTGTTTCTATTTGAAATATTTCCTTGAATTCAATTTCATTTGGCTTTGGAATCACTTAGCTCAAATGAAAAACAAAGAAGTTATGGTTAAAACACTGTTGGTTAGTATGGTCAACCACTGCTCTCCCGCATGTGACAAATAAAATTTGTTTTATTTTTCTATGGATTTTTTTTGCAGAGTAGCTACTTGTTTTTTCTGCATATTTATTGGATTAGGGTAGCCCTATCACCTCTCTTTCTCCATGATTTAATGTTTTATTGCAAGTAGACACTTGTTTTTTGCAGGTCTTAGGAGAATAAAGAAGGTCAATTTATGGATGAGCGATTCTTGAAAGAAATTTTAATGGAACAAGGGAATTTCATCTAATTCATTACCTAATGGATTCATAACAGAAAAAATGAAGAATTGATTCCCATTCGAAGATTCATGTCACTATTGCCAAAACATTTTTCCAAGAGATCATTTCTTTTTCCATTGACAGATTGATATTCGCTTAGAAAATAACATCATAGATGTTGTAGCTTAACTTATTTATTTATATACTATTTTTAAATAAATTGTTGTTTCTTTTCTGATTAATCTTATGTTTTTGTGTTTTAGGTGTTGATTCCTTCAAATTTTAGTTTCCACTCCATTGGCGATTGAACAATGAGGACCCTACCATGCAAGTTTCAATTGCAGAAGACAATCCTTCGACAGCTTCATTTCTGTAAAAAATTATTTCTTTTTCAACTATAAATATGATTGTTTTATGTGTTTTTATTTGTTTGTTTACTGCTATAAATATGATTGCTTTTCTCTGTTTTTCTATAAATATGATTTCTTTTCTCTGTTTTTCTGTAAATACAATTGTTTTTTCCTTTTTTTCTTAATTATTTTTCTTTCTACGATTGTCTTTCTGTTGTTTAGAGCAGTAGGGATGATTTCTTGTTAGTTTTTTTCCTCCCCCTATATTCTTTGTTGTTCCCTACAGGGAACAACATTTTTTCGTGTGTATTTTCTTTTGCTGTTCCCTATAGGGAACAACACCTTTTCGTGAGCATTTTCTTTGTTGTTCAATTTTCTTTTGTTGTTCCCTATAGGGAACATCACTTTTTTGTGTGCATTTTCTTTATTTTTCCCTACAGGGAACAACTGCTATTCCCTATAAGGAACAACACTTTTTCTTGTGTACTTTATTTTGTTTTTCACTACAAGGAACAACTGTTGTTCCCTATAAGGAACAACACTTTTTCTTTGTTGTTCCCTACAGGGAACAAGTGTTGTTCCCTATAAGGAACATCACTTTTTTGTGTGTATTTTATTTTGTTGTTCCCTATAGGGAACAACACTTTTTCATGTGCATTTTCTTTGTTGTTCCCTATAGGGAACAACTGTTGTTCCCTATAGGGAACAACTGTTGTTCCCTATAAGGAACAACACTTTTTCATATGTATTTTATTTTGTTGTTCCTTATAGGGATCAACACTTTTTCATGTGCATTTTCTTTGTTGTTCCCTATAGGGAACAACTGTTGTTCCCTATAAGGAACAAAAAAAATTCATGTGTATTTTCTTTTGTTGTTTCCTATAGGGAAAATCAATTTTTCGTGTTCATTTTCTTTGTTGTTCCCTATAGGGAACAACAATTTTTAGTGTGGATTTTATTTTGTTGTTCCCTATAGGGAGCAACACTTTTTCATGTGTCTTTTCTTTTGTTGTTACCTACAAGTAACAACTATTGTTCATTCAAAGGAACAACATTTTGTGAGTATTTCCAAGAACAACACTTTTGCACGGTAATTCCTAGCCATCCCAGCCCATTTCTCTGATTCCTTTGCATGGCATGAAGTACAATAATTTTATGAGGATATGAATTATGGAGTCTATTGAGGGAGGTGAATACCCTTAACATTATTATCTTTAACAAGACAGCTTATGGATGAGAGATTCTTTTTAAGAAAAGGGATAGTTATTTATATACTACTTTAGTGCATTGTTTTCTGCTGTACATGATACTGATTGATCATCTTAATACCATGTTGGTTCCACCCTTCCTAGTTATAATCTTCTCTATCTGTAATAAATGAAATTGTGGGTATATTTTTTTTTCTATTGACATGTTCAACTTCTTCCACCATCCCTTCTCTTAAGGAGTACTGAGCCTCCCTCCTTTTATCATAAAACTATGTAATCACAGCAAAATTTTGTTTGCAGATGTAGGATAGGAGGTCTCATTACGAGCCAACCTATCATGTTCATCAGGTTGTAACGAAGTGACATTCCCATTACGGCCACCATAGCAGGGTTATGATCCATTGGATAACCAAAATATCCTTGGAACATGAGGTCTCATCATGAGCTGGCCTGGTCACTTTTGCTACATCCTAGCGAATGACAGTGTGGTTATCTGGTTACCATGCCAGCACACTGATCTCTTCTGTAGAACAACACTGACACTCTCCATTTATAAATTGCGGATACTGGCTCATACCGGTTAAAAAGCAACCCTGTCAAGGCTATGGAAGCCTGCTGGCAGCAGAGGCTCTGCTTATGGTATTGAAGTTATACCTTATCGTCAATTATTACTATAATACCCTTTTCTTATTCTTTTTTTATCGGAGAAGTTATTTCCTTAATTTTTCCCTATTTTGAACCTTTACGCATGTGAAATTATTTTCCGATCAATCGCTTCATTCTCGGCTAGAATACTATCAGAAAAGCATCTTTTTGGCATATTGTTGTCCTTTTCTTTTTCTCATAACTTACAATCAATCCAAAGCATCCTATCTCTTATTCATAACTATCTTTACACACTCTTCTCTCATTATAACCATACCTCTTGTCATCCCATCATTGATATGTGTACTATGCTTCATTACTTCCATATTGATCATTCCCTTGCTTTGTCATCAGCACAACACCTTTCATATGCTTTATGGTCATGGAATCCCTTTTCCAATTGGAGGGGGGAATTTGTGCATTATGGGATAACATGCGATATAATTACTGAACTCTTCCATAACTTGACGATTTGACAAAAATATTAGTACTGCATTTATACAAAAAATTTCTGATTAAAAATTTTGCATGCATCTTATCTATTGCTATTCAGAACTAAAACTGAGGATTCAAGAAATTTGCATGCAAAATAGTGACTTTTTTCAGGAGAACAACAAGTATGGGGGGAATTATATCCCCAAAAAGGCCACACTATTTCCCCTAACAACAGAGGGTTGCGCAACTCGCGAATGCGCACAATTGGTTAGATCTAATGTGCTTGCATGGCTTCCAAATTTTGCATCACTATCAGTGTTAGGTCCCTATATTACTAGTATAGTCCCTTATTGTTGTTAGTGTAACCCCCTTATTGTTATTATTGTACCCTTGTAACCCCCATATTGTTATTATTATGCCCTTAAATTATTATTTTTAGGTCGGCTAGGATTACATTGTGGCCCACTAGGATTACATTAAGGCCCCATGGACTCCTATATATAGAAAGGAGGTTTTGTAAATTGTATCATCCAAGAATTGTTCATTCATGTAATGTATTGGAGGTTGCCCCCTCGAAGTGGCTTATTTATACGGCATTGATATCTCTTTTCTTCTATTTTTGGAGCTGGTTACACAACATTTGGTATCAAAGCTTTGGATTCAAGGGTTTCGCTGCTCTAAACAGGTCATCGTGGAATTCTCGCTATAAATTTTTTTCTACGAAGGTTCAAAATCTAAAATTTTTACGGTGGGAAGCTGAAATCTTTAGGAAACTCGTCAAAAAATTTTAGAGCTTGGTTCGCAATATTTTCGGAGATATGATCTGTGGAAGGTAGTGCTTTTTCAGGCTCCCGAATTTCATCTCAAAGAGGTGATCATGGGAAAATATTCATAACTCTCTCTCTAAGCATCGGATTAGAGTGACATAAAAAGTGGTCGTAATTACATAGACTTTAGTTTCTTGGCTATCAATTTTGGATCCGAAGGATGAAACAGGGACACGTGGCATTCAGTACAAGTTTGCTCTACTGAGCTAGTCCAAAATTGGGTCATTGTGGGAGATTGGACATAACTTTTTCTTGAGGAATACAAATCAGATCAGACCTGTGGCATTTGAAATAAGCTTTAGAGGGATACTATAGCACTAAATTTTAGATATTGAACATCTGCAATTACAGAGATAACTCAATTTCAATATAGAGCTCCTCAAAAGCAAGTAAAAGGTGTGTATTTTTTTCCCGAATTGCATAAATCTTGTTTGAAGAATCAAGTTGAATTGATTCCAAGGGAATATTGTAGAATAGATATCAGTATTGGATTCTAAAATGTCCCCTAAAAATAATTCAACACCCATTAAGCCTTTAGAAGGTTCTACAATGACTCAAGAAGATGAAGAATGGCACCATGACATATCAAAATTACAAGAGCAAGTGCAACAAATTCTTCTCTCGCAAAGAACAACAAAAAATGAAATGGAAGTTTTGAAGAAAGGCGTGGAAGCTAAGATGAATGGTTTGGAAGCTAAGATGGATGGCATGGAAGTGGGCATGGAAGCTAAGATGGATGACATGGAAGCTAAGATTGATGAAAAAATGAAAGACAACATGGAAAACATGAAGAAAGATCTAAAAGTAGACATCAAAGGTTTGGCAAAGTTGGTACAAGAAATGTTCCTAATGGTGAAAAGATAGTAGAGGAAACTCATGATGAGAACAAAATAAATGTTAATCGTGATTTCATAAACTCTACTGTTGGAGGGAAGAAACACCATATTCCAAAAATGGATATGAGGAAGTTTGATGGAAAGGATCCTGTAACATGGATACTACAGATGGAGCAATATTTTGATCTCCATAATGTGAAAAACACACAAAAGGTACGCATTTCAACTTTACATTTAGAACCAAATACATTTGTATGGTATCGATGTCTTTGCTCCCGTAAAAAAACTATCACTTGGTCAATTTTTACAGAGGAAATGATAGCACATTATGAGGATACAAAGAGCAACACCTTCTTTAGCCAATTGATAAATCTCAAACAAAAGGGTTTAATGGGGGAGCACATTATGGACTTCCAAAAATTAAATATAAGGGTAACTGATATTCCAGAGGAACACAGGATTGATCTCTTCATAGGTACTTTAAAGGATAGCATCCAACATGAAGTTCGCGTTTTGGAACCTGATTCATTGGAGAAGTGTTAGGTCCCTATATCACTAGTATAGCCCCTTATTATTGTTAGTGTAAACCCCTTATTGTTATTATTGTACCCTTGTAACCCCCATTTTGTTATTATTGTGCCCTTAAATTATTATTGTTAGGTCGGCTAGGATTACATTGTGGCCTACTAGGATTACATTATGGCCCCATGGACTCCTATATATAGAAAGGAGGTTTTGTGAATTGTATCATCCAAGAATTGTTCATTTATGTAATGTATTGGAGGTTTCCCCCTCGAAGTGGCTCATTTCCAAGGCGTTTATATCTCTTTTCTTCTCTTTTTGAGTTGGTTACACAACATTTGGTATCGGAGCTTTGGGATTCTAGGGTTTCGCTGCTCCAAACAGGTCATCGTGGCATTTTCGCTATAACTTTTTTTCTACGAAGCTTCAAAAGCTGAAATTTCTAGGGTGCGAAGCTGAAATCGTGAGGAAGGTTGTCTAAAAATTTCAGATCTTGGTTCGCAATATTTGAGGAGATATCATCTGTGGAAGTTAGGTATTTTTTCAGGCTCATAAACAGGTCATCGTGGAATTTGCGCTATATATTTTTTTGTACGAAGGGTCAAAGTCGGAAATTCATATGGTGCGAAGCTGAAATCCTGAGGAAATTCGTCAAAAAATTTCAGAACTTGGTTCGCAATATTTTTGGAGATATGATCTGTGGAAGGTAGTGCTTTTTCAGGCTCCTGAATTTCATCTCAAAGAGGTGATCGTGGGAAAAGTTCAATAACTCTCTCTCTGAAGATTGGATTGGAGTACCGTAAAAATTGGTCACAAGTACACAGCCTGTAGTTTCTTCGCTATCAATTTCGGAGACAAAGGACAAAACAGTGACACGTGGCAAGTCGTACAAATTCGCTCTACTGAACCAGTCCAGAATTAGGTCATTGTGGGAGATTGGACACAACTTTGTCTTGGAGCATCAAAATCAGGTCAGACCTGTGGCATTTGAAAGAAGATTCAGAGGGCTACTACAGGGCTGAATTTCAGATATCGAAGATTTTCAAGCATAGAGATAATACAATTTCAATATCGAGCTCCTCAAAGCTAGTAAAAGGTGTGTATTTTTTTCCCGAATTGCATAAGTCTTGTTTGAAGAATCAAGTTGAATTGATTGCAAGGGCCTATTGTAGAATAGATATCAATATTGGAGTCTGAAATGGCCCCTAAAAAGAATTCAACACCGATTAAGCCTTTAGAAGGCTCTACTATTACTCATGAAGATGAAGAATGGCAACATGACATGTCAAAATTACAAGAGCAAATGCAACAAATTTCGCTCTCGCAAAGAACAACAAAAAATGAAATGGAAGTTTTGAAGAAAGGCGTGATACTAAGATGAATGGTTTGGAAGCTAAGATGGATGGCATGGAAGTCGGCATGGAAGCTAAGATGGATGACATGAAGAATGATCTAAAAGCATACATGGAAGGCTTGATGACAAGCTTAAAACCAGAAATGATTCCTAATGGCGGAAATATAGGAGAAGAACCTCCTGATAAGAACAAAATAAATGTTAATCATGATTCCATAAACTCGAATGTTGGCGGGAAGAACCACCATATTCCAAAAATGGATATGAGGAAGTTTGATGGAAAGGATCCTGTAACATGGATACTACAGATGGAGCAATATTTTGATCTCCATAACGTGCAAAACACGCAAAAGGTACGCATCGCAACTTTACATTTAGAACAAAATACATTTGTATGGTATCAATGGCTTTGCTCCCGTAAAAAAATTGTCACTTGGTCAATTTTTACGGAGGAAATGATAGCACATTGTGAGGATACAAAGAGCAACACCTTCTTTACCCAATTGATAAATCTCAAACAAAAGGGTTTAGTGGGGCAGCACATTGAGGACTTCCAAAAATTGAATATAAGGGTAACTGATCTTACAGAGGAACACAGGATTGATCTCTTCTTAGGCACTTTAAAGGATAACATCCAACATGAAGTTCGCGTTTTGGAACCTGATTCATTGGAGAAGGCATTCAGGTTGGCAAGAAAAGTTGAATGTAAAATTAAGGCGACAAGGAAGCCTACCACTCAATTCTATAAAGAAGGAAGTGTTGCTACGCCTAGATTTCCACAACCTACAAGGTTGACACCACAACAATTGGAAGAAAAAAGAGCAAAAGGGCTTTGCTACACTTGTGATAGCAAATACACTAAAGGTCATAAGTGTGCTGAGAAGAAATTATTTTACATAGATTGTGAAGAGGAAGAAGAAAATGAACAAGAAGAAGATATACACCAGGAACCAGCCCTAGAAGAGGAAGAAATGAATCCGACCATATCGTGTAATGCACTGGCAGGAATTACCACTCCTCAAACTCTCGAGATAGAAGGACAAATCAAGAAGAAAAAGGTAATAGTGTTGATTGATTCAGGTAGCACCCATAATTTTATTCATTGTAAGGTAGCCAAGGAATTAAATTGTTTTCTATACCTAGCACCAGAATGTCAAGTGATGGTTGCAAATGGAGGAACTATAAATTGCTCTGGAAAATGCCATAATATTAAGCTAACCATGGGGGAATATGTATTGACTAGTCCAATGCTTTCCATTCCTATGGGAGGTGCTGATGTTGTACTAGGAGTACAATGGTTACAATCTTGGGGGACGGTAGCTTTTAATTTTCAAGAACTTTTCTTGAAATTTTTTTCAGAAGGAAAGGAAGTCGAATTACGGGGTATTGAAGGGAAGCCGTGAAGGATAATAAGCTCTAATGTCATGACAAAGCTTCTAAAGAAAGAACAACGAGGCGTAATTGCACAATTATGCTCACTAGAAGTTCCGACATCAAAATCATCTATTTCTGCAGATCTCCAACAAGTCTTGGAGAATCATTCCAAGGTGTTTGAAACTCCCAAAGGACTCCCACCTATTCGTGATCATGATCATGCTATTCATTTGATTCCAGGAAGTGTTCCTCCAAACATCGGGCCTTATAGATATCCTTACGTCCAAAAGAGCGAAATTGAACATATGATTGCAGAAATGTTAGAGGCGGGTATAATTCAACCTAGTCAAAGTTCTTTCTCTGCTCCTGTAGTATTGGTACACAAGAAGGATGCATGATGGCGAATGTGTCCGGATTATAGGGAGCTCAATAAGCTCACCATTAAAGACAAATTTCTCATTCTTGTGATTGATGAATTATTGGATGAATTACATGGAGCAATTTATTTTACCAAGTTGGATCTTCGTTCAGGATATCATCAAATTAGAATGAAGACTGAAGATATTCCAAAAACAACATTTCGAACTCATGAGGGTCATTATGAATTTTAGGTCATGCCTTTTGGCCTTACCAATGCACCTTCTACATTTCAAGGGTTGATGAATTCCATTTTCAAACCCTTCCTTAGAAAATTTGTGCTAGTATTTTTTGATGATATACTAATCTACAGCAGGTCTTGGAAGGATCATGTTGAATATGTTGACAGGGTGCTCAAACTATTGCAGGAGAAACAATTATATGCAAAAAAATCCAAATGTTTCTTTGGAGTACAAGAGGTGGAATATCTGGGTCATATTGTATCTCACGAGGGGGTTAAAGTGGACCCTAACAAAATTAAAGCCATTAAGGAATGGAAAGTTCCCACAACCATAAAGCAGTTGCGAGGATGTCTCGGGTTAACAGGGTATTATCGCAAGTTTGTTAAGAATTATGGGAGAATAGCAGCACCTCTAACAACATTATTGAAGAAAGATGCATTTTCATGGACTCCTGAAGCAACTAAGGCCTTTGAACATCTTAAAGAGGCAATGTGCCTAGCACCGGTCTTAGCTACACCAGACTTCACAAAAACCTTTATCGTGGAATGTGATGCCTCAGGAAATGGAATTGGTGCAGTTTTAATGCAGGAAGGAAGACCCATTGCTTTTGAAAGTCGTCCAATCAAAGGAAAGTATTTACAGAAACCTATTTATGAGAAGGAAACGTTAGCAATACTACATGCACTAAAGAAATGGCGAACTTACCTAATGGGAAGACACTTCAAGGTAAAAACTGATCATGATAGTCTTAAACACTTTTTGGAACAAAGACTATCGTCAAAAGGCAGCAAAAATGGGTCACAAAGATGTTGGGTTATGAATTTGAAATAATCTACAAAAAAGGAAAGCTTAATGTTGTTGCAGATGCACTCTCAAGAAAGAATGAAGAGGTGGAAGCATTGCTTTGTGCCATTTCTATTATCCAACCGTATTGGATAACCGAAGCAAGAGATGAATGGAAGAAGGACAAAGATGTATGGACACTCATTCAAAAGTTGCAGCAAGATCCTAGTACATCTGATACATTTAGTTGGAAAATGATTCCTTATGGTACAAAGATCGCTTATATCTTTGTAAGAATTCCCAACTAAAACAAAATATTCTTCTGGAATTGCACACTTCTCCTCTAGGAGGACACTCAGGATTTTTAAAAACTTACCACAGGGTGAAGAAAGAATTTTTTTGGGATGGCCTTAAATCTGATATTCAAAAGTTTGTGGCGGAATGTTTGGTTTGCCAGCAGAATAAAGTGGAGACAATTAAGACCCCGGGACTTCTACAACCTTTATCCATTCCAAGTCAACGTTGGGAGGAGATTTTAATGGATTTTATCACAGGTTTACCGAAGTCCGAAGGCAAGAATGTCATCATGGTGGTAGTTGATAGACTTACCAAGTATGCACACTTTTGTGCATTATCTCATCCATTTAAAGCAAGTACAGTTGCTACTACATTTGTGGACAGAATTCAAAAGCTACATGGAAGCCCAAGGGTTATTGTGAGCGACAGAGATCCCATTTTTACCGGAAATTTTTGGACGGAGTTATTTTCTTGTTTGGGTACTCAATTAGCTCATAGCTCATCTTATCATCCTCAATCTGATGGTCAAACCGAGATAGTAAATAAATGTTTGGAAGGATATCTTCGTTGTTTTGTATCTGATAAACAAACACAATGGGTCAAGTGGTTACCTCTCGCTGAATGGTGGTATAACACTTCCTTCCATACGGCAGCAAAAATGACCCCATTTATGGCACTTTATGGATATCATCCACCATCGATCACATCATCTTTAAGGGAAAATTCGAAGGTTCAAGCAGTGGAAGATCACATCGAGCATCAGCAAGAAGTTCTCCAACTCTTAAAGGATAACCCGAATTTGGCACAAAATCGAATGAAACAACAGGCAAATCAACATCATAGCGAGAGAAGTTTTGATGTAGGAGATTGGGTATTTTTACGGCTACAACCATACAAACAAATGTCCCTCAAGCAAGCAAAGAAGGATAATAAATTATCGCCAAAGTACTATGGTCCTTACAAGGTGTTGCAAAAGATCGGTACTATGGCATACAAATTGGAGCTTCCTGCTTCTTCGCGAGTACATCCAGTTTTCCATGTTTCATGCTTAAAGAAGGTTATAGGTGAAAATCTTCCAGTTCAAACAGTATTGCCAGAACTCGATGGGGAAGGGAAAATCATTATTGGAACCTGAAGCAGTCATGGAAAAAAGAACTCGACAACTACGGAATCGATCAATTTCAGAGTATCTCATCAAGTGGAAGAACTTACCCACTCAAGATTCTACATGGGAGGATGAGAATTTTATACAGAAGCACCCAAAGCTACTCAAGTGTTGAGGACAACACTTTTTTGAAGGAGAGGGGCATGTTAGGTCCCTATATCACTAGTATAGCCCCTTATTATTGTTAGTGTAAACCCCTTATCGTTATTATTGTACCCTTGTAACCCCCATTTTGTTATTATTGTGCCCTTAAATTATTATTGTTAGGTCGGCTAGGATTACATTGTGGCCCACTAGGATTACATTATGGCCCCATGGAATCCTATATATAGAAAGGAGGTTTTGTGAATTGTATCATCCAAGAATTGTTCATTTATGTAATGTATTGGAGGTTGCCCCCTCGAAGTGGCTCATTTCTAAGGCGTTTATATCTCTTTTCTTCTCTTTTTGAGTTGGTTACACAACAAGAAGGCATTCAGGTTGGCAAGAAAAATTGAATGTAAAATTATGGCGACAAGGAAACCTACCACTCAATTCTATAAAGAGGGAAGTGTTGCTACTCCTAGATTTCCACAGCCTACAAGGTTGACACCACAACAATTGGAAGAAAAAATAGCAAAAGGGCTTTGCTACAGTTGTGATAGAAAATACACTAAAGGTCATAAGTGTGTTGAGAAGAAATTATTTTACATAGATTGTGAAGATGAAGAAGAAAATGAAAAAGAAGAGGAAATACACCAAGAACCAACCCAAGAAGCGGAAGAAATGAGTCCGACCATATCGTGTAATGCATTGGCAGGAATTACCACTCCTCAAACTCTCAATATAGAAGGACATATCAAGAAGAAAAGGGTAATAGTGTTGATTGATTCAGGTAGTACCCATTATTTTATTAATTGTAAGGTAGCTAAGGAATTGAATTGTTTCCTATACCCAGCACCAGAATGTCAAGTGATGGTTGCAAATGGAGGAAATATAAATTTCTCTGGAAAATGCCATAATATCAAGCTAACCATGGGGGAACATGTATTGAATAGTCCAATGCTTTCCATTCCTATGGGAGGTGCTGATGTTGCACTAGGAGTACAATGGTTACAATCTTTGGGGATGGTAGCTTTTAATTTTCAAGAACTTTTCTTGAAATTTTTTTCAGAAGGAAAGGAAGTCGAATTACGGGGTATTGCAGGGAAGCCAGGAAAGATAATAAGCTCTAATGTCATGACAAAGCTTCTAAAGAAATAACAACGAGGTGTAATTTCACAATTATGCTCACTAGAAGTTCCAACATCAAAATCATCTATTTCTGCAGATCTCCAACAAGTCTTGGACAATCATTCCAAGGTGTTTGAAACTCCCGAAGGAATCCCATCTATTCGTGATCATGATCATGCTATTCATTTGATTCCAAGAAGTGTTCCTTCAAACATCAGGCCTTATAGATATCCTTACGTCCAAAAGAGCGAAATTGAACGTATGATTGCAGAAATGTTAGAGGCGGGTATAATTCAACCTAGTCAAAGTTCTTTCTCTGCTCCTGTAGTATTGGTACACAAGAAGGATGGATCATGGAAAATGTGTCTAGATTATAGGGAGCTCAATAAGCTCACCATTAAAGATAAATTTCCCATTCCTATGATTGATGAATTATTGGATGAATTACATGGAGAAATTCATTTTACCAAGTTGGATCTTCATTCAGGATATCATCAAATTAGAATGAAGACTGAAGATATTCCAAAAACAACATTTCGAACTCATGAGGGTCATTATGAATTTTTGGTCATGGCTTTTGGCCTTACCAATTCACCTTCTACATTTCAAGGGTTGATGAATTCCATTTTCAAACCCTTCCTTAGAAAATTTGTGCTAGTATTTTTTGATGATATACTAATCTACAACAGGTCTTGGAAGGATCATGTTGAACATGTTGAGAGGGTGCTCAAACTATTGCAGGAGAAACAATTATATGAAAAAACATCCAAATGTTTTTTTGGAGTACAAGAGGTGGAATATCTGGGTCATATTGTATCTCACGAGGGTGTTAAGGTAGACCCTAACAAAATTAAATCCATTAAGGAATGGAAAGTCCCCACAACCATAAAGCAGTTGCGAGGATTTCTTGGGTTAATAGGGTATTATCGCAAGTTTGTTAAGAATTATGGGAGAATAGCAGCACCTCTAACAACATTATTGAAGAAAGATGCATTTTCATGGACTCCGGAAGAAACTAAGGCCTTTGAACATCTTAAAGAGGCAATGTGCCTAGCACCGGTCTTAGCTACGCCAGACTTCACAAAAACCTTTATTGTGGAATGTGATGCCTCAGGAAATGGAATTGGTGCAGTTTTAATGCAGGAAGGAAGACCCATTGCATTTGAAAGTCGTCCAATCAAAGGAAAGTATTTACAGAAACCTATTTATGAGAAGGAAATGTTAGCAATACTACATGCACTAAAGAAATGGCGAACTTACCTAATGGGAAGACACTTCAAGGTAAAAACTGATCATGATAGTCTTAAACACTTTTTTGAACAAAGACTATCTTCAGAAGAGCAGCAAAAATGGGTCACAAAGATGTTGGGTTATGACTTTGAAATAATCTACAAAAAAGGAAAGCTTAATGTTGTTGCAGATGCACTCTCAAGAAAGAATGAAGAGGTGGAAGCATTGCTTTGTGCCATTTCTATTATCCAACCAGATTGGATAACCGAAGTAAGAGATGAATGGAAGAAGGACAAAGATGTATGGACACTCATTCAAAAGTTGTAGCAAGAACCTAGTACATTTGATACATTTAGTTGGAAAAATGATTCCTTATGGTACAAATATCACTTATATCTTTGTAAGAATTCCCAACTAAAACAAAATATTCTTCTGGAATTGCACACTTCTCCTTTAGGAGGACACTCAGGATTTTTAAAAACTTACCACAGGGTGAAGAAAGAATTTTTTTGGGATGGCCTTAAATCTGATATTCAAAAGTTTGTGGCGGAATGTTTGGTTTGCCAGCAGAATAAAGTGGAGACAATTAAGACCCCGGGACTTCTACAACCTTTATCCACTCCAAGTCAACGTTGGGAGGAGATTTCAATGGATTTTATCACAGGTTTACCTAAGTCCGAAGGAAAGAATGTCATCATGGTGGTAGTTGATAGACTTACCAAGTATGCACACTTTTGTGCATTATCTCATCCATTTAAAGCAAGTAAAGTTGCTACTACATTTATGGACAGAATTCAAAAGCTACATGGAAGCCCAAGGGTTATTGTGAGCGACAGAGATCCCATTTTTACTAGAAATTTTTGGACAGAGTTATTTTCTTGTTTGGGTACTCAATTAGTTCATAGCTCATCTTATCATCCTCAATCTGATGGTCAAACTGAGATAGTAAATAAATGTTTGGAAGGATATCTTCGTTGTTTTGTATCTGATAAACAAACACAATGGGTCAAGTGGTTACCCCTCGCTGAATGGTGGTATAACACTTCCTTCCATACTGCAGCAAAAATGACCCCATTTATGGCACTTTATGGATATCATCCACCATCGATCACATCATCTTTAAGGGAAAATTCGAAGGTTCAAGCAGTGGAAGATCACATCGAGAATCAACAAGAATTTCTCCAACTCTTAAAGGATAACCTGAATTTGGCACAAAATCGAATGAAACAACAGGCAGATCAACATCGTAGCGAGAGAAGTTTTGATGTAGGAGATTGGGTATTTTTACGGCCACAACCATACAAACAAATGTCCCTCAAGCAAGCAAAGAAGGATAATAAATTATCGCCAAAGTACTATGGTCCTTACAAGGTGTTGCAAAAGATTGGTACTATGGCATACAAATTGGAGCTTCCTGCTTCTTTGCGAGTGCATCTAGTTTTCCATGTTTCATGCTTAAAGAAGGTTATAGGTGAAAATATTCCAGTTCAAACAATATTTCTGGTACTTGATGAGGATGGAAAAATCATATTGTAACCTGAAGCGGTCATGGAAACAAGAAATCGATAGCTACGAAATCGATCAATTTCAGAGTATCTCATCAAGTGGAAGAACTTACCCACTGAAGATTCTACATGGGAGGATGAGAATTTTATACAGAAGCACCCAGAGCTACTCAAACGTTGAGGACAACACTTTTTTTAAGAAGAGGGGCATGTTAGGTCCCTATATTACTAGTATAGTCCCTTATTGTTGTTAGTGTAACCCCCTTATTGTTATTATTGTACCCTTGTAACCCCCATATTGTTATTATTGTGCCCTTAAATTATTATTGTTAGGTCGGCTAGTATTACATTGTGGCCCACTAGGATTACATTATAGCCCCATGGACTCCTATATATAGAAAGGAGGTTTTGTAAACTGTATCATCCAAGAATTGTTCGTTCATGTAATCTATTGGAGGTTTCCCCCTCGAAGTGGCTTATTTCTAAGGCATTGATATCTCTTTTATTCTATTTTTAGAGCTGGTTACACAACAATCAGTATCTTCTTAGCCTACATCAGCTTCAACAAATGCCAGTCCACACATGTCATTCCACATTTTTTTTTCGGAGGTAAAACTTGAGGTAAAATAGCATACTTTTCTGATTTATTACGAATTTAGGAGAATTTAATGCAAAATCCATTGAACATTATTTATCATCATTCATTCCACATCTTTAGCACTTCCCATTCTTCAAAGACAAAATATTTCAGTTTTGGGGAGTGTTCCTTTCATTTATTTATTTATTATGACCATCTTATTCATTCTCAACACCTCCCTTCTTACATGTTGTTTTACACCAAACATAGATTTCAACAGATTGTAGCAACCACCTCTATTCATTTTCTAGCATTGCATGAGGGCATGCTAATTCTTAAGTTTGGGGGAGGCATTACTACACATGATGGATGTTTTCTACTTTCTTTCTCATTTAAGGTATACAATTTCATTTTTATACAGTGATTGATTTTCATAAACTATGAACTGAATTTTTGTGATTTCTAGATAAAAAATAGGTACCATTAAAATACACAAACCAAGATAATTTCACGCTAAATTAGTTCATAAAATTTGGAAAATCATGCACTCTCACCTACAACCATTTTTTTTATATCTCATTATTCGTGCTTCAAAACGATCTGATTTTTGGATCATAGAAGCATTAATATAGTAGAAATCTAGTTTTTGAGAAAATGGTTAATGAAATATTTTGTTACTTATATCATATTTTGCTACAACTTCATATACATATAGTTGAACGTCAAATGTAAAAATTGTTACGCCTTCATCAAGATCGCTAAAATTGAATATTCATTATTTGAGGAAGAATTCATTTGTACCATCCATTTCATGAGTTGGGATGAACAATTTTTGTATTATTTCTTAGTTAGTAAAGAGGCTTTGGGTTGCATGAGGACATGCAATATATTCAGTTTGCGGGTCTGTTGGGCTGCTAGTTTTTCATTATTATTATCACTTTTTAACATCTATTTCATCCATTTCTACCATTCTTTATCACGTCATTTATCATGGTTTATCATATAATTATATTTTATAATTATTTATTCTCTTATGGATAAATATTATTTCTTCTCCTTTATTTTTAATAAATTGATGATTATTATGCATGATTTTACCAATGATGGTTTATTAATAAATGTGTTGTAACATCATTCACCATTTTAGCCTCCAAGATATTTTCTAGATTGCAGATTTGATCTCTAGCTCATCATTAAATATTCCAACTCAAAAATTCGCTGGAATAATAACTGAAATTTTTTCATTAGACGTTGTGGGAAAATGGAGAAGAATCTGGAAAATTTGAAACATGGGTTTTGTCTAGAACGGACTAAATTAACGTTAATGAAGAGCAGTCTGCCCAAATTCAGTTCGTATTAAGAGAAACAGAAGGTTCTCTGAAGACAATTTTCCCAAATTTGCTGTTGCAGTTGTTTTCCAAATTATCTCAATTGTAATACCAAATTAGAATTGTTCCTGTTGAATGATTGATGGAAAGATATTTCAGATATGATATTTCTGATCAATTGGTTGTGAAAAATCCAATTTTTTTATGGGAATCATTTTGTAATCATCTCTGTTGTAACTTCTCTCTGATCTATGTGTATTTAAATGAAAAACAAAGATCAAGAGGAGAATTACGAAACGGAATATAGATTTATTTATGAGAATAGTTATGGATAGAAAGTAGCTCTGAAAAGACAAAATTATATTGTAATGCTACTCAAGTTCTATTATTAATACATAAGTGAAGTTTCTATTCCTTCTTGTTATCTGAAGTAACCAGTAGTGTACGCTGGCGGCTAAGGGCCCAACTTCTGGTGGAATTCACTGCTTCATCTGTGTCATACATTTCCAATTATTGCAAGTGTGATACTCTGATAGTATTATTTCTTTCTATAATTTTATCTCCTTTGTTGATCATTCTTTTTATGTGTTAACCGAATAGCTCTGTTTTATATAATTTACAGTATCGTTGTTTATTCAATTTAATTTCGTTTCGGATTGAGTTTTTTAGATAAATATTCTACTCAATGTAATCAACTATAATGAGTATTAACTACTGTTGTTATGCTCTCAGATTAATATCATCATTGTTTTACTGAAGAATGCATTTTATTTAGATTCAATCAGTTTTGAAGAGAAGAGTTATCACTACTGTACTCTCAACTGATATTGTTGTTACTTGAATCACATATTGCTGTTACTTGATTTCTTGTAGGATTTGATTAGAGGATTGAGTTTTCTTTTAATTGTAATTCAAATTTACTTGTTGCATATGTTTAGCCTTGTATTAAAATATCTATTCTGCAATCTATGAAACATTACTCTTTGAATTAATAGCTTGCACATATTGTGTACACTCTTGAAACAAAATGACTTACCCAGGTTGATAATTAATGTGAGGCAATTATGAGTTTTAAAACACACCTTTTAGCACCCAACACCCACATGTACAAACCAACAACCAATATTCTTTGTAGCGTGGGATAGGTTATAATGGCGCATCTTCAAAACTAGAAATTATTCCACGATATTTAGATGATATGGGTTTTTCATTCATGTACATGTCACCACTTTTTTAATTATGGAATTAATGATTGGGCCATTTATTTGGTTTTACTATAAAAACCATACATTTATTTTCCATTATACCCCTAAAATATGTAGTTGGATAGTTTTTGGGTAGACTAATTGTCTTTTAATTAAGAAAAACCAATCATACTCACACATAAATTGTCAATCGAAGCATGCATTTTTATTTCAAGGTTATCATAGAGAGTTTATGCAGGAATTGATTTCTAGATAGCATTGGATAATTCCTAATGCTACACTTTCTTCTATAAGAACTGGCACAAAATCAAATCAAAATTTTCACTCTTTACACTTAGAGGAATGGAAATGTCACGAAAACCACATGTTGGTTTGAGGGGTCCTAACCCAAGTTCAGAGTTTATCACGCAACCACCAAACCCTCCAACTATTTTCCCTTTCGGCAATGATCTGCTTGTGGAGATCAAAGTATCACCCGAAGCAGTATGGGGGGGTGTTGGAACTAGTTTTCCACACCCTGTGGAAGAAAATAATGTAGTGGCCTTAAATAGATTGATTGTAAACATATATCGGTCATAAAAAGATGTGCGCAATATAGAATAATACTTTATGAGATCACATAATAGAATCACAAATCACTTCGTCGTAGATATATTATATCAGAATCAGACCCACATTTATATAAGGCATAATCACTTAAGAATATTCATCCATGTAATTAATCATCAATATAAATTCATGCATAAATAACAAACATATTCACATAGATACAAGTAACCAACAAAGAAACAAAGTGATCCTAGGATAGAAACAATAAATAGATAATTCAAATAGATAACATAGTTCTTTCACCAAAATCTGTCCTTGTATTAGCTTTAGATCAATCCAATACAACATAATTTCCCTTACACTTTACCCTTCCATGCACACAGCGAGGACTAGGTCTCCACACACAGAGCCAGTAGGAGCCTTTCTACCCAACCCAAACTGGAACCCTTACAAAATTATCACATTCGCATACACATTAATATCATAACATGAATAATGATTGACTAATTCATTAGAATGTATCTATTTATTTATATCAATCTAACGTGTAGATACTATGGTATCAAACAATGGTTTAAGGCCCATAGTTTACCCTTAAAATAGTTTTACATCAAAAGAGGGACTTTGACCCACCGCAAAGCCCCTTGACCTATTGGTGCAATGCGCATATACATAAATTATATAAAAGGATACCAAAAAGTGTACCTAGGGGACTGTTGGGAAAAATAATGAGAGGGGGGGTGAATCAGTATTTTGAGCTGACTATTAATTTCTTAGTTTTCCTTTCTCTTAAAAACATATGTTACATTACTGCATCCAACTTGTATGTCCAGAGATCTTATTATGTCTTTACTTAGATCATTGCATCATTCATTCATCAAATAAGCAGTAAGCATGAACAAAAATAACAGAACAAACCATCAAACATAAGCAACACATATGAACACCAGGATTTAAGGTGGAAACCCAATTCGGGAGAAAACCACCACTGCTATTATCTTAGTTTTCAATATTTATTATAAATAAAACTTCTTACAATTTTATGCTGGTGCAGACTCATACCAGCACGCAGTCACCTACCTACAGAAGGCTACAGCCTTCTCTCGTTTACCAGCCTCTCCGAGAAGGGAGCTACTACCACATATTCTCGTTTACCAGCTACAACTGGAAGGGAGCTACTACCCCCTATTCTTGTTTACCAACTACCACTGGAAGGGAGCTACAACCCCCTCACTGAAGGCTTCGACCCTCAGATCTACTACAGACCACGTTTCATCAATTTTCATACTTGATCCACAAGTTTCCACATGACATACCTTGCAAGCCACCAGATTTATTCATTCAGTACACTCACACCAGTTCTTCATGATTTCTTCCGTCGTTCAAACTAGAGATTCATCATCGTCAGATCATTATATCCGTGGGTGCATCATAGATTCAGATTTATCAGTTAAGAATAGATTTTGCCCATGCAGATATTCCTTAGAGAAACTTATTCATTCACCACCCTTACGCATGAACACGTTCTTCATGATTTCGTCAATTGATTAAACTAGGAATTAATCATCATCTGATCTAGAGATCTTGATCAATTATCATATTCACAGGTGCACCATAGATTTATATATATCAGATTTTATTCATACAGATATCTCTAAAAGAGATTCGTTTATTATCAACCCTTCTGCATGCACACCAGTTCTTCATGGTTCTCATCACCTTATATATTTTTCGCCTTTATTAAAACCTTGGGTCAAAACCATTTAATTGCTAATGGTATTCCTGGATGGGGTCAAAATAGATAATCCAACGAGGTTTCCATAACTCACACTATTCTATTGATCTTGGTAATTAATTTAATACTTTTGAACTTAACTTTAGGATTAAGGTTAACCCTTCGTATTTTAACGCTTTCAAACAATATGGTAAACCTTTGACCCCGGGCCCACAAATATAGTCAATATCCAATCAAATACGTGCATGGTATCATAGGTAAACTTCATGCAAGTCCAGTGTTTAATCACCATTCGATAGCAAGCTTCCAGATCAACGACATATATGCATATCGCTCGACCTCCGATGCGGAACGTTAACGTGCGATGGCCCGCCGTACTTTGGTTATTCTTCGTGCACCTTCCTCATGCGACCACCATCCGATGGCCTCCCTCCAGATCAATGACGCACAACAATATCGATGGCCGTCTTGGGTCGAACTATAACACGCGATGGTGCACAGTGACAAGCAGTTTTCCGTGGGTCCTCCTTGCCACGTGTCGAGTGATTTATGGAATCACTCTCAACTCCTCAAATACCGCTCACTCCACATAGGTGGTGTGATGAAAACTATAAAATTCCTTCACTGTTGACTCGGTCATGGTTCCGCTCTTGCACGCAGGGTTCCATCGCCTTTTCAATGTATTATTATAATTAAGTTGCACTTTAAGGTTTTGTCTTTTATTACAGTTCCATTGATTTGTTCAGAGTTCTATCTTGTCACAGCTCCGCTTCTAACTACACATTCAAGTTCTTGATTCCACAAGCTGATCACTGTACTATGGTCCATCGCAATTATAACCTTTGCTACATTCATCATATCTCTGCAACCATTAATTCCTTCAATGGATTTCTTACTTATCACAAATTACCATTCACTTATTCTTTTCTATTCGATGGCATTTTTCTCCTACTCTGTCTATGGACAATTCTGATTTAATTATGCATTCTACTTATATTTACTATCTTTGTGTTGTCTGCTGCCTTAGTTCCTTATCTGCCTTGCTTCCTCTTTGCTTCTACTTATCTGCTGGTCTCTTTGCTACCTCTGCTATCTCTCTATTACTATCTATGCTTCTTGTTTAATGCTGCTCCTTGCTTCTCTGTTTTCCTTGTTGCTGTTCAGATGCTCCTTCTTTACTACTTCCTTTGCCACTTCTTTTGCCACTATTTTGCCTTTCCAGATCTCCAATCAACTAACCCTTGTAAAACTGCCTCAGCTTCATATTTCATTTGCTCTTTTCTTTGTTGTTGTTTCAAGTGCTCCTCTTTTGGCATTGATGGAGATAAATCATTATTACATCTTTAACACATAAGTTGGTTATCATCGGCAAATTATCAAGTAGGTTTCCATCAAGGACAACTTCATCAAGTAGGTTTCCATCAACTTTATGAAGTAGGTTGCCATCAAGGACAACACTCTGCATCATATTTCCAACAATCTCCCCCTTTGGACTTGATGGCAACCATGATGGTGTTTGATCACCACAACAGATAGATACATTATTCAAACACCATAATACTCTCCCCCTTTGACATCAAGGACAAAGGGCAGATCAAAACCAAAACAAGGTTTCTCTTCTCTTGTAGAAAGAAGAGCTATGTAGATCTGATGTGTACTGAAGTTACCATGCCCCCCCTGAGTTCATGCTGAATCTTCAAACATAATATTCAATGAAGTACTTGAATCTATGACCTTTCCTATCACCAAGGACTCAAACTTACATCAATGATCCAACCAAGTGGATTTACATATGTGACACAAGTACCCAACCAAGTGGGTTTACACATTTGATCAAGTCCTTACATGACTGAATATTACAATTTTACATCATAGGTCTCAACATGACCTTTTCATCATATTATGACTTATACAATCAAAACCAAAGTATCTCAAGCATGAGATTAGACCTTAGAAAATAATTAGAATGCCAACAATGCATCCTTTTCATAGGAACAAAGCTCCCCCTTAGCTTATTCATCCTGAACACTTTCACCATCAAATCATCAAGGCATCTTCATCAAAAACATCAGAGAGTAAAACAGAATTATGAGAACAGAAACACTACTAGAGATACCCAACAGCACCACAACTATGTATTCAAGTGTCATCCAACAGTTGTAGCATAAATACATCAGTAACCAAGCCTTCAGTCTCTTTGCCGCATCAACATATTCTTCTCAAGAGGAATTATCCTACCAGAACAACTTCTTCAATAGAAAATTTGTGTCAAGTAATCATCCATGTGATCTGTTATCACCAAGATCTTCATGATTTATATTTATTTCATAATAATGATGTACCATGTGTAGGAATTATATATAGAAGGTCTCAACCATGACAAAAGTCATCAACATCAAAATCTGCATGATCTATCCTTATCTCTGAATCATAAGACTTCCATCTCATCCATGTGTGAAAGAAAAATATACTCTTCAGCAAAAAGAAATCAGGGCTTATCCATAATCCCATCATAGGAAACCATGTATCATTTTCACTCCTCCATGCCATACTTTTTCATTATTTTCTTAAGATATTTTTCTTGTCCTAGGAATATGCCATCTGTTGTTTTTTTTATTTGCAAGTCAAGAAAGAATGGTAGTTCCCCAAGTAAAGACATTTCAAATTCATGCTGCATATCAGAAGCAAATCTCTGACTCATAGACTCTTCATAACTTCCAAAAATGATGTCATCAACATATACAACCACAATCAATAGTTTATCATTTTTAGTTTTTGTGTATAGGTTGCTATCAGCAGACCCCTTTGAAAATTCTTGTTGATGAAGATATTTGTAAATATGATAATGCCATGCCCTTGGAGCTTGTTTGAGATCATATGGAGCCTTTTTAAGTCTACAAACAAGTTTTTCATCATTTCCCAAAATGAATCCTTCTGGTTGCTCTATATAAACTTCTTCTTCTAGGTCACCATTGAGAAAAGTATATTTATCATCCATTTGATAAAATTTGATTTGTTGGAAGCTTGAAAATGCAAGGAACATTCTTATGGCTTCAATTCTGGCTACAGGAGCAAAATTTTCTTCAAATTATACACCTTCTTGTTGAGAATACCCCTTGCAAACAAGTCTAGCTTTATTTCTTATAACATCCCCATTCTCATTTAACTTGTTTTTGAATATCCATTTAATGACATTTTTGTCATGAGGTCTTGGTAATAGTTCCCAAGTGTGATTCTTTTCAATTTGATCAAGCTCTTCATTCATGGCTTGAATCCAACATTCATCTTTGCTAGCTTGACTGACATTGTGAGGTTCAATAGTGGACAGAAATGCTAGATTGCTAGAAGATCCCACAAGAGTCCTTCTTGTTTGTACACCTGATCCCTTTTCTCCCAAAATTTGAGATTCTGGATGATTTTTTAAACATATCTAGATGGAGCCTTTTCAGACAAATCATCTTTGGGTTCTTCACTGGGTTCACTATTTGTATCATTACTATTTGATGTAGAAGGATATATGTCATCATCATCGTCTTCATTTGTTGTTTGTTTTTCTTCTTTTAAAGCTGCAGGAAACTCATCAATAACCACATCAACACATTCAACAACATTCTGAAGTCTCTTATTGTAACATTTATATGCTTTTACTCCTAGAGGAGTGACCAAGAAGTATTCCTTCATCTACTCTGGGCTCAAACTTGCTAAGTTTTTCATCATTATTTTTGATAAATCATTTTCTCCAATAACTCTAAAATGCTTCACAGTGGGAGGATTACCATACCATAGTTCATATGGAGTTTTATCACTATATGTGCTGCTTCTCCCCAAAATGAGTCAGGTGTTCTGAAATCATCAAGAATAGCTCTAGCCATTTGTTGACCTGTTCTATTCCAAAATTACTCTCAACAAATGGTAATACCAATACAAAAAAGACCTCAAGAGAAAGAGAGAGATCATATTTCAGAACCATCATAATGCCAACAATGCATTACTCCCAGCAAGACTAATGCTCCCCCTGAACTTATGCCACATGTACCTGTCTTCTTCACATCAGATGCACTGTTAGAAATAAACAAAACTAGAATTATCAAACCAACCATGGGAATCATAATACATTGCTCCCCCTGTGATGATACATTACTGATTCTTATAATGTATCTCACATTACTCCTGCAGTCATTATGAGAAGTAAGATTTAGAAGCGGAAGACTGCAGTAGGATTATTATCCCCTACGTTTCTGATCGGTCCTCCTTCTTTTTCCAGCTTTGCTTGAAATTTCTTATTGTGTGCTGGAAATTATTTGATTTCTCA
The DNA here is from genome assembly GCA_034641835.2 of Pinus albicaulis. NCBI lineage: Eukaryota > Viridiplantae > Streptophyta > Pinopsida > Pinales > Pinaceae > Pinus > Pinus albicaulis. Next base: position 587,251,571 of record CM076578.1, on the reverse strand, counting down.
GATCTATTCATCCTGCATTCTTTTTCTACATGTCCATACTTGTTACAAGCATGACATCTTGCGTGACCAGAAAAGTAAGCATAGGGATCATAATGTTTTTTTCTATTCTTTCTTATATTGTAATCAACTGCTTTATGACCATACTTGCTGCATGAAAAACAATATCCCTTAAAGAAACCTGAGTACCTTTCTGTGTAGAATCTGTTTGTTTGTGACTGAAACAATCTGATTCTACAATTGGCTGCAACATGCCCATAATTATGACATTTAAAGCATTCAACATTATTGATCAAATGAGGGAATGATTTGTTTTGAGAGTTCATGATTGTCGGTTGACCTTTTGTTTCATGTTTTGCATTGATATCCTTTGAATCTTTAGCACTTTCTTGTGAACTAGATTCTCCTTTAACAATTTCATGAAAACCAAGACCAAATTTAATAGAAGAGGACCTTTGACTACTAAGAATATTGTCCAGAATCTTAGTACTATCTTGAAATCTCAAGAGTTTATCCTTTTCTTCTAATTTACCTTTTAAAATGTTTACCTCAACCTCTAATCTTTGGCATTGCTTCTTCATACTTTCTTCGACCCTTCTTCCTTCTTCTACTTGATCATTCAATTTTAAAATCTCTTCTTTCAACTCATTTTCTTGTTCTTCAAATGTTTGTAAAAGTTCTTCATTCTTCTTATTTCATTTTTCCAGATCTGTTTTGAGCGAGATGATTTCTGCTTCACGTCCTTCTTCTTCAAATGATTGTAGAAGTTCTTCATTCTTTTTATTTGATGTTTCGAGATCTGTTTTCAGATAGATGATTTCTACTTCAAGTCTTTCACTTCGATTGGTTGCATAATCGTACAACCTTTGATACTTGTCTATCTGTCCATTCATTCTAGAGATCATATCTTTGTAGATAGATTCTTTCTCATTAGATAATCTTTGTTGATATTCAAATTTAATATTGAGAACTTCTTCTAGATCCATAACATTAATTTCACTATCTTTAGCATTGCATGCAAAAGAAAGTGAATCACAAGAACAACAGTCAATACCTGTTTCATCTTCTTCATTTTCTGCTGCACATATTTTCTGAGATATATCCTTTCTTTGAGTAGTCTTCTTCTTTTTCTTCCTTCCCATTGTGATGGATCTCCTTCAAGCGATCAAGCTTCTATAGAAGGACCTCCTCTGATACCAATTGTTGGGAAAAATACTGAGAGGGGGGGTGAATCAATATTTTGAGCTGACTGTCAATTTATTAGTTTTCCTTTCTCTTAAAAACATTTGTTACATTACTGCATCCAACTTGTATGTCCAGAGATCTTATTATGTATTTACTTAGATCATTACATCATTCATTCATCAGATAAGTAGTAAGCATGAACAGAAATAACAGAACAAACCATCAAACATAAGCAACACATATGAACACCAGGATTTAAGGTGGAAACCCAATTCGGGAGAAAACCACTGCTGCTGTTATCTCAGTCTTCAATATTTATTATAAAGAAAAATTCTTACAATTTTATGCTGGTGCAGACTCATACCAGCACATAGGCACCCACCTGCAAAAGGCTACAACCTTCTCTCATTTACCAGCCTCTCCTAGAAGGGAGCTACTACCCCCTGTTCTCGTTTACCAGCTACCACTGGAAGGGAGCTACTACCCCCTGTTCTTGTTTACCAGCTACCACTGGAAGGGAGCTACTACCCCCTGTTCTTGTTTACCAGCTACCACTGGAAGGGAGTTACAACCCCCTCACTGAAGGCTTCGACCCTCATATCTACTACAGACCACGTTTCATCAATTTTCATACTCGATCCACCAGTTTCCACATGACATACCTTGCAGGCCACCATATTTGTTCATTCAATACACTCACACCAGTTCTTCATGATTTCGTCCGTCGTTCAAACCAGAGATTCATCATCGTCAGATCATTATATCCATGGGTGCATCTGAGATTTAGATTTATCAATTAAGAACAGAGTTCGCCCATGCAGATATTACTTAGAGAAACTTATTCATTCACCACCCTTACGCATGCACACGTTCTTCATGATTTCGTCAATTGATTAAACTAGGAATTAATCATCATCTGATCTAAAGATCTTGATCAATTATCATATTCACAGGTGCACCATAGATTTAGATATATCAGAGTTTATTCATACGTATATCTCTAAAAAATATTCATTTATTATCAACCCTTCTGCATGCACACCAGTTCCTCATGATTCTCATCACCTTATATATTTTTCACCTTTATTAAAACCTTGGGTCAAAACCATTTAATTGCTAATGGTATTCCTGGATGGGGCCAAAATAGATAATCCAGCGGGGTTTCCATAACTCACACTGTTCTATTGATCTTGGTAATTAATTTAATACTTTTGAACTTAAATTTAGGATTAAGGTTAACCCTTCGCATTTTAACACTTTCAAACAATATGGTAAACCTTTGACCCTAGGCCCACAAATATAGTCAATAGCCAATAAAAATATTTGCATGGTACCATAGGTAAAATTCATGCAAGTCCAATGTCTGATCACCATTCGATAGCAAGCTTCCAGATCAACGGCATATATGCATATCGCTTGACCTCCGATGCTGAACGTTAACGTGCGATGGCTCGCCATACTTTGGTTATTCTTCGTGCACCTTCCTCATGCGACCACTGTCCGATGGCCTCCCTCCAAATCAATGGTGCACAACAATATCGCTGGGCGTCCTGGGTCGAACTATAACGCGCGATGGCGCACAGTGAGAAGCGGTTTTCCGTGGGTCCTCCTTGACATGTGTCGAGTTATTTATGGAATCACTCTCAAGTCCTCAAATACCGCTCACTCCGCATAGGTGGTGCGATGAAAATCGTAAACTGCCTTCACTGTTCACTCGGTCATGGTTCCACTCTTCCATGCAGGGTTCCATTGCCTTTTCAATGTATTATTATAATTAAGTTGTGCTTTAAGGTTTTGTCTTTTATTACAGTTCCATTGCTTTGTTCAGAGTTCTATCATGTCACAGTTCTGCTTCTAACTGCACATTCAAGTTCTTGATTTCGTAAGATGATCACTATACTATGGTCCATCGCAATTATAACCTTCGCTACATTCATCATATCTCTACAACCATTAGTTCCTTCAATGGATTTCTTACTTATCACAGATTACCATTCAATTATTCTTTTCTATTCAATGGCCTTTTTCTCCTACTCTGTCTCAGGACAATTCTGCTTTAATTATGCATTCTACTTCTATTTACTGTATCTGTGTTGTCTGCTGCCTTAGTTCCTTATCTGCCTTGCTTCCTCTCTACTTCTCCTTATCTGCTGGTCTCTTTGCTGCCTCTGCTATCTCTCTGTTACTATCTCTGCTTCTTGTTTAATGCTACTCCTTGCTTCTCTGTTTGCCTTTTTGTTGTTTAGATGCTCCTTCTTTGCTGCTTCCTTTGCCACTTCTTTTGCCACTGTTTTTTCTTTCCAGATCTCCAATCAACTAACCCTTCTAAGCTGCTTCAGCTTCATATTTCATTTTCTCTTCTCTTTGTTGTTGTTTCAAGTGCTCCTCTTTTGGCATTGACGGAGATACATCATTCTTACATATTTAACACATATGTTGCTTATCATCGGCAACTTATCAAGTAGGTTGCCATCAAGGACAACACTCTGCATCATATTGCCAACAGGGACCTCGCTCCAACATGCCCCTAAAAAAGCACATGACTTGTCTCGAGGCACTATGGTGTTTTTTTCTTCATCTTAGCTTGGAGCACACTAACAAAAGATTAAGAGGGAGCAACATTTCCAGACTCTGGGTAGGAGCTCCATGCACCTGAAGGACCAACTTCTTAGTGGTGGGCCTTGTAGTGGCCAACTTGATACTTTGCTGTGTTTGTTGAATGGTCTTCAAGGTGTTGTCCAAGTCAGTGATATTTGGAAAGCCTCCTCGGCCCATGGCTACATTCGTGTCTCTAGCAGCTGCTCTTTGTGACATAGGTCCTTGATCTCTCATTGGATGATCTGAACCTCTTATAGGCGGACGAGGTGCTGTGTAAGAGCCAGGGTAGGTGCCATTATTTCGATATCAATTTTTTTTTTCCTTTATGTGCAACTCGTTGCGCAGTTCTGTACTATCGGTTCATTCTGAATCGAAGTCAAGACACCCATAGCCTCGTCTAAAAAATTTTCACACTATGTAATTGCTATAACAATACTGTCAGTGGTTTGTTTTACTTTAGCAGCTCACTTCACTTTGACTTCAAGTGGAGTTTCGAGCTACAACTTCATTTGTAGATCAATAATTTGATGTTCAACACGACCCAAAAAGTCTATACTTTGGCACGTGCAGCCTTCAATGCGGAAACCATTCCTTCCAATTTCTCTTCTAGGGTAGTTGTGGCCAAGACTGCTAGTAATTCACTATATACTTGGTGGATTTTTTTCTTCAAGCGCAGTGCGCTGGGATTTGGTTGAATGATAGGCTTCCTCTGTTGCTTGATGTTTCTATCATGATTCCATTGTATACTTCTTTGAGTCTACATCAATTGTGTGAGCATGTCCCTCATGAAACTAAAGTTCATCGACAATCAAACAATGCATGAGGTGCAACTTTCTAGCAGGTAAAATAGACACGTTAATATTAATATCACCTGCACCTCTAAACTGGGCATGCCGACTAGGATCTACATGGATGGCCAGAGTAGGAATCTACACCACATAAACATCTTTGATCACTGGTAAGGTTATGTCCAACGGTTTCACACTGGTTACATGTGCACTCGTCTGTGCCTGGCTCGCATGAGAAACACTCGCCTAAATCAGGCTCACTTGCACTTTTAGTTCCTGGATACCAAACTATACTACCTAAAGAACACTCTTATACTACACCTCCAAATCTAACCATCGATCCTCTATCACAGATGTGATCGTGTTTTCAATTTCATTTAATTCATCCTCAATCAATGTCAGGATATCCTCTCTAGTGTCCTTAGAAGCTTTTCACTGCTTCCTCAATCCTCTAGTGGTTTGAGAGTCGTGATTTGTTCCGTTAGAAGGTTACGCTTCGATTTTCTCCATGGTGTCCTTTGGGCTTCAACGTAGCTCTTTTTAGAGCATGTAATATCAGAATCTCTTAAAATGTTTTATCCTGATGATGAACCACATTAGATGGTTAGAAATAGGTTAGCAATTATTTCAATTATGTGATGGATCCATAAGAAGGCTATATAAATATTATTTGTAACAATATTCTCATTGGTACCAACCTATTGTTACCTAAATCTACTGCAACCAACAAGAATGAGAGACCCATCCACTAATTTCTTACCCACCAACCTAAAAGAGGAACCTATCTCTTGATTTTATAGGAAAACATATAAAGGAGACACTTATCCCATAAATTTATAGGAATCAACTTAAAGAAGACACTATCTCTTTATCTTACAAGAACTGACCTAAATGAAACACCTATCCCACAATTGTGTAGGAGCCAACCTAAATCATACACTTAGTCCCTGATTAATTATGATTCTATGTTGTGATACCCCTATTTCTTCTCAAATATATACTCTTCTCTCTACTCTATAGCTCTTCACACAAATCCAACTCTAATCCTCTAAAAAATCAACAAATCTCTTCTTTGTGCTTTTTAGTTTTTCCAACACACTTTATATATTACAATTATAATCTACTATAATAATTAATCACTACCCTCTCACTTTTTCTTCACTTTTTTTTGGTATTTATCTATTCCTTCACTTTTTTTGTTACAAATTTCTTAGTCTCATTGGTTTTATTTATTACCCTCTTCACATATGCAAAATTTAATCTATAATTTCAATTGTTTCTCTTTGAATTTATAGTTTATGGTCTCTATTTACCATGTTTATCAATCCATGGTATTTTTGATCAATTGAGTCACGCTACTCCCTTGACCACTTCAACATCGCACTCTCTATTCACACACATAAATTTTTAGCAACAAATTACATATTTTTATGGCACCACCCTTTATTTTCTCTATCTTAGTACTCTTTAGTGGGAAAATATTTATCTCATATGTAGTGTTATGTTTACATGTTAGCTCCCTCCTATCTAGCTGTATGAAGCATTACCATTAATGCATTTAACATCACATGAAGACACTCTACATCCAATTTCTTTAGTGAAGCCATGTTATTTGGAACAACGACTTCCTATAAATGATACCAGTGACACCTTATACTCCTCTCTCAAATATCCCAGTACTAGTGTATGGTAATTATACCTAGTAGACAAAAATTCATTTGAAGGAATTTATCCTTCCTTGCAATCAATGACTCTTTTCCTCGCCACACCAAAAATTGTCATACTAGAGAACTCCAACTTATGTACACTCCAGTATCATGGTAATCTAGTATTTTGGTACAGGGCTTTGAAGGGCTAACCATTTGGATACATGCAATTTTTGTCCATAACCTTTTGTTTTGACATTTGTGACCAAAATTAAATACATAAGAAAAAAATATCCAAGCCTTTGGGTGTCTTACACCAAACTAACATTGACCAATAACTCTCTGGGATGTGTTTCTACTACTATGTCATCTGCCAAACCTTTTCTCGCATGTCATACTAGATATCAACCTTGTTGTTTTTATGCAAAAAAAAATTGGAATCTAGTGCCTGGTGCTCCGACACCCCTATACATGAACTAACATTGCCATATAAGATACAAATTTACCTACCACTTAATATATTTTGGATAAGCATTGCTTTCCATGTGTTTGAGTGTTAATGTGTACCTACCACATGTCACCTATGAACAATCTAATTGGATATCCAAATTAACCAAAAATGAGTTCCACATGTTACTCGCAACTACTACCATGTCATTGAATTTTAAACCTATTTTCCATGTGGTGCGACATCACAACATTTCTATTTCATATCAAATAACGCATCAGGTGCACACTTATACTTTAAAAACCAAGCATGTGTGAGCCTGATATGGGCCATTGGAATGAGGAATTTTCATCCATTGGATTTATCATGTGCATGGACATAATATAAAACTTCCACATGTTGTGAGCCTAATATTGATTTGGGATATTGATATTCTTAATGTTTGAACAAAATAAGGTCTAATGTTGTTAATGATGGTTGAATAATTGTTAATCAAAGTGCCTATGCATATGATAGATCCAATGCATGAAAATTCCTCAATCAAATGGACCATATATATATATATATATATATATATATATATATATATGCCACTAGATTAAGGCAATGTCATACATTAGATCTATCATGTGCACAAACACACTATATGTTATGAAACCAGCTCCAAAAATAGAAGAAACGAGAGATCAATGCCTCAGAAATAAGCCACTTTGAGGGGGAAACATCATTTACATTACATAAAAGAACAATTCTTGGATGATACAAATGAAAAAACCTCCTTCTATATATAGGAGTCCATGGGGTCACAATATAATCCTAGCCAACCTAAAAATAATTATGTAAGGTCACAATAATAACAATATTGTGGTTACAGGGGTACAACAATAACAATAAGGGGGTTACACTAATAACAATAAGGGAATATACTAGTAATACAGGGAGCTAAAATGCCCCTCTCCTTCAAAAAAGTGTTGTCCTCAACGCTTGAGTAACTCCAGATGCTTCTTTATAAAATTCTCATCCTCCCATCTAGAATCTTCAATGGGTAAGTTCTTCCATTTTATGAGATACTCTGAAATTGTTCGATTTCGTAGCTGTCGAGTACTTGTTTCCGTGACTGTTTCAAGTTCTAATATGATTTTTTCTTCCTCATAAAGTTATGGAAATATTGTTTGAACTGGAAGTTTGTCCCCTATAAGCTTCTTTAAGAATGAAACATGGAAAACTGGATGCACTCACAAAGAAGCAGGAAGCTCCAATTTCTATGCCATAGTACTAATCTCTTGCACACCTTGTAAGGACCATAGTGCTTTGCTGATAATTTATTATCCTTCTTAGCTTGCTTGAGGGAAAAATTTTGTATGGTTGTAGCCCTTAAAATACCTAGTCTCCTACATCGAAAATTCTCTCACTACGATGTTGATCTACCTGTTGTTTCATTCGATTTTGTGACAAATTTAGGTTATCCTTTAATATTTGAAGAACTTCTTATTGATGCTCAATGTGATCTTCCACTGCTTCAACCTTATAGTTTTCTCTTGAAGAAGATCTTATGGACGACGATGATATCCATAAAGTGCCATAAATGAGGTTATTTTTGCTGCAGTATGGAAGGAAGTGTTATACCACCATTCAGCGAGAGGTAACCACTTGACCCATTGTGTTTTCTTATCAGATACAAAACAACCAAGATATAATTCCAAACATTTATTCACTATCTCAGTTTGACCATCATATTGAGGATGATAAGATGAGCTATGAGCTAGTTGACTACCCAAACAAGAAAATAATATTTTCCAAAAATTTCTAGTAAAAATGGGATCTTTGTCACTTAAAATAATATTTTTCTTTCCATGTAGCTTTTGAATTGTTTCCATAAATGTAGTAGCAATTGTACTTGCTTTAAATGGATGAGATAATGCACAAAAGTGTGCACACTTGGTAGTTCTAGCAATTACCAACATGACGACATTATTTCCTTAGGACTTAGGTAAACCAGTGATAAAATTGATAGAGATATCTTCCTAACATTGACTTCGAATGGATAAAGGTTTTAGAAGACCTAGGGTCATAATTTTCTCAACTTTATTTTGCTGGCAAACCAAACATTTTGCCACAAACTTTTGAATATCAGATTTAAGGTCATCCCAAAAAAATTCTTTCTTCACCCTGTGATAAGTTTTAAAAATCACGAGTGTCCTCCTAAAGGAGAAGTGTGCAATTCCAAAAGAATATTTTGTTTTATTTGGGAATTATTGCAAATATATAAGTGATATTTGTTCCATAAGGAATCATTTTTCCAATAAAATGTATCAGATGTACTGGGATATTTCTACAACTTTTGAATGAGTGTCCACACTTATTCTTCCTTCTTCCATTCATCCCTTGCTTCGGTTATCTAATCTGGTTGGATAATAGAAATGGCACAAAGAAATTCTTCCACCTCTTCATCCTTTCTTCAGAGTGCATTTGCAACAACATTTAGCTTCCCTTTTTTGTATATGATTTCAAAGTCATAACCCAAAATCTTTGTGACCCATTTTTTCTGCTCTTCTGAAGATAGTCTTTGTTCCACAAAGTGTTTAAGACTATCATAATCAGTTTGTACCTTGAAGTGTCTTCCCATTAGGTAAGGTCGCCATTTCTTGAGTGCATGTAATATTTCAAACATTTCATTATCGTAAATATATTTCTATAAATACTTTCCTTTGATTGGACGACTTTCAAAAGAAACATGTCTTCCTTCTTGCATTAAAACAACACCAATTCCATTTCCTGAGGCATCACATTCCACAATAAAGGTTTTTGTGAAGTATGGCATAGCTAAGACTAGTGCTAGGCACATTACCTCTTTAATATGTTAAAAGGCCTTAGTTGCTTTAGGAGTCCATGAAAATGAATCATTCTTCAATAATATTGTTAGAGGTGCTGATATTCTCACATAATTATTTACAAACTTGTGATAATACCCTATTAAACCAAGAAATCCTAGCAATTTCTTTATGGTTGTGTGGACTTTCCATTCCTTAATGGCTTCAATTTTGTTAGGGTATACCTTAACACCCTTGTGAGATACAATATGACCGAGATATTCCATCTCTTGTACTCCAAAGAAAAATTTGGAAGTTTTTTCATATAATTGTTTCTCTTCCAATAATTTGAGCACCCTGTCAACATGTTGAATATGATCCTTCCAAGACTCGTTGTAGATTAGAATGTCATCAAAGAATACTAGCACAAATTTTCTAACGTAGGGTTTGAAAATGGAATTCATCAAACCTTAAAATGTAGAAGGTGCGTTGGTAAGGCCAAAATGCATGACCAAAAATTCATAATGATCCTCATGAGTTCAAAATTTTGTTTTTAGAATATCTTCAGTCTTCATTCTAATTTGATGATATCTTGAACGAAGATCCAACTTGGTAAAATAAATTTCTCCATGTAATTGATCCAATAATTAATCAATCACAGGAATGGGAAACTTATTTTTAATAGTGAGATTATTGAGTTCCCTATAATCTGGACACATGCGCCATCATCCATCCTTATTGTGCACTAATAATACTAGAGCAGAGAAAGAACTTTGACTAGTTTGAATTATACCAAACTCTAACATTTTCGCAATCATACGTTCAATTTCACTCTTTTGGACATAAGGATATCTAGAAGGCTTGATGTTTGGAGGAAAACTTCCTGGAATCAAATGAATAGCATGATCATGATCATGAATAGGTGGGAGTCCTTTGGGAGGTTTAAATAACTTGGAATGATTGTCCAAGACTTTTTGGAGATCTCAATAAATATATGATTTTGATGTTGGAACTTCTAGTGAGCGTAATTACGACTCGTTGTTCTTTCTTAAGAAGATTTTTCATGACATTAGAGCTTATTATGTTTCTTGGATTCCCTGTGATAACCCATAATTCGATTTCCTTTCCTTCCAAGAAACATTTCAAGAAATTTTCTTGAAAATTAAAAGCTACCATACCCAAAGATTGTAAGCGTTGTACTCCTAATACAACATCAACACCTCCCATTGGAATGGAAAGTATTGGAATATTCAATACATATTCCCCCATGCTTAGCTTGATATTATGGAATTTTCCAGAGAAATTTATAGTTTCTCCATTTGCAACCATCAGTTGACATTCTGGTGCTAAGTATAAGAAACAATTAAATTCCTTGGCTACCTTACAATGAATAAAATTATGGGCACTACCCGAATCAATCAAAACTATTACCTTTTTCTTCTTGATATGTCCTTCTATCTTGAGAGTTTGAGGAGTGATAATTTATGCCAATGCATTACATGATATGGTAGAACTCAATAATTATTCTTCTAGGGTTGGTTCCTAGTGTATATCCTCTTCTTTTGAAGTTTCTTGTTCATTTTATTCCTCCTCTTCAGAATCTATGTAAAATAATTTCTTCTCAGCACACTTACGACCTTTAGTGTATTTGTTATCACAATTGTAGCAAAGCGCTTTTGCTCTTTTTTCTTCCAATTGTTGTGGTGTCAACCTTGTAGGTTGTGGAAGTTTAGGAGTAGAAAAACTTCCATATTTATAAATGTGAGTGGTAGGATTCCTTGTTTCCATAATTTTACATTCGATTTTTATTTCCAACCTAAATGCCTTCTCCAATGAATCAAGTTCCCAAACGCGAACTTCATGTTGGATGTTATCCTTTAAATTCCCTATGAAGACATCAATCTTATGTTCCTCTATAATATCAATTACCCTTATATTCAATTTTTGGAAGTCCTCAATGTGCTCCACCATTGAACCCTTTTGTTTGAGATTTATCATTTGACTAAAGAAGTTATTTCTCTTTGTATCCTCATAATGTGCTATCATTTCCTCTATAAAAATTTACCAAGTGACAATGTTTTTATGGGAGAAAATCCATCAATACCATACAAATGTATTTTGTCCTAACTTTAAAATTGTAATTCATACCTTTTGTGTGTTTTGAACATTATTGAGATCAAAATATTTCTCCATTTTTAGTATCCATGTTAGAGGATACTTTCCATCAAAATTCCTCGTATCCATCTTTGGAATATGGTGGTTCTTCAATAGAACATTAAATTTTATGAAATCACGGTTAACATTTATTTTTTTCACATCATGAGTTTCCTCTACTATATTTTTTCCATTAGGAATAATTTCTTATATTGAACTTTTCATCAAACCTTCTATGTCTTCTTTTAGATCATTCTTCATGTCTTCCATGTTGTCGTTCATTTTTTCATTGATCTTATCTTCCATTTCATCCATCTTAGCTTCCATGCAAACTTCCATGCCATCCATCCTAGACTCCATGCCCTTCTTCAAACCATCCATATTAGCTTCCATTCCTTTCTTCAAACCGTCCATATTAGCTTCCACAACTTTCTTCAAAACTTTCATATCATTTTCTGTTGCTCTTTGCGAGAGTGAAGTTCGGTGCACTTGCTCTTGTAATTTTGATATGTCATGTTGCACTTCTTGCCCTTCATGAGTCATAGTAGAGCCTTCTGAACGCTTAATGAATGTTGAATTCATTTTAGGTGGAGTCTTAGAACCCAATATTGATATCTATGCTTCAATATTCCCTTGAAATCACTTCAAACTGATTTTTTAGACAAGACTCATGCAATTCAGAAAAAAATACACACCTTTTTATTGCTTTTGAGGTGCTAGATATTGAAACTTAATTATCTATGTGATTTTGGATCTTCAATATCTGAAATTTGGCCCTATAGCAACCCTCTTAATATTATTTAGAATGCCACAAGTTGCCCTGATTTGGATTCTTCAAGGCAAATTTATGCCCAAGCTCCCACAATGACCTAACTATGGACAGGTTTAGTATAGTGAACTTGTACGACGTGCCATGTGTCATTGTTTCCTCCTTAGGCCTGAAAATTGATACAAAGGAAGCTACAGTCTGTGTACTTGTGGCCAATTTTTATAGAGTTCAAATCTGACGCTCAAAGAGAGAGAGTTATGATGATTTTTCCACGGTCACCTCTTTGAGATGAAATTCGAGAGCTTGAAAAAACCCTAACTTCCACAGAACATATATCAAACAATGTTGTGAACCAAGATCGGGAATCTATATAGGAAGTTCCTGAGGATTTTTCTTTGATTTGTAGAAATTTCAGATTCTAAACCTTTGTAGAAAAAACGTTAGAGCGAAAATGCCATGATGACCTATTTTAGGTGAAATTCGGGAGCCTGAAACAACCCTAACTTCCACTGATCATATCTCCTACAAATTTGCGAACCAAGATCTGAAATTGGTATAGAACGTTCCTTCAGATTTCGGCTTCGGTTTGTAAAAATTTAAGCTTCTGAACCTTTGTAGAAAAAAATGTATAGAAAAAATTCCATGATTACCTGTTTGGAGCAGAGAAACCCTAGAATCTAAAGCTCAAATACCAAATGTTATGAAACCAACTCCAAAAATAGAAGAAAAGAGAGATCAACGCCTTATAAATAAGAAAATTCTAGGGGGAAACCTCCTTTAAATTACATAAATGAACAATTCTTGGATGATACAAATTAAGAAACCTCCTTCTATATATAGGAGTCCATGGGGTCATAATATAGGCCTAGCCGACCAAAAAATAATAATTTAAGGGCACAATAATAAAAATATTGGGGTTACAGGGGTAAAACAATAACAATAAGGGATTATACTAGTAATATAGGGACCTAACACTATAAAATATGCACATGTTGTGATCCTAATATCGATTTGGGATATTGATTTTCTCAATGTTTGAACAAATTTATGTACAATGATGCTAATCAAGGTTTAATTATTTTTAATCATGGATTAGTGAGTATGATTAGAGGACTTTTATTTTTTATAAAAGTGGTTAAATTTAGTTTAAATTTTTTTGTTATTATTAGATATACCTCAAAACACCCTTCCTAGGCTTTATACTATTAATTTCCTAGGAAATACCAAATTTTGTTCGAGGATTGTCATGGAAATGCCAAATTTCATTCCGTCACCCACCAAATTTCATTCCATGTGGGAACTTGGTGGAAAGATAAAAATATCATTCCATCAAATAGTTTTGGCCTTCTTCTACTTGATATTGGTTTGGATCCCATAGCCTTGACATCAATTTCATTGTCTAACTTGAAATAAATGACAATGCACACTATCAATACTATCCCCCTTTTGCATTGACATCAACACTGGATATAGTCTAGTCATTAATGGATTACAACTACTGTGAACTCCTTGTGTCTACTATATTCTCTCATGATGTGAGGTGGTCATTATGGTTGTTTAATTCTACCCATTTGAGATAAATGGAAAAAGGCATATTGAGAAATCTCCTTATCCATTAGTTCTTGTTATGTTTGCATCCAAGCTCTCCCTTGAAATGGGTTTGTTCTTAGTATCAACTCTCCCACTTGAGAGCGAAGTTTTAATGCTTTATGTATAATAATTTTGAATCTCACAAGGCTAAGTGAGATAATGGGAACTAATCCCATTTTTTATATCCCTATCTAATTCCTACTAAAGTACATTAAAAAGTTACAAGTATATATAATAAGGAAGCAAAATTTCAAATATTGCTGTACAAAATCAAGATTTTACAATTGAAATAATTGAATAAGACTTGTTACGTGTGAAGAAAAATAGAAATAGTTATAGGAAAATTATTAAATAGACAACAACATTCAAGAAATATTGTGCATGTTTTAAAGGTCATGACGTATGACATCTAAAGTTTACACAACACATTCCATGATTATTCTTAGTATTTTAAAAAATATATATTTTAAATATATAAAGTGATATATGTCAGTTATAAGGAAGTCAAGAATTGATTTTATTAATCAAATAATAGTTTACAACCAAATATATTTTCAAATGGATATGAAAATATGGACCAAAAATGACTTTCAAAACTAAATATGTTAAATGTCCATATAAAGGAAACCAGGTGCCATGGAAGAACCAAAATAATGAAGTTTCTTGATTTATACCCTTCTCATAAGATTTTCATAGTCAAATATTTGCAAGAAATACATTAATTAGAACTGAAAATTAAGCAGACATTCTACAAAGGATAAGAATTTGTAGAGAGAGAAAAAAAAGAAAAAAAACTTATAGGAACAAACAACAAATTATGAGATCACTCCTTCCTTGTTAATCCTTCAGAAATTATGTTGTGAACAAGAGGATTAGGCTTCTAATCTCATAAAATAATTGTATGATTACAATAAGGACATTTCAAAATTATATCATACCCATATTCAATTTTTCAAAGGCCTCTTGCTCCTTTTGTAAGATGTTTCAGTTAGTTACAAGGTAACTACCTCTAATTTATTTTAGTTTACTTAATGATCCTGTTTATTTAATCTTTTGGAGAAGAGCGTCTTTTGAAGGAAATTTTGCATTTTTAATTTATTTTGAGTAGTTGGCATCCCAATATACTCATATCCATAACATATCATTAAAGCATCACATTGTGGCTCCTTGTAATATAAATTTTAGCATGAAAAATATTTCAATAAATAACCATATTTAACTATGCCATCAAATAACTCATCAATTTAGATATTTTTATGTAACCATATCATATAATAGAAGAAAAGATAGATCAGTGACTTGAAAATTAGCCTCTTTGAGGGGGAATCCTCCTTTACATCACACAAATGAAAAATTCTTGGACGAGACAAATGAGAAGGCTTCCTTAGTATACATAGGAGTATAAGGGGTGACAATATAATAAGAGCCTACATAACAATAATAATTTAAGGGCACAAAAATAACAATCGTAAGCTTATATGGGGCAAAACAACAACAATATGGGCTCTACATGGGCACAAAAATATCAATAATGGGGCTACATTAGTATTACAAGAACCTAATATGACCCTCTCCTTCAAAAAAAATTTCTCCTCAAAGCTTAAGTAGTTATGGATGGTTTTGTATAAAATCCTCATCCTGTCATGTGAATCTTCAGCAGATAAGTTCTTCGACTTAATGATATACTATAACATTGATAAATTCCATAGCTATCAGGTTCTTGCTTTTGTGAATGCTTCATGCTCCAATATGATTTTATTATCCTTGTTAAGTTCTGGAAATATTGTTTGAACTATAATATTGTCATCATTAATATTATTTAATCATGAAACATGGAGAATTGGGTGTACTTGGGAATATGTAGGAAACTCCAATTTGTATGCCTTGGTACCAATATTTGTCAACAAATTTTAAGGACCATAATACATTGGTGATAGTTTATTATCCTACTTATCTTTCTTGAGGGAAATTTATTTCTATGGTTGTAGTCATAAAAATAGTAGTCTTCTATGTCTAAACATTTTTCACTACAATGTTAATCTGCTTGTTGTTTTATTCGATTTTACACCAGAGTGAGGTTATAATTTAAGAGTTGGAGAACTTTTGTTTATGCTATATGTGACCTTCCAATGCTTAAACCTTATATTTTTATCTGAAAGAGGATGTGATGGATGGTGGAAGATATCCATAAAATGCCATAAAAGGGGTCATTTTTACTAAAATATGGAAGGAATTTTTATACCATGATTCATACAAAGGTAACAACTTGAACCATTATGTTTTTTTATCATATAAAAACCAATTAATATATCCTTCCAAAAATTTGTTCATTATCTCATGTTTCCCATCAAATTGAGGATATTAAGATGAGGTATGAGTTAATTGATTACCAAGACAAGAAAATAATTTCGTCCAAAATTTTCTAGTGAAAAATGGAATCTCTACCACTTAAAATAATATTTGGGTTTCCATTGAGCTTCTGAATTCTTTCCATAAATGAAGCCTCAAGGGTACTAGCTTTAAAAGGACGAGATAATGCATGAATGTGTGCATGCTTGGTAAGTCTATCAACTACCATGATGACGACACACTTTCTTTCAGACTTGGCTAAACCTGTGATAAAATCCTTTGAGATCTCCTCCCAATGCTGACATGGAATGGATAAAGGTTGTAACATACCTAGGGTTTTAATTTTCTCAACCTTATTCCTTGGTAAACCAAAAATTCTGCCACAATTTTGTGAATATCAGATTTAAGGCCATCCCAAAAAAATTCCTCCTTGACCATGTTGTAAGTTTTTAAAAATCCCCTTTCCATCCTAAAGGAGAGGTGTGAAGTTAAAAAAATAATAATTTTTTTGAGTTGAGAATTCTTAAATAGATATAAGAGATCTTTGTATCATAATAATTCATTTTTCCAGATAAATGTATCAGATGTACTGAAATGTTTCTACAACGTTTGAATGATTTTCCAAATGTCTTCATCATTCTTATATTACTCCATTTATTTTGTTATCCATTCAATTTATATAACTCAAATGGAATAGAGAAATTCTTTTGCATTCTCATCCCTTCTTAAGAGTGCATCTGTAACAACATTTTTCTTACCTTTTTTGTAGAAGATTTCAAAGTCATAACCCAACATCTTAGTGATCCATTTTTGTTGCTCATTTGAAGATAATATTTGTTCCAAAAGGTATTTAAGATTATCATGATATGTTTTTACCTTGAAGTGTCTTCCCATTATGTAAGGGCATCATTACTTTAGGGCATTTAGTAGTGCCAAAATTTCCTTCTCATAAATAGGTTTGTGCAAATACTCTCCCTTGATTGGAAAATTTTCAAAATAAATGGGTCTTCCTTATTGAATAAAAAAAAACACCAATTCCATTTCCCAAGGCATCACAATCCACCATAAAGGTTTTTATGAAGTCTGGTGTATAGCTAAAACCATAGCTTGGCACATTTACTCTTTCATATGTTCAAAGGAATTAGTTTCTTTTGGAGTCCAAAAAAAATATTCTTTATTCAGTAATGTTGTTAGAGGTGATGCAATTTTCCCATAGTTATTGAAAAAATTATGATAATACCTTGTCAAACTGAGAAATTCTTAAACATGATTTAGGGTTGTGGGGATTTTCCATTATTTGACGGCTTTAAATTTGTTAACATCTACCTTAACACCATCATGAGATACAATATGACCTAAATATTCCACCTCCACTACCTCAAAGAAACATTTGGATGTTTTTGTATAAATTTTTTTATCCTCCAACAGTTTGGGAACCCTATAAAAATTTTGAATATGATCCTTCCAATACTTTTTTAAGATTAGTATATCATCCAAAAATAAAAACACAATTTTGATAAGGAAGGGTTTGAAAATGGAATTCATCAAACCTTGAAATGTGGAAGGTGCATTATTAAGGCCGAAAGGCATGACAAAAAATTAATAATGACCTTCATCAGTTCCAAATGTCATTTCCAGAATTCCTTTAGTCTTCATTATAATTTTATGTTATCCTCAATAAAGATCCAACATCGTGAAGTAAATTTCTCCTTGTAATTCATCCAAAAATTCATCAATGATAGAAATGGGAAATTTAT
This sequence comes from Pinus albicaulis, assembly GCA_034641835.2. Taxonomy (NCBI): domain Eukaryota; kingdom Viridiplantae; phylum Streptophyta; class Pinopsida; order Pinales; family Pinaceae; genus Pinus; species Pinus albicaulis. The sequence goes on along the minus strand of CM076578.1, from coordinate 587,233,480 downwards.
CTTTAATAGTGAGCTTGTTGAGCTCCCTATAATCCTAAAACATATTCCATGATCTATCCTTATTGTGTACAAATACATCTATAGCAAATAAAGAACTTTGGTTAGGTTGATTTATACCTACCTCTAGCATTTCTGCAACCATTCATTCAATTTCACTTTTTTGGGCATAAGGATATATGTAAAGGTCTTATGTTTGGAGGAATTCTTCCTAGAATTAAGTGGATAGCATGATTATGATCATCAATAGGTGAGAGGCCTTTGGACATCTCAAATTCCTTGGAATGATTTTCCAAGATTCTTTGGATATCTAGAGAACTAGATGATTTTGATGTTTGAAAATATTGTGAGAATAATTGTGTAATTCTAACTCATTTTGATTTCTTTGAAATATTGGTCATGCCATTAGAGTTTATTTTCTTCCCCAATTTCACTATGATACCCTTTAATTCAATGTCCTTTCCTTCCTAAGAAGTTTTCAGGAAAATATCTTGAAAATTGAAATCTATCGTCCCCAAATATTTTAACCATTGGAATCCTAATACCACATCGGCACCACCCGTTAGAATGGAAATAGTTAGAATATTAAATATCTATTCACCCAAGGTTAGATTTATATTATGTCACTTCCTTGAACAATTTATAGTTCCTCAATTTGAAACCATCACTTAACACTCTACTGTTGGATATAGAAATAAATTCAATTTGTTGGATCTCTTACAATGAGTAAAATCATGGGTACTACCAGAATCAATCATCATTATTACCTTTTTTTTCTTGATATATCCTTCTATATTAAGATTTTGAGGAGTGGAAATTCCTACCAATACATTACAATATATGTTCAGATTCATATATTCCTTCTCTAGGGTTTGTTTCTAGTATATATCCTCTTATTTTGATGCGTCTTGTTCCTTTTCTTACGCCTCTTTACAATCTATGTAAAATAATTTCATCTCAGCACACTTATGACCCTTAGTATATTTGATATAAAAATTTTAGCAATGCCATTTTTCTTTTTTTTCCTTTAATTTTTATGTTATCAACCTTGTTGGTTGTGGGAGGTTAGGAGAAACAACACTTCCATCTGTATTGTTGTGAGTGGTAGACTTCCTTTTTGCCATAATTTTTCTTTCAAATTTTCTTTCCACCATGAATGCCTTCTCCAATGAATTAGGTTCCCATAGGAAACCCTCATGTCATATGTTATCCTTCAAAGCACCTATGAAGACATCAATCCTATGCTCCTATGAAATATCATTTACCTTGATATTCAACCTTTGGAAGTCCTCAACCTGCTCCTACATTGAACCCTTTTGTTTGATATTTATCAATTGTTTGAAGAAGGTATTTCTCTTTGTATCCTCATAATGTGCTACCAAATATTTTGTAAAAATTATCCAAGTGACAATTGATTTACAAGAACAAAGTCATCAACACCATACAAACTGATTTTTTTCTAAATACAAAGAGGCAATGCATACCTTTTATGCGTGTGACACATCATGTAGATGAAATAATCGCTCCATCTATAGTATCCATGTTACCAGATCCTTGCCATCAAAATTCCTCATATTGATATTTGGAATGTGGATAGTATTGAACCCACTATTGGAGTCTCTAAATTCATAACAAATATTCCTTTTTTCTTCATCATGATTTTCATTAAGTACCTTGTCACCACTAGGAAGCATTTCTTGTAGCAGCTTTGTCAAACCTTCCTTCAAACATTCCAGGTCCATTTTTATTTCTATTTTTAAACCATATTTCAGACCTTCTATCTTAATTTTTATCATTTATTTGATGTAATATTTTAAACCATTCTTCAAACCATATATATATCTTCCCGTTAATTTTTGGTTACTCTTTGTGAGAGTGAAATTTATTGCACTTGGTCTCATAATTTTGATGTATCCTCTTGCATTTCTTCCTCTTCTTCATGTATCAAAGTATATATTTTTGTTTCCTTACTAAGTGTATCCATTTTATTGTTATGAGGAATATTGGGATCAAATAATTGTTTCTATGTTTCACTATGATCTTTGAATCACTTCAAATAATATATATTTTTTAAAATACACATATTTTCTTGTTGTTAGGAGCTAAATATTGAAACATTTGTATCTCTATAATTTTGACTCTCCAAAGTCCAAAATTTTGTATTGTGTTAGCCCTTTGAGTCTTCCTTCCAATTCCAAAATTCAGACCAATATTGAATTCTTCAAGGAAAATTTATGCCCAGTCTCCCACGATGACCTTTTTATGGACTCGTTTAGTAGAGTGAACTTGTATTTAATTTCACGTGTCATTGTTTCAACCTTTGGCCCTGAAAATGACAAAGGAAAAAATAAATTCCATGACAATTTAGTAAATTTTTACAACATTAGAATCCGATACTCATAGAGGAATTTATGATCATTTTTTATACGTCACCTATTTGAGACTAAATTCTAGAGCATGTAAAAACCCTAACTTATTCAGAAAATATGGTGAAACAAGATCTAAAATTTTTGCAACATGTTCACTAGGATTTTTCCTCAGCCATGTGGTAAAAATTTCAGTATCTTAAGCCTCATACCAAAGACATTATAGTGACAATTCCAAGATGACCTATTTTAAGCAGTGAAACCCTAGAATCCAAAGCTTTGATTCGAAATGTTTCGCAACTAGATTAAAAAATAGAAGAAAAGATAGATGAATGACTTTAAATTAACCTCTTCAAGGGGGAAACCTCCTTTACATCATATAAATGAAAAATTCTTCGATGATACAAATGAAAATACCTCCTTGGTATATATAGGATTCTAAAGGGTCAAATATAATAAGATCCTACCTAACAATAATAATATAAGGGTAAAAAATTAACAATATGGGGGATACATGGGCACAACATTAGAAATCAATGGGATACACTAATAATAACAATAAGGGGGCTACATTAGTATTATAAGGACCTAGCACACAAACACACACACACACACACACGTATATAGATACATACATACATACATACATACATACATACATACATACATATATATATATATATATATATATATATATATATATATATATATATATATATCATGAATATAAAGAATTAAATAAAATCATCAAAATGGCATGCATGATACCATATTTTTGCGTTCCACATGTTTAAAAATAAACATAACCAAAAATAATATTGTTTTAATACTATATGTCTATGTCCATGTTTGAAAATTAAGCAAATAAATTCAAACTGAAACCCAAATCATGATAAATCTAGATCCTTGGCTAAACCATAAACTTTTCTCTTCCCATCATTCCTATTTCCTTTACTTCCCTCATGATGCAAGTTTAAGAAGGATATGTATCTTCTTCCTTATTCATCAATATTAGGAGTGTTAATGTGAGAATGAGAGGAACTGGCCTAAATAGAAGAGAAAATAGGTACAAGAGCCATAGGTTTTTTTCCTTTATATATCTAAGGAAGGGAAATTTCAGGCTCATACAAGGAAATTATCAGTATGAGAAACAACATATGGAATTTTAGGGGTAGTGATAGGTGGCGGAATATCCTGTAAAAGAACATAAGGCAGATTGGTATTCTAGAGGCTGGTTTGGTAGATTTGGGTTCCAATATGTCATGGAATTAAGGTTGTTTCTGTGGAAGTGCATGGTGCTGAGGAATATGCATGATACTAGGGTTTGAATTAGGATATTTGTGACAAAAAACAGGAGTAAGGGGAGGACCTCCTAGATACAAGTGGTCAGTTTGATTTAGCTAGTTGAATTCGTTTGAATTTGCATCCAAGTGGAAATAAAAACTGGATTTTTTATTTATGTTTTCACACCGTGTTATAGTTTCTCTTCTTACTTTCCTATAGTTCCCTTAGGAATGTTTATTTAAGAAGCTTTTTTCATGACATAAAAGATTTGAATCACATGAAAACTAAAAAAATAAAGTAGTCACCTGCATCGCTCTTTACTAATGTAATAGTTTGGGTACTTGTAACAACATATGTCTAATGAAGAGACAAATAAGAAAACTGGATTAATAATAAGTATATTTTATTCATGCATGCCAGGGCATATTTTTCTACTCGGTGTCACTCATATGTAAATAGAGGGAATAACTTTAGTGTACATATTTTTACCACAAGTAATAACATGTGGATTAATGTGTCAAAAAGTAGCTAATAATTATAAAACATTTAAGAAACTATAATGTTTTCATGCTAAAACTCAAAAAAATGAAAAAGTGTCATAATAGGTTGAAAAAGTGTCATATATTCTGAAAAAGTGCAAGACATGGCTATATATGAGACATAACCTTATTATTCCTTCCCCTTCAGGCTGTAGGGACTCTTGTAATCGATTTTTTTTTTTTTAATTAATTTTACATGCAAACCAAAATTAATTAACCTAATGGTGTGGACATATATTCTATAAAGTGTTAAACCATAGTTTACTCCGCCAGTGAGCTTCACTCAGCCGTTATTTCAATCAATATGAATTTTAAAGGTCTTATTTGACCTCATATCGAGGCCAAATGTAAGAAAACTTAGGCTATTTTCGTTTTTACTAACAACATATCAACTTACGCAGACTAATGCTAACATTAGTCTCTTAGTATGAAATGTTAACTAAAATGTGAAGAGCAAGATGGATGTGAAAGAAATTTTAAGGTTAACAGCTATGGTGGATGCATGTGATCCACATGTGGACGTCATGTCGTTCTGTGACCTTACCCGTGTGCTAGTGCTAGCTTCACTGCTTAGCACTTCCCTGCTAGCTTCTACGAATTTGCTCAGGCACAGACTTTGTTCTTCACTACCAGTTTGGGGGTTTTCATCTATAGTGGATTTGTTTAGGCACATGCTTTGTTCATGGCTACCAGGTTGGGGGTTTTCATCTATGGGATCGTGCCTATTCTCGAGTTTACAAGATCAATTTAGCCAAACAGGTCTCTGTGGCTGCTGCTTGTTTGGCTCCTACAGTCACATGCAAATTTAGAAGTTGTGACATAAAAAATTTCAGAGGTTCATCGAAGGATCAGAAAGTCTGCAAGGTGGAAAGGCAGAAAGGGTGTTCTCATCAGTACTCAGGACTACAATTCAAGAATCATAGTTCAGTACTCGGGACTACAATTCAAGAATCTTAGTGAACAAGACCTCCATGACCGTTAACGTTGATCCCGGGGTTCAATTTAAATACTTAATTAAACGTTTGGCCATGACAAGGTGAGACCTTCCATGGCCGGCATAGTGGGAACGATGACTCATGATAGCAGGCTGTGAGGAAAGGGCAACGACGTCTTTGAATACGTGGTGGCAATGAGCTTGAGTGATTTTGACAATTTTTTTATCCACACGATAGTAACACCAGTTTGACTCCAGGAAGCACAATATGCAGGTTGGAGAGATGTATAAATCTATGGATGAAAACTAAAAATTGAACTATCAATTAGATTTAAAGCTATAACCCCTGTACTAGATTAGATTATGAAAGTTCTAACCCGAAAAATTGTTACATGATTCTTCGAACTTGCTAGAAGACAGATTCCTACTCTTCGCATGGATTAGCAAGGCTCAGGTTCGTCTTCATCCCCTCCAGCGTATGCTAGATAAAATAACTCTTGATATTAGAAGACTCTAGCTCAAGTGGAATGTCAATTGCAGGAGAAACTTAATTTGTGAAGAAATTTGAAAACAATTAGAAACTATGTTTTCTGTGGTGAAGCCCTCTCTCCCCATTGAGTGAATTTGTTTGGAAAATAAAATATATTCCCATGCAAACAATTTTCGAGGTTTCAGTTACCTTGTTATATTGCGTACTATTATTGATGTTCCCATGATATGATTATCATGTTTATAACAGTGCTTCTAGTAGCTTTATCAAATTTTTGAAATATGGCTTTCGATGAGTGTTTTTAATAGCTTTACCGATTCGTATGAAAGGTGGCCCTCCACAATAGAGAACGTCGCTTGCATCTAAGTCTACATGCCATTCAGATTTTTAACTGTCAATTAATTTTTTCTTAGCGATAGATTTATTATTTTATATGTCATGGAAGTCACGTGTATAGTAATCTGAAAAACGTTAAAGTCTGAGTAAGAGATACCCTCTTTATCCATGAGGTTTTTGAATTATTTCTTGTTCATTTTCATCTGGGTGCTGGTGGAATCGATGCATGGCTGGATGCCCCAGGTTTTAGATAATTTTTTTTTTACAGAGAATCATTTAAATTTGATATATAAAGTTTTAAAAATATGATTTCTTGTTCATTGTCATCTAGGTGCTAGTGGAATCGATGCATGACTGGATGCCCCAGGTTTTGGATCATTTTTTTTTTACAGAGAATCATTTCAATTTCATATATAAAGTGTCAAAAAGATGATTTCTTATTCATTTTCATCTGGGTGCTGGTGGAATCGATGCATGGCTGGATGCCCCAGGTTTTAGATCATTTTTTTACATAGAGTCATTTCAATTTCATATATAAAGTTTGCAAAAGATATCTGACACATTTTAAGTTCAGATTACATGAAAATTTTTATTTTTTGTTTGATGGCCTATCTTTGTTGTTTGATGGCTGATATTTTTACAGGTAAATGGCCGCCCAATCTGAATAGAATTATCTACTAAGAGCAGCAGTTTTCCATCTCAAATATTGTCATTCCCTCTTGCCAGTAAAATAACGAATTCAAGATGTAATTGGCAGTATTTATAACTGTTTTTGAGAGAAAATGATTGCCACCGCTGAAATGGGTCTTTTCCACTATTTTATGAGGAAACATATGCTTGATATTGGGGTTAGGAATACTGGTTCAAAATTCATTCTATGATGAAAATTGGCTAATGAATATGCCAATAAACCATAGGCCCTTCCTCCTTACAAGTTTAGAAATCGCTATTAGTGGAGAAGACATGAGTTCACTTTGTAGGACAAATGTAGACACTCTCTATTTCGAGAAGTCATTTTTTGTTGCTGGGAGGTTTGAAATATTTAAAGCTATAGTTTAGATGCATCATATTTTAGCATTAATAATGGTGGTGAGTTTTGTTCCCATACACTAGTACGCAAGAAAGGTCATTTTATCGCACCTTTGATCAACAACTGCACGTAGATATTTTTAGGAAAACCTAGAAGTTCTCTACAGATTCTCACAAAACAGATTCTCTACAGGTAATAGTTTCGGGAAGGTGTTCTATGCTTAAGGACATAATATCCTCATGTGATGCTTCATACATACATCTTTCAATAAGAAAATGATATAATTAATTATAATGCAATTAAAATAACTTTTAATACTACTCAAACATAGCCTCATAATATCCAGAAGGTAAATAAAACATCCTTGCTTTTGGACATTGACATGCATAAGTAATGCCACACATGTTCTTTTACAACTCATTTCCCCTCAATAGTTTTTCATTTAACTATAAATGAAGCAAATGATGAATTTTTTTATTCCATGTTAGGTAAATAAATGCAAGCCAGATGAGTTTTTTAAAAGAAGCTATTAGTTTATTCTATATACATGTCCAATAAAAATTTGCACTAGCCACTTGAAGCATCCGTGGACCATCACACAATAATTATACACAGGGGTAGCAATTAAAAAAAATACAATACAAATTTCCTAATTTATTTTGCAATGTAGTTAGATTATGAACTGCAAGTTCTCTCTCCTGCTATCAGAAAAACGAATCCCAACAAGTAAATGAATAGATAAACTACTCTTTAAATCTATAAAACAATTTATAAGTATAGAAAAAATGAAATAATAATGAAAATAAAGGCATAAACGACAATTAAAATGTTTAATTAGCCTTATGATTCATAGTTGCTAATTGAAAAGCTTTCAGGAATGTTTCTGATGGTTGAGCACCATGTAACTTACAATGCCCATTAATCTGCAAAGGATAACAATAAATTTAGCAATATGTCTTTGAAATATAGAATAACATCTTCCATATACTACATAATAACCAGTGAATCTTATTACAACCCAGAAAATCTGGGACTCCCATCACATTACGTGCATACTTCTGAAGCTCTTCGTTAATCTAGGAAAGCATGCTTCGAGGCTGAGCATACTTTTTTTGTCTTTGTCAAATTGAACATGCTTCGAGGCTGAGCATATAATCTTTCTTCCAGACTTCCCTGCTCATAATCTTATTTAGGTCTCTTTCTTGGAGTATTTGCGCAAGCCAAGACGTCTCTACCTAAAATTATGTTTTCTCTCCAAAAACCAAACCAAACTAAAGCTGTTGGGCAGGGACTAGTTGCTCCACAACTCTCCTTGTTTATCTTGTTTTTACATTTAGTTGTATGGAAAATGTGGGTGAAAAATACATAAAATGGATAATAGGAGAAGTGATTTTGTGAATTAATAAATATGGCTGAATGGTATTTGTGTGAAGGATATTAGTATCATCCTTTAAAGAAAAATTGTTTTTCAAATTTTATTAACACGAAATAGAAATGACATAAAAATGATTGAAAATACATGAGTGTTATTTTAAAAAAATGTGTTGGAAAGAGGCTGGTGCATTGAATAAGAATTTTTAATTTATGGGCGAGATAGTTTAATGTGAAAGGTTTGTGTTAAAATGATTTCTGAGAATTCCATTAAATAAATTAGATATTAATGTGGGGTTAGTGTCTTAAAAAAAACGATGTAATAATAGCCTACATGCAACAAAACCCACATGTTGGGTACTCAACTATGAATTAAATTCATAATAATAGGGAGTCGACACTTCCTAATGTAAAAATTTATAGTTTGATATCATAAAAATTCTAAGTGGGATAAAGCATAATAATATTGATTGAAATAAATGTTGAATCACAAAGACAATGAAAAATATGAATCAGCCACAATATGTTGTTAGTGATAGTGTAGACTCATGAAATAGTATCACTCTTTTGTATTTGAAAAATAAAATGAATTTAGTGAAGTGAGAGGAGTAAATCATATGGATACCTTTAGGTTGTAAACAAAATGGCAAAGCCTTCGGGCTCATAAAAGTTAATAAGTATATCCCAGGTCGAAGAGAGAGGAAAGGATGTGTGGTTTTCTTTACAAAATTGAAGTTGCATGTACTGGTAGAAGAACTGGTTTAGGAGGCTTGTACCTGGGCTTGATAGACAATTTGTAGTTATGGTGGTATCCTTTGAACTAAGAGGAAGTGCCAATTGTAAGTGGTACATTTTTGCATGGAGTTTTTCTAAGCCATTTTTTAAACAAGAAAATCCATACATTGTTCCAACACACTGTTGGAATGGGGTCCCCTAGATTTATTATATATATATATATATATATATATATATATATATATATATATATATATATATATATATATATATATATATATATTTTTAGTAATTAGTCTAGAGTAGGGGCTTTGGGGCGGGTCAAAGCCCCCAATGTATTGTAATGGGTCAAAGGGTAGACCTAGAGTCCGCAAACCATAGTTTTCAGACCACAGAATAACGTAAGCTATAATGATATAAATATATGGATAGTTGAGTCTAAGATTAAGTAAGATTGATGCTAAGTACAAACTATTGAGATCTATTTTGGGTGGTATTGGATAAGGACTCTTGTTGTCTGTGTACGCGGAGATCCTCAATCCTACTGTGTGCGGACCCTGCTAGCTATGTGCGCGAGTTGTGATTTGGGTTTGTAACTTAGTTTTGGATGATTAATGAATGCAGAATCTGTTGAAGTATCTTTGTGTTACGTAGATTAGCTGTGTTTATTGTTGAAGTATCTCTATGTTATCTGAATTAGCTGCGATTGTGTTATTCTGTGATGATAGTTACTGATGTTCACATGGATGCAAAGGTGTTTCTAATATCTTCTTAATAATAATAGCTTTGTTTATGTTACATGATGTCTATGAGGTTATAAGCTCCGCTTTCTATACTGTTAAGGGCTCAGTAATAAGACTACTTCTATGTGAACTTGATAGATCTCAACAGGACTGCCTTAGTTACCCGCTTTCTCCGAGGGTGTGGAAACTGGGTTCCAGCACCCGCCCATACTACTTCGGGTGAGACCATGGCCTCTGAAAGTAGGTCATTGCCGAAAAGGCCAGTAGTATAAGGGTTTGTTGGAAAACCTTAAATCCGAACCTTGGTTGGGACCCCTTAAGCCAATAAATGGTTCCTTTGTTGGGACCAGAAGCATTTTGAGAGAGTGATCGGGTAATGCCATGAGGTCGTTGGTGGCCTGAGAAGTCGGAGCTCGATCACTGGTTCAAAAAACAGATTCAAGAATTTTTGATAAAAGAGAATCGCAGCACAAAGCTAATGGCTGAAAAGTGGAAGAATAAATATATTTTCATAGAGGTACATGAAATATTCTTTGTAACTTTCACGCACAATCTACATAAGTGGCTGGAAAGGTTAGAAGAATTCCAAACACGTTGGAAAAATGATCAGGGTACACAGTAGACTCCAGAATCATTTCAACAATTCGAGAAGGATGACAACACAATCACCTAGACAGTAGATCACAAGGTGGATAGTGTGTTAGGAGGATTTGTAATAGAATTCACAGTCAATCAGTTCCTATCCTACTCTTAAGTGAAGCAGAGGTTCTTAAAAGGATTCCAAGGTAAGTGCTTGCGAACATTTCTGCTACTGCTTAAAATATTACTGTGCGAAAAAGGAATTTTGTGCAGCCACACCGAATTAATGACCTATGATCAGGGTGAGAGTATGAAACGAAGTGGTAAGTATTACAGAGTCAATCAAGAAGGGGATAGATCCATATACATCCCTTTAAGAGAGCCACCTATGCACACAAAAACTATTCTTCCAGCTACACCATCATTGAATCAACATAAAGGCAAGAACTCCCCTACCCCTCCGCTACTACCGGAAGAAGGTATGGCCACACACATGAAGCTGCCCACCTTTAAGGGTGTGGGGGATGAAGACATGAACCAATTTTGGTTTGTAACAGAATCAGTATGGACTATGCAAAATTTGCTAGGGATGTTGTAAAAAGAGCACAGCTATCCCCGCCTTTGAAGGAAGGGCCTTGGATTCGTTCATGGGGTATGTGGGCCTGCATGCAGATCCATCAATACAGGAAATTAAGGATGCCTTAAAATATTATTTTTTGAAGCCTAAGTCTTATGCTCAGCTTGTGATTGACTTGAAATATTTTAAATAGGGACCTACAGAGTCTTTATGGGAGGCTGACCAAGCATGTCAACATTATTGTGTGGTGACTGCTGAGTAGCCAGACTACATGATACCAACCACTGCCCTCATCTTGGTGCCTATGATCCAGAGTTGAATAAAAAATGGTACCGATTCTTCTCATCTGTGGGAGATGACGAACACAACTGCTAGAAATATGTTTTAATGATAGACATAGGAAACCTATACAGGGTACAGGATGACCCTTCATCACCACTATCCCCCTCGGGACGAGGAGGCTCCCCTGCCAGAGGCCGGGGGGGAAGAAGTGGAAGCACAAGTTGGGAAAGAGGGAAATTGATTTGCTATAATTGTGGAGAAGTAGGGCACTTCGCAAGGGACTTCCCGAACCCTGCACGACAATCTTGCAGATATTGTAGACAATTGGATCATGTGATTGAAGATTGTTTGATACTGATAGCAAAGATGCAGGAAAAAAAAAAACACCAATGCATAATGTACAAAGGGTTAAGGTAGAACCATGTGAGGAGGGACCCAGTATTAATGTCATTATGCGCAGTGGCATGGCTACTAGAGGAGATAGGGAAAGAGCTTTAGATGAACCCCTTATCTGAAAAGCCGCTATCAAAAAGGAAAGCTTTGACATACAAAAGGAGAAATAAACCTTCCTAGAAGCTCGCAAAGACTTTACCAAAAATGAGGCATCTACCTCCAAGGCTCTAAAAAACCTAAAAGTGGACGAAGAAGTTAAACCATTCCTACAAGCATGTATGAATTTTCTACGCAACCAAAAGGCAATAGAAAATATTCAAGCATTGATAGATAGTTGCGCAGAAAAAAATGACCCTCTAATAGAAGTTAAATATGTCCACAAAATTTACAAGCATAAGAAATGCATTGGTCGGGAAATGTAGCTAGCTGCATAGCTTGGAGATTATGAAATGGATAAGGTCATCCTAGATTTGGGATCCAATGCGAATTTCCTACCCAAACAGACTTGGAAGAGGATGGGAGAACCTAAGATGGAATGGTCTACTATATAGTTGCGCATGGCTAACCAACAAAAGATCTTATCATTGGGGGAACTATCAACGATTATGGTAGATATTACAGGATTTAAGGTATACGCAGATTTGGAGGTAATTAAAATCATAGAGGATGCGGACCCTTATCCTGTGCTCCTAGGACTAGACTGGGCTATAGACATGGGGGGCATTATCAACTTGAAGAAAAGGAGCATGGTTTTTGAGAATGAGGGTACGGGAGTAATAGTCCCTCTAGAGCTAGCAGAGGGAGAGAGGTATACAGAACCCATACAAAAAGAATACGATGTTGATCATATCTATAAATTAACGTCCTAGGACAAGGATTAGATTAACCCTATGGCTGATGGCATGATTTTCCGAGAGAAAGACAATGAATGCCTCTCTGCTTCCGATGGGGAGATTGAAAATTGGTAGAACCAGTTACATGACATATCTGCGCTACGGTGTCTTAGGATCACAAAGAGCTTGTGGTGTATCTCCTCAGAGGTAAGAGATCTAACTTACATTGATGATTCTGGTAGTATTATGGATTTTCTTAGAGCATTCGAAGTATAATTCCCAAGGGAATGAAGAATGTGGGCGCTTAACCTAGCCATGCATACGACCCCTGCGCGGTGGTGGGAGACCCATAAGGGGAATTTTCAGGATTGGGATGAATGTCATAGGATGATGATCCTATGATTTGAACCCTCGGTTCACCCACCCATGGAGATTTTCCTCGTTCATGGGGATCTTCTCAAGAACTTCTCCACGTGGATGGAGGTGTGGTGTGAAAGGACTTGGGATGAATGGGTCCACCTGTTTATTCATATCTTGGGACCAATCCCCACCATATGGTATTTGGATGCAGAGCTACATCAGCGCACTCGCCACTGGGATACCATGAGGGACGATTTTGTGGGGACGTTCAAGTTGATAGGCAGAACTGAGGCATTAGACAAAGCCCTGCAATACATATATGCTCTAGTATTTGATAAATCAAACCCTCGTGTAGAGTATGGGAAACCAGCTTGGGATACACAGATGCAGGATATTGCCAACTGTCGCAATCTATCAATGGAGGAATGTGACGAAGACCCATGAGTATCACTATCATAGAGTCTGAGGGTGAACGAGTAGTTTCTGGACCCCCACTACAAGTCATCGATGTTACCAAGCCTCTTAAGTTAAGGGAAGTCAACATTGGAACAGAAGAACAACCCAAGCTGGCTAGAATTGGAGATTACTGGGATGATGATACCATTGGGAAAGTCGCAGAACTTCTCACGGGGTACCAAGATCTGTTTCCCATGGAATTCTCAGAACTCAAAGGTATCACACAAGACCTGGGGGTCATGCGAATCACTTTAAAACTAGATGCACTCCCTGTCAAGCAACAACCTTACCGATTGAACCCCAAGTATAAGCAGAAAGTTAGAGAAGAAATTCAAAAAATGTTAGATGTAGGTATCATCGAACCAGTAGAATAGATAGATTGGGTAAGCCCTATGTTGGTCCAACAAAAAAATACTAAAGGAGAAATAAGAATCTATGATGACCTACATAAGCTAAATGATGCTTACGTACATGATCCCTTCCCTAATCCATTCTTTGATGAAATCCTCGACAGTGTGGGAGGGCAGGAAGCATACTCGTTCATGAGCGGGTTTTCGGGCTACGATCAGATCAGGATTGAACCTGAAGATTGTAGCAAAACTAATTTTTCCATAGAATGGGGATCCTTCCAGTACACCGTCATGCCCTTTGGGTTCAAAAATTCCCCTGCCATCTTTTTGCGAGTAGTGGTTGTAGTATTCAAGGAGTTCATCCACAAGTTTCTGGAAGTATACTTTTATGATTGGACAATATTTGGATTGGTAAAGAAGCACGTCTCAAACCTGCGCATGATGTTGGATGCCTCTAGAAAGCACCAGATTTCCCTAAATATTAAGAAGTACATATTCTGTGTACCTTTCAGGATCTTTTTAGGCCACATAGTCTCTCAGCAGGGGTTGATGGTTGACCCTGCCAAGGTTGCAGTTATCATCAATTTAAGAGTTCCCAAAATTGAGAAACAGTTGCACTCCATCCTCAGGCACACAGGCTACTATAAGAAGCTTATTCAAGGGTATGAACTAATCACAAAACTCATGGAAAAGCTGCTAAAGAAGGATGTATCATTTTTTTGGGATGCAGAGTGTCAGAATAGTTTTGAGCTACTCAAGGAAAAGATGATATCTGCACCTATCCTCATATTTCTTGACTGGGTGAAGGTTTTTCATGTTCGTTTGGACGCTTCAGGGGTCACCCTAGGAGCTATCCTTACGCAGCCTGGGGAAGCCGACAATGACCACCCGATTGCATTTTCTAGTGGAAAATGCTCTAGCATGGAGCATAACTACTCCACTACTGAGCATGAGGGGATAGAAATGTTGTATGCCCTGTAGAAATACCAGCATTATCTGCTGGGAAAGCACTTCAAGATGTTCATGGATCAATCAGCTTTGAAGTACCTCATCAATAAGCCTGTGTTGAGGGGGAATATTTTTCGATGGTTACTACTATTTCAAGAATATGATTTTGAGATAATTGTGAAGATGAGGAGATTAAATGCTGGACCAGACCACTTGTCCCGAATCAAGAATGGTGAAGAACCTACTAGCCTAGAGGAAGGATTCCTCAATGCGCATCTATTTTCTATTAAGGTGGTTAATGAGCACTTTTCCAATATTATTCAATTCTTAACTACGGGTATGAAACCTACAGAATATTTAGTACAACAAAAAAGAGAGATGGTAACTAGCACAACTCACTTTACCATCATCGCAGGTTACCTGTATAAGCTAGAAGTTGATGAGGTACTGCGAAGATACGTACTGGAGCACAAAAGACAAGACATTTTAGCATAAGCCTATGGAGGCGTAGTAGGAGGTCACTACGCAGGAAAAATGATGGTGCTGAAGATCTTAAGAGATGGTCTGTGGTGGCCCATGCTCCATAGCGAATCTCATGACTATTGAAAATCCTGCGACACATGCCAATGAACAGGAAGACCATCACACAGGGACAAAATGCCTTTTCAACCACAGATGGCCATGCCAGCATTCAATAAATGGGTAATAGAATTCATTGGGCCCATAAACACACCAGGTAAGAAGACAGGTGTTCGCTACATCCTCACTACGACTAACTATGTAACAATATGGGCGGAAGTGCAAACTATGAAGGATTGCACTGCAGATACCATTTCTCACTTTATTTTTTAGCACATTTTAACTAGGTTTGGCTGTGTGAATATCTTGATGAGTGATAGAGGTAAAAATTTCATTAATGACACAATTCAAGCTTTGACTGAGGAGTTTCAAATCCACCATGAAAAAAGTACCCCATACCACCCTGAGGCAAATGGAATGGTAGAATATTTTAACAAAATTCTAGAACAGGCGCTTACCAAGGCCTGTAATGTTGATTGAAGTGATTGGGACATGTGCATCTCGTCAGTCCCTTCGGCCTACTGAACCACGTGCAAGAACTTGATTGGGAAAAAAATGTTTCGGATGGTTTATGGAAGGAGGCCATTATGCCCATGGATTATATCATTCCTAGCCTGTGCATCACAGCCTTTACAAACTTGGCAGAGCCCAATATCATGGAGGAATGCTTAACACAACTAGTCGCCTTGGAGGAGGATCGATTGATTGCTAACTTTCATCCACAAGTTCAAAAGGCCGATGAAAAACCCTGGCACAATAGGCATATCTGATAGAAGTCATTTAAAGAAGATGAGCTAGTGTTTTTATATGGAAGCTAGTTTTTACGCCACCCAGGGAAATTCTGCTAACATTGGTTGGGACCTTATATCATAATAGAAATTAGGAACAGCGGTGCGGTGAGATTGGCTATGCTGTGTGGGGACCCCCTACCAGGATATGTTAATGGCAGCCGTCTCAAACCATACCGGGCCAACTCGGTGAATACCAAATAACTATATGACCAGAGTAGTTGTATTAGGATGGATACGTGCAGGGAAGAGGAAAAACGTAGGGAGGCCCATTATACGTGCAGGGGTCAACCGCAGGTCCAGAAGCATGAAAAGGAGCACTGGGAATGTAGGGGTAATGTGCAACTGCAAAAACTAGCCATTGGAATAATACGACTGGGTAAAAATCCAATTTCACCGTTGGAAGGAGCTGGTCATTGGCAATTAATGTGGCGATTTCAAAGGATTTTTTACCGTTTACTTGATGGTATGTTTTAGCTAGGTATCATTTTACCGTTGGTCACTATCCAAAGCAATAAAAGAAGGATGGGATTTTGGAATTGGGTTCTATGCATCCTGAAATTCTTATGCCTTGAAAATTTCGGTAGCTATTGTTCTCTTTTCATGTCTAGTTGTGCTAGCACCTCAGATAGAAGCAACCTTGAGTTCATATTCTACGCAAGAATGACTACGACCAATCTTGCTGATTTATCACAGGCCGTGGCCTCTATTGAGATAACATCTGAAGAAGTATTGGAAGTCACCTGTGAAGAGAAGAAGTCATGTCCACACCGACCAAGGGGAAGCAGGTGGAGAAAAAGAAGAGTAAGGGGAAAGGCCAGGAGCAAGGGTAGGGGAGGAATATGAAATGGGCTAGGGTGAAGCCATGCACATCCCCTCAGAACATACAATCCCCCCGAAAGGTGCCTAAGTCACGCTCACCTAACCCAACAAAGTGACCTTTGTCTATTGAGGAAGAAGCTATGCTCGCTTCCCTGCTAACTTGAATATCGTCCTATGTTCGGCCTAGAAGAGCCTCAATGCGCATGCCCAAGAATATTTATGTTCTATGCTCCTATCTACAAATTCCGCTGATTCCGGATGAAGTCCCAATAATTGGAGAAGAATTTAGCAAACTCCCCTCAGTTAAGTTCGACGACCACGACCTTTCCAACCTGGAGGCCTTCCCAAAATTGGCACATGAGCTATATCTCGAAAGAGTACTGGAGGACGATATGCTAAAGGTAGTACTAATGCCATGGGTGTGTGGGTTAGCAGGTTCAGAATTACTAAACTTGTTGTGGATACCTCACTTTTGCAATACAATGTCACCGACCTAGTTGTGCGACAACTACTAGCTCTTTTCCATGAGGGCAGCTTGTGGATATAGGACTGCATTCCCATCGAAGCCGCCCTAATTCATCGCATTACTGGTCTCCTCATGGAGGGGCCAAATCCCGTGGAATGTGTCGGCAAGAAGTATGAGCAACAGATCGCCGAAAAACTATGGGAAGACTATCATGTCGAGCAAAACAAAATAGGGTTCCTGATGGACACTATTGCTGACCCTGGAGTGCGCATGGGTACCCTACTGCTATCTTGTAAAATGATGCGCAAGTTCCAGGACATGAATATCCTTGCCTATGTAATTCATCTTGCTGGCTGCTACAAAAAGGGGGTCTGCTTTAACTGGTCGTAGTTCCTCTACACCGAGTTTTTGGAAAAAGTGTGCGAGGCCCAGGACCATGGGATTGCATTCTATTACCCTTGGCTACTGCTCCTAATTGCATTGGTCACATGGGAAGCCCCTGAAGGATCGCTCCTCCCTGAGCTCGGACCGGACATGTGTGAAGGGGCGCGATACACAAAATTTTGGGATTCAAATGATGTGAAACGTATTCAGGAAAACAAAGTATTTTGGGTATTGTTTGAGGGCATGCTCATAGTGGAAATTCACTCTCGACCATGTCTGTTTCCAACGGTCTATGAAAAGTATAAGCACTTCGCGGAATTCTAGGTTATGATGCACAACGTGCAGATTCGGGGCCATAAGTATCCATATTGGATGTCGCTACCTTACATGGTTTCTGATGAGGAAATCGATCGGCTCATCACCACTTGGCTGTCATAATGGAAATTGGGATTCAAATCATTTGGCCCTATAACAACCAAAACTTCTGGTACAAGCGTAGCTTCGAAGACCACCACCCCACCTGAAGCTACCAAGAACTGAAAAGGCTGTGGCTTGGAAGGCTCTGCTAGGACAGAGGTTCCCCCAGATGCAGCGCAGGGTGTGGAGCAGGAGTCACAGTAGGACCTAGAGACTAAGGTCTTGGATGCGTAGGGTGCTGGTTCCCTGCATGGCACGAAACAGATAGCTGAACCTCTGAAGTGCTAGCGAATGAAATAATGGGCTACGAGGCCCAACAGGGAGATTGAGGTTACTTTAACTGAGGAATATTTGGGGAAAATTGCAGACGCAGTCACCATTGATTTGGAGGATAGGTGGCTTGCTTTGGACGAGTAGCAGAAGTCCGTAGTCACTGCATTACACAATCTAAGCTCCAAGCTCTTCATCTCAAAGACGATACCTTGTAGACGCGTGTGGTTCAAGCGAGGCTGCCTCAAGTGACCAACACAGAGTTGATCTCCACAACCGAGAGCTGACTCTACCACCTTCCAGGTGCAATAATCACTGTGAGTCCACCCAGTTTATGTGTGCAAGTCTAGGCCTACGTGGAAATATATATGTATTTGGCCCGGCTTCAGGGCAAGCCTTTGTAGGCTCTCCACACATCTCTCTTTGAGGAAATCCAACACAGAAATCGACAGGTGCAGGAGCAGCTAAGTACAACCGAGCATACCATCGTAGAAAATACTACTAAGGCATACCAGGCATATGCCACATGTATCCTTGCTGCCGCGCAGTAGACTGAGTTGCAATGTCTGATCAACAGAATCTGCGAAGATGTGACTGAAGACATTCTGACCTTTTCCACCCCCTAGGCCAAGATTGAGGGACTCGTTGCAGCCCTAAAAGCTTCTTGGACCGAGATTCAGAATGTTAAGGCAGAGATGGAGCAGCAGATTGCTCCATTGCAAGCTAAGTTGCAGCCAAAGACTCCTCCTAAGGTACGTGCCCAGAGAGCTACGTTGGTCACATAAGCTATAAACACCATTACAACACAAATTTCTCAAGGTGCCAAATTTCTTGAGACAACGATGTAGTTGTGGTCTACGGTGTAGCGCAACCCTCTTTTGCGCAATTTTAGCCAATAATTGCACTATAAGGAAGAATAATTCGAGAAAATGGAGGCTACAATGCGCACACTGATCCCAGCCATGTGCTCAAATATGACCTAGAAGGGCTTCGCCGCAAGAATAAGGTTCTGAGTGACCACCTCAAGCCATGGGCTGATGAAGCCCTCAAGATATCTTGGGACTTGGATGTCACGATCAAAAAATTGAATCAGACCCTGGAGAGTGTCACCGTTGCCACAGAAGGCCCAACTTCGCTAAATTTGGTGGACATTGCACAGAATGCTGTCGTGCAGAGTGAAGGTGTGTTACCCCCTCAGGTCGATGTAATCAAGCAGCTCCAGGCAAAGACACAAACTCCACGGGCGTTGTGACTCTAGACGAGTCACAAGATTGTGTTGGGGGCCTATTGTAATGGGGTCCCCTAGCTGCGTTTTTTATATATATTTTGTAGTAATTAGTCTAGCGCAGGGGCTTTGGGGCAGGTGAAAGCCCCCAATGTATTATAGCAGGTCAAAGGGTAGACCTAGAGTTCGCAAACCATGGTTTTTGGACCACAGGATAGCGCAGGCTATGATGAGTACATAAATCAATGGGCATAGGAGAAGCTAAGTACAAGTGAGTAGACCATTGTAGAAAATATTAATGAGGCGTACTATGCATAGGCCACGTGTATTCTTGCTGCCGCATAGTAGAATGAGTTGGAACGTCTGATTATCAGACTCTACAAAGATGTGATGAAAGACATTCCAGCCTCTGCCACCCCCCAGGCCAATATTGAGTGACTCGTCGCAGCCATGAAAGCTTCTCAGATTGAGATCCAGAACGTAAAGTTCAAGATGGAGCAGCAAATTGCTACGTTGCAAGCTAAATTGCATCCCGAAACTCCTCCTGAGGTACGCGCCCAAAGAGCTGCACTGGTCACGGAAGCTACAACAACCATTACAACACAAATTTCTTAGGGTGCCGAATTTCTTGAGATAGCTATGCAGCTATGGTCTATGGTGTAGCGCGACCTTCTTCTGTGCAAGCTTACCCAAGAACTGCACCAGAAGGAAGAAGAATCTGAGTAAATGGAGGCTAAAATGCCCACTCTGATCCCAACCAATGCCTGGCACGTCTACAAGCCAGCCATGCGATCAGAGATGACTTGGAAGGTCTTCGCCACAAGAATAAGGTTCTGAGTGACCACCTCAAGCCATGGGCCGATGAAGCCCTCAAGATATCTCAAGAATTGGATGTTGTGATCAAACAATTGAATCAGACCCTGGAGAGTGTCACTGCTGCCACAGAGGGCCCAAATTCGTAAAATTTGGTGGAAATTGCGCATAACGCTACCGCACAGAGCGAAGGTGTGTTTCCCCCTCTAGTCGATGTAATCAAGCAGCTCTAGGCAAAGACGCAAACCCCACGACCACTGTGACTTGGGACGATTCAAAATATTGTGTTGGGAGCCTGTTCCAACGAGATCCCCTAGTTGCATTATATATATATATATATATATATATATATATATATATATATATATATATATATATTGTAGTAATTATTCTAGTGTAGGGGCATTGGGGCGGGTCAATGCCCCCAATGTATTGTAATGAGTCGAAGGGCAGACCTAGAGTTCGCAAACCATGGTTTGCGAACCACAGGATAGTGCAGGCTATGGTGATATAAATAGATGTATAGTTGAGTCTAAGATTAAGTAAGATTGATTGCTAAGTATGAACTATTACAATCTATTTTGGGTGGTATTGGGTAAGGACTCTTGTTGGCTATGTGCGCGAATATCCTCAGTCTTGCTCTGTATGGACCCCACTGGCTGTGTGCACGGGTTGTGACTTGGGTTTGTAACTTGGTTTTGGATGATTAATGAATGTAGAATCTGTTGAAGTATCTCTTTGTTACCTGAACTAGACATGTTTATTGTTGAAGTATCTCTGTGTTATATGAATTAGATGTGATTGTGTTATTCTGTGATGATAATGATTGATGTGCACATGGATGCGAAGGTGTTGCTAAGATATGCTTAATAATAGTAGCTTTGTTTATGTTACATGTTGTCTATGAGGTTATAAGCTTCACTCTTTATACCGTTAAGGGATCGGTAATAAGACTACTTCTGTGCGAACCTGATAGATCTCAACAGGACTGCCTTAATTGCCCGCTTTCTCCCAGGGTACAGAAACCTGGTTCTAGAACCCACCCATACTACCTCGGGTGAGACCTTGGCCTATGAAAGTAGGTTATTGCTGAAAGTGCGAGTAGTATAGGAGTTTGTTGGCAAACCTTAAATCCGAACCTGGGTCAGGACCCCTTAAGCCAACACAGACCATCTCAGAGAGGGTTGGGCATTACCCTTTTTAAGAATGCATGCAGTTCAATGATAAATGGAATAGAATCAAAAATGAGAAAAGGGAAGGAAAATGGAAGCGGAACTAAAGTGGAAAGTGGAGGTCAACAGAAACACATTAGGTAGAAAACTCCATGACAAAAAACTAACTAATAAGGTCGTTATATTATGAAATTTTTCTTCCATATAAACAAAAAAATGTATTGCCTAAGCTTTTATAGCTTTAAACTATTTTCCAATGGACCAAAAACTATTACCAACCATGCAAGAACCAACCACATGGTCTTGTGGCATATTATCCTACTAGATTATAGTTTGAATAAATATTAAGGGTGATATAAATGAGAAAATCAGTGGAGGAGTGGCTCAAAATTGAAAACATGAATGCAAGAGTGGGTTGGTATCCTGCCTTGAAGGTTTTCCACTAGTAATATGTGAGAAACATATGCGCTACGATGTGTGTTATTCATTGCAATAAAACTCATTCACCATTGAACTTAATGTGTGACAATATAAATTATTAATTTGTGTGCAATAATGCAATACAAATTTAGTACATACCAATAAAAATTCATAACATATCATCTCAATATTGCAATACATGGCACCTTGAGTATGCCATATGATAATTCATGGTTATCAATTCATGTTTATGCCTCAAAACCTTTATATATAGTTGGTATGCCTCATCTAAATGTGTAGGGAATGGGCTAGGTTATGTATTGATAATTTTTAATATATGTATATCAAACTTTGATATGTAAGAACATTGTGTAATTCAAAGTAAGAATTTTTAACAAATTTAGAACACTATTTAAGTTATCATGGCTTAAAATTAGTAAATAAAGAGTCATGTAAGTCCATGATATCTAAAATTCTAGAGGCACCGCAATAAACATTTGAGTGTAGTCATAAACAAAAATATGGGCCATTATGATTACTTTCCATGCATTAGTAGGTTCATTTCTTCAGATGAAGCCAACCATATCAAACCTTAATTGTTATTTTTCCAAATTTATATCATAAATACCATGATTCAAGAAAATTCTGATAACCATAATGATCATAAAGTCATGAAATTTAAATAAGTTTGTGAGGAAGCCATGTCCTCATTTCTCATGGGGACTCCACCTACTCAAAGGTTCCTTTTTTTTTTATCATATTAAATTTTTTGGAAGAGAGGATGGGTGCAATGGTTTGCAAATTTTTTTTAGAGTGAGTCACTCATGTATCAACACCCCTAAACTAATATATATTCTGATACCATCTATGTAAATTATGGAACCTTTACATTTCATAATTCTTCCCCTGCATATCACTTTATAAAGTCTTCATATGTATGACTTATTATGATGAATATCATTTTCCATGTGTATGATACTAATGATATGGGGGAGATGTCACTCCCAACATATGTCTTAGATATTCAAATTTCGATCTTGGAAGAGGTTTAGTATATGTATATGAAATTTTCTCTTTAATAAATGCATATTCTAATGTACCAATTTGATCCATTACTAGTTATTAGAGAAAGTGATATTTGATACGAATGTGCTATGTTTTGGAATGCATCATTGTATTTCTAGATATATTAATCCCACTAGTGTTATCATATAAAATAGATACTATATGGACACAATCTACATGATTATTTTTGATATTTTTATTTATCCATAGAAATTGGGTACAACATGATCATGACAATATACTCTACTTCAATAATAGATAAATAGTTAGAACTTTATTTCTTGTTAAGACAGGAAAGAAGACAACTTCCTAGGAAAATTGCTCCACCATTGGTGTTTTTCTTATCATCAATATCACTTTCGCAATAAATTTTTTTATATGTTCTTAGTATGAAATCTATTTCTTTGGTATATGATAATCCAAAACCTGTTATTCATTGAAAATACTTAAAAATCATCTTGACTTCTTGCATATGAGTTTCCTTTGTATTTTCTTGAAATATTCCTACCAGTCTTACTAGTTGCATGCTATATAGTCTAGAGGTTGTGAGATAAATTAGGTTGTGAATCATATACCGACACATAGGATAAATTTCCTCTAGAGACTTATCATCCTTACTAAGTTTACAACCTATTATCATGGGTCCATTAACCAGTTCACATTAATTGATGATAAATTTCTTCAATATTTCTTTGAGATATTTAGTTTGAGAGATAAAAAGCCCTTTCATTGTTTAATGCACTTACAATCCAAGGAAGAATAATAGTTCCCCAAGCATGTACATTTCAAATTATTTTTTTATATTGGATGCAAAAATTATGGAATCATCATGACTCCAAAAAATTATGTCATGGGCATGAACAACAATGATCGGCAAATTTTAAATTTTTAGCTTTGATACAAAGATCATTGTTTATTGTTCCTTTCTTAAAACCTTATTGTTGCAGGAATTTTTCTATCATTTATTACGAAGCCCTAAGTTATTTTGTTTAACAACAAATATATTATTTAATTTGCACACATGTACCTTGTCTTTTGATAGTTAAAATCATTCTCGTTAAAATACTTCTTCCTATAAGTATACAATTTGGAATGTTGGTTTGGAATACATCTGATAAATTTTGAATCTTCTGAAGCATGTAAAAGCCAAGAACTTTCTTATGGATTCAATTTTGGAAATTGGTGCAAAGGTTTATTTAATATCAATTGATTCTACTTTTGCATACATTTGAATACTAGTTTAACATTGCTCCTGACTACCTTTCCATATTCATTTAACATATTATTGAAGACCCACATAGTTCCAATCACATTATTTTCTTTTGGACTTTACAAAATTTGCCAATTCTTATACTTGTAAATTTGGTCTAGTTCTTCATTCATAGCCTTAAACCAATGATTATCATAACTAGCATGTGTAAAATTTTTGGGTTCCATCATGGATAGTAGGAAAACATTTGCATTACTTCATGTTCCTATAAATTTTCTTCTAGTTTGAACTCCTGATTTTTTTATTTCCAATTATTTGACTATCTGGATGATGTTTTTGGAAATGCCTAGAAGGATTTTTCAAATGTAGTGATTATGCCTCTTGTTTTCCATAATATTTTCCTTCTTCCTCTTCTCAGTCTTGACTTTCTTTCGGTTTAGTTTGAGGCAATGCTTCATCTTCTTTTACATCAATAATTTTACCTACCTTGCATAGTCTTCTATTGTAACATTTGAAGCCCTTGATTTTATATGAAATACCCAAGGAAAATTTGTTCTTCTTTTCTAGAACCAAAATTTCCCAAGGTGTATTCATTTATATTTATACAGAATTTGCTTATAAATACCTTGAAGTGTTTGATTTTAGATAGTATACCCCTCCATAATTTATAAAATATCTTTGTGTTGTTGAATCTAATTTTTTCCCTATTCAAAATGTAGTTTAGATCTCCCCATAATATTTCAAGTAGATTGGTTTCATTGAACATTTTTCTTACCATTTCTTACATTATTATATTCCTTCATTCAAGAACTCCATTTTGTTGTGGTGTCTTTGAAAGAGATAGTTGTCTTCTTATCCCATCATTATCAAAAAAATTATCAAATTCATTATAGGGAAACCCATATCCACTGTGTAATATCAAACATTCTATTTTTGAATGAATATTGTTTTCAACAAGAGCTTTAAAGGTCTTAAACCTCTCAAGTTCCTTATATTTTTCTCTAAGAAATGTGATTCATGTCATTATTTTGTAATCATCAATGGGAAACATAAAATATATGTCTCATTATAAAGTATGTGTCATGGTTGGTTCACATAGGTCTATATGAATAAGTTGTAGCAATGTATATGTGGTATTCTCTTTTGTTTTCAAGAAAAAACTAGTCTACTCTCCATGTTGACATGTCTTACAAATACTGTTATATGGTTTTGACAAATTTCCTATATCTCCTACAACTTGTGCTTTGATAATTTTCATTAGATTGTCAATTTTTATTAGTGATTATATTTTTAAGTGATGATGTCTACAAGAATCCTATGCGATATCCATCTCTCATCAATTTTACCTTTAAAGTATTTTTCTTCTTTCGCTCCATCACGAATATACACTTTGGTTGGTGTCATGTTTTACCTTGCTACTAGTATTCTTGTTTCTTCTTTTCTCATATTACATCCTCTGGAGAAAAATATGATATCATATCCTTGATCACACAATTTAATAACACTTATGAGATATGTTCTTAGAACTTCAACATATATAAGTTATTAGCTTTAGTTTTTCCATTATCAATATTGATTTTTCTTTTCATAGTTATCCTTTGTAATGAATTATTTAGAAGTATTAATTTTCCTTGATATTTGTATCTTATATTAAGAAATTTGTTTTGGTATATTTTCATGTTCCTTGAGCATCCATTATCAACATACCATTTTCTTTATTGGTTTTGAACATACATTGGAATACCACATTTTTCCTTCTTCTTTGTGACTTCCTTTTTCGTATTTTTAGGTATTGTTCCTTATGCTTGAGTATGCCTTCTTTGATGTCTTTATTTAGAGGCTTTCTTAAGTTTTTTTCATAGTGTCATGTTTTTCTCCCATAGTTACAACACCTATAGTATTCAAGTTTATCTAATAGAGGGTGAAATGACTTATGCAAGTGTATTTTCTTTTAAGTTTCTAGGATTTCTCTTCACATAGTTACTTCTTGAATTCTCATGGGATGCTTTATTCTTATTTCTCATATGATTAACTATAAAATGCATTTCCTTATGACCAAAATTATTACAGGAATATAAATAGCCCAATAAAAGACTTTGGTATCTAGGAGAGAGGAATCTCTTAGAGAAAATAGGTATTGTAAGCCAATTTTGATTGAAGGAAGATTCAATTATCTTATGATCCTTCACTCTATTTCTTATGTTGCTAATATGATCAACTTTTTTATTAATTATAACTTTATTCTTTAGTACATTAGAAAATCACTTAGGTTCCTCTTTGCATTCGTTTTCTGATGCCTTTGCGCTTGAATGCTCCTTTGGATTTATGCAACTTTTCTTATAAGAAATACCTATCTTGATTGAAGGTGACATTTTGTGAGTTGAGAATATGATGTACCATTTTAGTTTCTTTTACAAAATTTGAAATTTGGTTTAGTTGAGTAGTTGTTTTACCCACTTCTATTCCCAAGGAATCAACTTTACCTTCTACATTTTCATAATGGTTTTCCATTTTTTTTAGTTGGCTGGTCATTTCTTTTATTCTTTTAGTATATTCCTTAATTTTTAGGACACTAATCAATTCTCCGTCACAACCTTCATTCTCATACTTCTACAACTTTTATTTTTATTTTTTCACTTTTTTCCTTGTACTTTTAATTTATTCAAAGGCACTTACAAGTTTTCTTTCAAGATCTACCTCCCCTCCCCTTCAACTTCTTCTTCAGAATATTTCTATTCTCTTTGGTGATTCTAGTCAATATTGTGATCATCCATAGATATGTATAAGACTTCTCCACTTTCATCATCGTTGATGCATTCATCACTTTCATTAGATGAATAACCATTGTATTTGGAAAAGAAACTATTATTTTTAATATACCCTTTCCTCTTATGATTACAATATTTTAATTATCATTATAACTAGTTTTTTCATAACCGATGGCATAAGGACATTTAGATACATAATTTATTATTCTACCAAAAATAATACATTGAAATGGAAGCTTACCTTTTAATTTTATATTCCTTGCTTTCCTCTTTCTCCCAAATTGAGCTTCTTCATGATGTAATTCATAGCTAGAAACTTCATGGTCCTTTTTAATTATTTTCTTCTTTTTTGTCTTGAATACTACATCCTTTGAACTTGACTTCCCCTTATATATTTTCATTTCATATTCAATGAGGATTCCATGTAGAGAATTCATACTTAGTTTTTGGAGGTCAATAATCTCTTCAATGGATAAGACTTTTGGATTAAATCTTGAGGAAAGAGATATCAATATTCTATGTATAATATTGATTCTTTAATTTTTTCACTGATTCGTTTTACACTATTAACAATTCCATCTACATGAAGAAATACGGGTACAATAGTTTCATCTTAATTCATATTAAAACTTTCAAATTATCCTTTGAGTTTAAATATTTATTATCATCACATTTTCATCTCCTTAATATCTACTCTGAAGCTTGTATAAAATCTTTTTTTGCATATTTTTAAATATATTACCTTGAGAGAATTTATATTTACTAGACCATTCAGGATGGCATTTTTCCTTTCACATTAGTCGAGTATTACTCTTTACTATATGGATTAATTGGATAATTTATTGGGTCCTGATAACCATTCTCAAGAGATAGATGAAATTCATCGATTAGAAACATAATATATGTACTCCATTACAGAAATTTTGAGGTCTAAAATGAGCCTCCTAAGAAAAATTTACAACAAAAATAAACTTTATAAGAACCAATACGGTTCAAGATGATGATGTCAACCATGGGGGATGATTCACCATTTTTGGGGTAAAAAAGTAAAAATTTAAAAACATAAAAAAATATTAAAACTACTTTTTCAACTTGTATTTTCAACTTATCTCCCTAAGGGTTTACTCCAATTTTGAGTGGGAGTAATTTTTGGATGCAAAATTTAATTCCTCATCCAAGTAGTGCCCATGTTGCATACTTTCGATGGATCGTGCTACACGAAAAATGAAAAATACATGAAAAAACATGATTGCCATTATGTTTTTCATGTATTTATTATTTTTCATGCTGCAAGGTCCATCGAAATTATGCAACATGGGTAATCCTTGGATGAGGAATCAAATTATGCATCCAACAAGCATTACCGCTCAAAATTTGAGTAAACCCGTAAGGAGATAAGTTGAAAATATGAGTTGAAAATGTAGTTTTTTTTCCCTCTAAAATTTGATGATGTAATCTAATATTATTTTATTATTTCCACTATTATTTTATATTTTCTTTAGAAGGCCAATTTTAGATCTCAAAATTCCCCTAATGCATCATTTCCTTCTAGAAGGCATAGTTTTTGCTATCAAATATGGGATTTTTCTTGAGGAAGAGGCCTTCTGACTACCCATGATCCGTTATGATCTACCTTGTGATGGTTAAAATATATTCAGATGAATGTGTCTCTCATAGCAATTGTTTACTTATGAATATACTAAGAGGCGATGGGTGAATTACTCTAATGGAAAATTTTAACAATATAAAATTATTCAAGAATTACAAATATCAACTATATAAGAAACACGTGAGAACACTAAATATACATGGACACCACTAAAGGGATAAAACCACAAATATTACTTGTAACAATATTATCATAGGAATTAGCCTAATATTATTACAATTTATTGGCACAAACTTTAAGGAGACACCCAACCCATGATTTTACAGGATCCAACCTAAAAGAGACACCTATATCCTAATCTTATAAGAACCAACATGAAGGAGACAACTATCCCCTCATTTTATATGAAACAACTTGAAGGAGACACCTATCCCCTGATTTTACAGGGACGAACCTGAAGTAGACACCTATCCTATGATTAATAATGATTCTATGTTTTGTTCTAGCTTGTTCTTCTCAAATGTGCACTCTAATCTCTACTATAAAATTATACAAACAAATCCAACTCTAATATTCTCAATGCTCCACACATCTATCTTCTCTATGTAAGCTTTTCTAATGCACAATACTTACTTTAGGGTTAATCTACTACAAGAATTAATCATTTCTCCTTCACTTATTCAAAAATTTATTCTAGTCTTTTTCTCTTCCTTCACTTGGTCTACTATAACTCTCTTATTCTCACTAGTTTTAGCTATTCTCTCCTAAGTACTCACCCTATTTATGTTTGCATGTTTTTAGCTACAATTTCAATTTGAGTTCTCTAAGTTTATAGATTATGTCCTCTCTTTACCATGGGTATCGATCCATGGTATTTTTTATTGGCTAGGTCATGCTACTCCCTTGACTATTTTAGCATGCAAAAATATGTTCACACAAATGTGTTTATATTAATGCATTTCATATTTATATGGAACCACCATTTATTTTCTTTGATGTAGGACTCTTTAGCATGAAATGATTTATTTCGTTTGTAGTTATATATTTATGTGTTAGATATGTTTCATAAAACCATATGAAATATCAAAATTAATACTTTAAACTTCAAAAAACAACACTCTGCATTCATGTCCTTTGGTGAATCCATGATAGCTGGAACCCTGACTACCTATACAATATACCAGAGACACCTTACATTCCTCTCTCGAACACCTTGATATTGATATGGTAATCAGTCATAGTAGAAATAACTTTATCTAATGAATTTCTTCATCCTTTCCTACAATTGAAAGTTATTTTCCCCATCACACCAAAATTTCTCATATCTAAGAGATTTAATGTACATACACTTACATTAGTACTTTGGTATTCTGGTACATTAGTAATTTGGTATTTGATACATGTGATTTTTTTGCATAACCTTCGTTTTCGACCTTTTAAGTGAAAATTATATATGCATGAAAAACCTTGTCAAACCTCTCGATCTAGAATTCCAAATGATTCTGGACCAATACATTCATTCCACATGTTCCTAATTCTATCATCCATGTCACCTAACACATCATTTTTTCTATGTCATACCAAATTCCAGCCTTGATGTTTGTATAAAAAAAAATAGACCCCCACACCGGGTGCTCTTGTACCTTGATACAATGCCTACCATTTATGTGTAAGTTATCAAGTTACCTACAGATTCACCTATTGCAACTAGTCAATGTTGACCACATGTATGAGTGTGTACATGTAACTTCTATGTTTCACATACCAACCATCCAATTGGCCATCGAAACTAACCAAAAATGAGTGTCATGTGTCACTTGCTACTACTTTGTTTTCATCCACTTTTTTTTGACGTGGTGCCACATCATGATGTTTGCATCTCATATAGGAACCAAATCAGTTGCATTCCCTACTTTAACCATCATGCATGTTTGAGCCTGATATAGATCTAGTTAGTTAGATAGAGGAATCCTCTATTTATATTATGATGTATGTGTTGTCCTTGATGGAAACCCACATGTAATAGAACAAGTATATGGAAACTGGACGAGTACGCAGATCAGTTCAAAAGTGAAAAAATGATGGAACAAAATGACAAAATGATGTGGCAGAGGTTTTAGGTCAGAATAATTATGAAGGTAAAGTTTCAAGAAATATACGTAGGTTTGATGAAGTGAAGTCGCATATACGAAGAAATATATGCAGGTTTGATGAAGCGAAGTAGTGTATACACAAGTTCAATGAAGCAAAGTTGAATACACATGTGGGTATGACATAGAAAAGGCATGTACATGTTGGAGTAATATTTTATTAATACCAAGGGTATTTACCATGGTATTAGCCCACAACATAGAGCATAGTAATGACTATTAGATCCCATCAAAGATTACAACCGACACTAGTGAGGTTTTGGCTCATGGTATTTGCTAAGGCTCAAAATATATAGGGAGGTGAATATCAGAGTGCTAAGTGTGGATGAATGAGGGAAATGAATGAATACTCCAATATAAAGTATATTTTAATGGTATGGGCTATAGTTGATTGATCAATCTGAAATAATGATGCACCCATGAATACAATGATGGATGAGGATCATTAGACCTAAAATGACTATGTATTTCATGATATATTTATGATTTATTTAGATATGTTGATTGGCGCAAGTTTTTTGTTGTGAAGGTTATGATCTGATATGTTTGAATTTTGGAAGTTCTGAAGTGTTGCACAATAATGAATTAGTTCCATATCTATACACATATAATGAATTAGTTCCAATATCTGTTCAGATCTGAATGTTTGAAGTTTGGAAGTTCTGAAGTGTTGCGCAATAATGAATTAGTTCCATATCTGTACACATATAATGAACCTGTATTTATTCAGAATAATTTTCAGATCTGTACCCAAGTTGAGTTCTAGATAAGCATGTATATACATGGAAAAGAGTTATGGAAAGAGCGTCTGCAAGCCAGGGTTTTATGATGAATATGTCTAATCAATTTATACAATATTGTTATGTTTTCGTTTTTTGTCAATGATGTCTTCATATAGATGTGGGTTGTTTGAGTACTGATGATGCTACTAGTTGTATCTGATTCAAAATTAGTTATTGGCTGGTTGATTGTTGATTCAATGATTGATTTGTATGGTTTTATGTTTCAGTTTTGATATATAGTATTGTGATTAAATGAGTGAAGTGGGTCCAGTATGAGAATCTAATGAAAATAGGCCTACAAGATGTGATGTATTGAAGAAAGTGGATCCAGTGTGAAACTTTATGAAACATGGTCCACAATGGTGTTGAGGGTTGAAGCCTTCAGTGAGGGGGTTGTAGCTCCCTTCTGGTGGGTGCCGGTAAATGATATCAGGTGGTCGTAGCTCCCTTCTACTCTGTTCTAGTAAATAAGATCACGGGATTGAAGCTCGCTTCCAGTGGGTGTTGGAGAATGAGTGAAGGTTGTAGCCTTCTACATGTGGTTTCCTGCATGTTTCTATGAGTGTGTGCCAGTACAAGACTGTAATAAGTTTTCTTTATAATAAATATTGAATACCAAGACAACAACAACGGTGGTTTTCTCCCACATTGGTTTCAACCTTAAATCCTGGTGTTCATCTGCGTTTCTTATGTCTGATGGTTTAATATGTTCTTACTTCACATGTTTACTACTTACTAAATATTTGAGGAATCAATGATGCATTAGTCTAATTCAAGTAATTGAAGAGATGTCTTAATTATAAGTTTTCTAGGCATACATTAGTTTCCTTAATAACAATCGTGTACATACGCTAGTTGGATTTAGTAAAGCCGCATACAACATTCATAAAAGAAGAAGAATATTTTTTGTGAGTTTTAAAATACTGATTCACCCCCTACTCTTAGTATTTTTCCCAACAATTGGTATTAGATCATATCCTTTTGAAGAAGCTTGATCGATTGAAGGATATCCTTCACAATTGGAAGGAAGCAAAAGAAGAAGGATACTCAAAGGAAGAAGAAAAATTAGAAAATGTGTGCAAAAATAAATGAAGAAGATAAAAAAGGTACTGATTTTTTTTCTTGTGATCCACGTCCTTCTTCATACAATATTGAAGATAATGAATATGAAAGTGAAAGTAATGTAATGGATATGGAAGAAAAAGTTCCAAAGATCAAAAACGAAATTGAAGATCAGAAAATTCTATTTAATGAAAGGGACTGTATCTAGGAAGATGTGATTACTAGATTGAATGATCAGTTACAAGAAAGAAACTCAATTGAGCAGATGAACAAAGAAAATATAGACCAATGTTAAAGGCTACAAGATGAAGTAACCGATTGGTGTGAAGGAATTAAAGTAAAAATCATATCTCTCAAATCAGATCTTGAAAAATCAAATAAGAGGAATGAAGGACTACTTAAAACATTTGAAGAGCAGGAAAATGGGTTGAAATAAGACATTCTCAAATTAAAAGAGAAAGTAGAAGAAGGAAGAAGGGTCGAAGAAGGTATATGAATAAGAAATACCAAAGAATGGAGGTTTTAAATATTTTAAAAGGTCAATTAGGAGAAAAATATAAACATTTGAGATTTCAAGATGGAACTAAGATTTAGGATAATATTCTTAGTAGTCAAAGGTCTCCATATATTAAATTTTCTCTTGGTTTTTACAAAATTGTTAAAGGATAATCTAGTTCATAAGCCAGTTTTAAAGATTCAAAGGATATCAATGCAAAACCTGAAGTGTTTAAAGAGACAAGATGAGGTCAACCTCATAAATAACCAATGATCATGAATCCTCAAAAGAGATCATTCACACCTAACTATAGAAGTATTAATCAATTCTCTCCTCTGATCGATAATTTTGAATGGTTTATATATCATAATTATGATCTGTTGTAGCTAATTACAGAAGCATATTTTTTTGGTCGCAGAAAAATAGACACTACATGGAAATACCATCATCTCCCAGGTACTCATATTTCTTTAAGGGATATTTTTTTTTTCATGCAAAATTTTTTGTCATAAAGTTTTTGATTGCAATAGAAGGAACATAAGACAAACATATTATGATTGCTTTTCTCCCTTTTATGGTCACATAAGATGTTATTCTTGTAACAAATTTGGGCATGTAGAAAAGGAATGCATGAATATATCAAT
Source organism: Pinus albicaulis (assembly GCA_034641835.2). Lineage (NCBI taxonomy): Eukaryota > Viridiplantae > Streptophyta > Pinopsida > Pinales > Pinaceae > Pinus > Pinus albicaulis. Next base: position 587,199,735 of record CM076578.1, on the reverse strand, counting down.
GAATCACCAATCATAACATGGAAGAAAAAAATATGATATCATAAGATCGGAGAATATTGGATCAACCAACGTTCTTGTAAACAAGAAGAAAGAAGAAGAGACAAGATGTGGTATTGCTCTCTCTGAATTTAAAAATCAGGATGAATGGTACATAGATAGTGATTTTTCTCATCACATGACTGGTGATAAGAGTAAGATGGATTCTCTCAAGAAAAATAAATATGGTAGGGTTATTCTTTGAAATTGTGCTCGAGCAAAAGTTTCAGGAAAAGGTAGAGAAAAAATTAACAAAAATACAAAGGAAACCGATACTTTATTAGTTCAAGGCCTAAAACAAAACATATTGAGTGTAGGCTAAATGGTCAATAACGGAAATGAAATTGTGTTCACATCAACCAAATGCAAGGTCATGGAAGAATAAAGAAGAAAGGTCATAGCAAGGGGATACATAAACATTGATAAATTATATGTGTTTAAATATCTGAACTCTCAAAGATATAAGGAGGATTCAGACTCAGATTGAAAGAATACAGTGCCCATTACAGTCCATCCTTGTAGAAAGAATATTGTTAATATTAAATGTAATATATGATGGTTGGTTTTATAATTCTATTTGTTTATATTTTCTATAGTGCATCTATTGCGATAACAGAAGACAAGTACATACTGTACAAGCTTAGGGGGAGCTGAAGTTGTGAAATTTTTAGTATTTCACTTTCTGTATGCCGATCCAATGGAAGAAAATTGGGTATGTACGCAGGTTCCTTTGTAGATAAGCATGTATATTTTTCTCTGACAGAAAAACAAAGAGGAAGACTCAAGAAAAAAGTTTGATACACTTTTGATGATTTTATTTTCTTGGTCTGTTGTTGATGGTTACAATATGTTGATGTGGCATTTAGTTATAATTTTGACATTTATAATTATCTAATTTATGAAGGTTCTTTGATGAATGAGTTAATGTGGTCAGAATTGACAATGAACAAGCAGCATAGGTTCAGGGGGAGCATTAGCCTTGTTGGTTATAATGCATTGTTGGCATTATGTTTGCTGAAGATGCACAATTTTTGATGCATATATCTAGACTATATATGATCACTTGATTATGATGTTGTTGTCATGAATGATATCTTTGGAAAGATATTATGAAGTTGATTTTTCATTTTTTCACTCATGTTTTTGCTGATAGATACTTATGAATCATATCCTATTCAGTTTATGATGGTTGTGGATGAATATCATGGTTTTGATCTCTCTCTATTGAGGTTTGTTAGTAATGGTTCTAATTTCATATATGTCATTTGATATAAAGGTAATGCAAAGACCAATGATGTTAGTGAACCCTGGCATTGCACCAAGAATGCTGCAACTCCCAGAGGCTGCCCTACTTTACTTTATCAACCCAAGGCTCTTAAAAACTTGGAGGTGACAATGCTATATACACAACAGATGCATTCTACACATGTCATCCTCTTCTGAGCTCTACAAAAGGGTGTTATTTCTAGGGTTATTGGATGAAGTATGTCACACTTTTGAATTTAGAACTAGGGCTACAAATGTTTTGAATTAATTAATTTATCAGCAAGAAATGAACTATTATATAGCAATAAAGTACATCTAACTAATTTGCGATGAAATAAATCTACACATTAAGCTATGATAAGAAATTGAAGCAAACTAGGCATCTTGCATGAAGGAAATTGCTAAATTGAAATTTCATAAAGGAAACTAACCTAATCACACCTTGATGGGCCAAATGGCTAAAATCACTACGTCTACTCTATGTTATGTCTATCATTTTCTTAATCATGAAACTAATCATGTCCTAATTTTGTTTGTAAATGAATTGTTTTGTAGCTAAAAGGAGAAAGTGCTAAGGTGGCTTATGGAAGGCTTGAACTCATGAGTCAAAGGTTGAAGGTATCTAGATGGTTTTGGCAGGTCTAGATGAGGTGGATGGTGGTTTCTGGGCTTAAGGAGGGTCTCACTAGTGCTTTTGCAACTGCTGTTATAGGTTTCTTGTAGTGCTACAGGAAAGTCTTGAATTGCTACAGGAAACCGTCCGAGGTAAATATGAGGCCAAATATGGGTGTGAAAAGTGTAAGGAAGGTGGAGTGAAGGAGGGTTTGGATGAGTGGAAGGTGGCCCAACCCTTGGCCAAGCTCAGAATCTCTTGGGAGGCCTATCTTGCACCTCTAGGGTTTACTCACAATGTGGAGATGACAAATATGAAAATAGGGTTGATGGTGATTTTGATGAATAGAAGGTTGATGAAGGGTGAGAAATGAAGTTGAAGGTGCTGGTGGAGTCCTCCTTTGATGTGCTACTCGAACCTGTAGGACAACTACCTATTCATGCAATAAATATGGACAAATTCATGTTAAAGGAAATGGAAAAGGTGAGTTGAATTTGGAAAGAAAGTCTACTTTAGCCTACAACCTGATATCTAACACACCATTCCAAACATATTCGTGGAACTACAAAAACGTAACTTATTCATTCCAAGAAATCATAAACTAAAAAGTAATTTTGGCCTATGGGGAAGGTCTAACCTCCTTAATCTCTAAAGAAAGAGATGAGATGGGGAGGCTTGACACACAACTTTTTGAGTTTATAACCTAGTCTACCAACATTTAAACAAGCTAAATCTAGAACAAAAGACAAATGGAAGAAAAATAAAAAGAGTGAATTGAAATTGAAGAAAATTATCTAAATCCTCATAAGAAAAACTAGCTAAAATGACATCAAAGTAGAAAACGAATACATAAGAGAGACTAAGGGCTAATGGATTGGGCCCTAACCCACAATCCTAGCCCTCTAAAACTATATCTGTGAAGCACAATCTAATTGCTCATTTTATTGCAAAAGATAGTCTCATTACATCAGCATGAAGGTCTCCAAAAACTATTTGTAATTCCCCACTTAATCCCATAAGGAAAATTTTTATTAGTGTTTAATTAATCCGTAAATGATGACTTATCATTTTTTAGTAATATCTGCACTTGTGAAATTGTGATTTTATTTTATTTTTACTGATATGAATTTTATTATTTATTTCATTTCTAATATGACTTCTAAAATCAAATCTTAGATAAGGTATGGTCTTCCCTCATTTATTTCTAAATAAATTATCTAGGTTTTGTACACCCAATATCTCTTCTCAATTCAACTTGTAGATAAGGTATGTCCTTCTCTCATTTATTTCTAAATCAAACATCTAGATTTTGTACACCCAATATGTCTTCTCAAATCTACATTTTGGTTTTCTCCAATTTATTCTTGAATAAAATATATATATATGATAAGAAAGTCAAGGTTAATAAATTAGAAGGATAAGGGGGTAGTCATGAAATTTATGGTAAGTAGTTAAGGTGGATGAGAGGAAGAGATATAAAAGGGAAGGAGAATGAGAGGAAGGGGGAGGATATCCTTGGTCTTGTTTGGCATTGGAGGAGATCCTTGGTCTTATTTGAAATTGGAGGGTGTTGATTCCAACTTAGACACACTACAGCTGGTTGGACTTGGGCTGAGAGGGCTAGGGAGCCTGTGGAGGTTCCCTGGGCTAGGAAAGCAATCCTAGTCAGCTATGAGGTAAATCCAGTCGGGTAATGCAGTAGGAGAATCTCAACATAAATTCAAGGGAATCTCAACGAAGCTATTGATACAGGTATTCTTCGATTATTGATTACTCATATAAATTATTCAAAATGAAATTTCTCACGTAATTATGTCGCAAATGGATTTTAATTGTATGTTTTAATAAAATGAATTTTTACCTATAAATATGCTATTTTCATTATTATTGTGATTAATTCAAATGAATATAGTTCTAGTTGTAGGACCCTAGGTCTTCGCACATGGTATTAGAACATGGTTTAAACCCTGGTTACCTTTGGGAATAACATTTAAATTATTACTACAAGATCTAATTAGATCTATTATTATTCTATAATTACTTACATATAATTATAATTAGATGAAATATTGTAAAAATAAAAAACAAATAAATAAAATAAAATTGATTAATTATTATTATAGAATTACTCAGATCTAATCAGAATTAGATGAAATATTGTAAAAAGCTAAAAGATAAGTAAAATAAAATAAAATAATTACTTAGATCTAATTATAATTAGATGAAATATTGTAAAAATAAAAATAAAAAATTAAATAAAAAGTCTAGTGTAGAGAGCATGCAATTGGTGGCCAGAATACCAAGAGAAAGAAATTGGAGCTTTTGCGATTCAAACTCGCGAACATGTCGAGCCCAGCTGAGGAGGAGGAACAACATGCTAAGAAGGAACCCGAGATGGAAGTACAACCAAACTCTGCTAAATTTGTTTCCATCGAGCTTCCATCTCCCCCAGGATGGAAGAAACAGGTTTCGAAACTCTTCAGTGCTGCTATTTTACAACAATTTTCATTCAGCTTACTTCCCTCTACTTTTGATTTACTCTTTCTTTGTGTAAAATTTCGAGAATTTTTGTTGGTACTGAGTTGCTCGTATAGCTATGTTTTGAGGTGACATTGCTATGATTTGAAGGAATTGTCATAAATCTACGAAATTTTCGGATACAACGCTGTTAATGTAATATTCCAAAATAGGGAAATTGTACAACAACAAGAATATCTTAAGATATTCTGAAGTTGGAGCTTTAGAAAATCATGAGCATGGAAATGTGAATCATCTCATTAGATGTAAAAAAACATCTCACCAACAAATAATAGCATAGCAGCAAGAATATTGCCTATACACTCCTTCCAAAGTGGGGAAATGTAACAATATAGGGCATAAAATAGATGTCTTCATAAAATAATGCTATATTTGTGGAAAATGGGACTTGGATCCCTTATAATACACATTATATAGCTCACATCTAGAATTGGAGCAGAAACAAATCACTCTAGCCCACATAAATAGATATTCCAAAGACGATATGACTCAAATAAGCCCAAACCCCATAGCTTAACTTATGTTGAAAGGAATGAAGAAAGTATAGCGTTATTTTATTAAGGGTTTATGCAAAAAATATTTATAAATAACAGATTTGGAGTCTACAAGTATCCAAAGGCTGAGAAAATGGAGATTCCTCCCTCTTTATACACAATAAGAACAACCTAGCAAGGGTTTCATGAGAGTACAATGTATAAAAGAGCAGATATGAAGACCTGGATTTGGAAAACGAAATTATACTACAACTCTGTATAAATATGGCTATAATATACAAATAACAGAAGAAGAATGAAATATAGAGCTTTCCGGGAGAAGGGTTGGCCCTTCCTCCTAGGAATAAGCTCACAAGCAAGGGTTCAAACCCTACTACTACAACATTAGAAAATGATGCAGTTTCTACAAATAAATGTGTTGTAGAAGATGATAAGTGATTTGGCCACATTCCAAGATGTAAAATATGCTCTGGAATATCATGTACATATCTTGCAAAGCAAAAGGAGCTCCCCCCTTTGAAAGATAAGCTCAGGAGCTCGTGTTGTAAGCCTCCCACTGCAACACCCTACAACACGACATCCCTTGCTACAAGAATAGCATTGTGGCTGAAGGAGGATGCTTGGAAACAGGCCTGGATGTGGGAAAATGAAGAACAAAACTCCTCCAAGAGATCACTCAATGAAGGAGAAGGAATCCCTAAGCAGGAATTCCTTGTGCTGAACAGCACTGCATCCTCAACTCAACAGCTGAAGAATGCTCAAGATTATAAGTAGACCAAAAAAAATAATCCATAAGCTAACCTCAAATGTCTGCTATCTTCCTCCTTATAAGGTTTTTGAGCCTTCTCACCTTGGGTCCCACCTATTAGGGTTTCCAACACCATGTGAACACTGTTCCTCCAAAACTACATTGCAGCTCTATCAAGATTGCTCCTCCATACTGCGTTGTTGACTTGGTCAACTTGATTGAATCAACATGACTCTTTTCCTGCTCATACATGGAAAGTGAAAAATCTAGGCACTAAGATATCCCCTTTTCACACCAAGAGGTATTTTATGCTAATACAAGATAGGTATGGGTCTCTTTCCCCCATTTATTCACCTACTAAGTGCAAGAAACAAAATTTAATATTCCCATTAGCTGCATGCTAATTTTAGGGATATTACAGTCCTCCCCTCCCAAATGTTGCTTGTCCTCAAGCAACTGCAAGGATAGAACTAGAAAGTCTCCTCCCCTCTTCCTATAGCATCTTCATATTATTAGATCTACCAAATAACAAGATGTTCTCTCAACAATGAAACTCCATAATGTCTCTTCCAAGCATACAAGTTAGCATTTGGTATATAACCCAAATGGATATCATCCTGCAAAAGTAAAATGCTCAAGGAGACAACTATATGGTATCTAGAGGTCCTCTCAAGGCATGGAGTTTGAAATGCATGGGAAACTTTCATTCCCAAGTGAAACCTCCACCCCCAAGCTATCATCCATATAAAATGAGTCACCCTCCAACATGGCAACTCATGAAGAATTTCCTCCACCTTTACCTCATGAAGTGTAGGTGGGCCGAATAGATAACCATGATATGCAAGAAGGCCTATCCCACACTATCCACCTCTCCACTTATGATAACTGTAGAGGGCATGCTGATCTTGGGCTGCAACATGGTTGCCCTCAATTGGAAAAAAGAAGATTGAATCTCCAAGGATCCTCTATCCAATGTCATGAGCCATGCTAACCCAAACCATTCCATACAAGATGAATGACACTTCATCACCATATGGCATCCAAATCAGAAAAATGATGAAGGTTGTGTGCAATTTTGGATGGTACAAATGGTTTTCCAAGTGGATACTGCGCAGTCTCCCCAACTACTGTTTGAGAATATCATGTGGCAAGTGGTGCTTCAATAAGTTACAAGATGTGCATGTTTTCTCCTCCACCATGGGGTAGTAAGCATCAATGGATATCAGTTGTACATGATTAAAATGAAAATACACTTTCCCAAAGTCATTTATAGGTGGGCTACTGACATTACAAAGATTGGCCCTAAAGTGACCATGAGACCCAAAAATACTCTTGCTCTCTTGTGGAGAAATGCACTATTCATATATGGTGAGAAGATACAAATACTCAATGGAGTAATCAACAAGTACATAAATGTTTTTCTTACCATGCATGGTGAGTAGGCTAAAAGTGAGGTCCATGAATGAGTCCTCCCATGAGAATCTCCTCATAAAAATCTGCAAAAAGAAGGGAAACATACTCTCCTTTGAACACCTCATCAATAACAACATACTCCCAAGTGACAACATTGTAGGCCTTAGGGATAAGGCTCTTGTCACTCCATGACTCCTCCCTTTGACATTCCATATGCCAAAGCCATCCACTATCATGCTGCTATGTGAGAAGATCTCCTTCCTATATGGAAGCCTCTCATAATCCTCCAAATCTGAAGGGTAGCCACCTTGCACTTTGAATGTGGCTTCCTTCTCTCTGGAAATATCATGAAAAGTATAGGAAAATTTTTGCCCACACTCTCCCAAGTGTAACCACAACAACAACATCTCTTGTTGCTCACTCATCTCTCTCTCATACAAGCCATAGAGTAAGATTATGATGGTTGTGTTGTATGATAGCCCATACAAACAAGTCTTCTGTTGTTTTATCATATGGGTGCCATTCCAGGCCTCCCTCCACCACATACTCCTTGACAAAGAGTATGACCCAAGATAGTCAAACTCTCTCAAGAGTAACCAGTGCAGTTTTTCTTCTTGCTGCCCTGTGTCATAGATCTGCAAGTTGCTCACCAACCTCTTGCTCTCCATCCACCTCCATTCATCCAAATGTGTATGTCTCTATTCATTCTCCCCCTTGGTATCTTCCCAATGAAGACTACCAATCTCCCAAATCATATCTTCCTCCTTACACCTCATGGGAAGTTGAGATGTAACCCCTTGGAGATCTCCTAGAGAAGACCTCTCATCAATAATCCTCTTGAATCCAAAAGAATCCAAGTGTGTTGAAGGTAAAACATCATCAGAAAGTGGCACAACACTCATTATGCCCTCCAAAATCTTGCACCTTAACCCTTCATGTTGCATGCAACTCAATAAAGGTGCAAAGGACTGAATGTTAATCCCTTCTTGGATCAAACCAAAGTTGCACAGCGCTGTGCAAGCTTGTTGCTCCACATCAGCAATTTGTTTTGATCTTTGACCATGTGGAGACAACTCCCCAAAATTTCCCATAAGATTTCTTGAAACGGTAAAAAATGGAAATCTTTGCATACCTTAGTGAGTCCTGGGAACATCTTGTATGGCTGCAAGAGTTCCTTCCTCCATTGTGTTGGGTGATTCAACTACTGATACAAATGGCTGCCCCTCCATGATTGTGACAGTGCTGGTAAAAGGCTCCTCAAGTGGAGAAGAGGACTCCTCCTTCTCTGATCTTCTACTGTCAAATCTTCTGATTAACCAGTGAGTGAAATCTGGAAAATTGGACACTCTTGCATGATTCACATGGCTGAACCACTAGGTGCTTGCCTTGCCCTCCAAGTGCGGTGCTGAGATCTCCACAGCCTATTTTTCCACTACTAGATGTAGTAGGAAAAATGCTTCTAATTTCATCGCCCAAGATTCTGTTGTACATAAGGGTGATCCATCAAAGGTAGAAAATAGGAATCCATTGCCCCTTATCATCTTATTGCTGCATGGCCTCCTCTCTTCTCTTAGTCGGATAAACTGATGAAGATCTAGAGTTTCTTTGAAAGCTCTAGGTTGGCACTTGTACTCTGCTGAATATCCACTCAGGATCTCATGTTCCAAGTGGTATTCCTGCTCTTCACTCCCTCCATGAGAATAGGAAATGCTTGGGTCTTCTTCTTTCTCTTGAAACCTGCTAGAGGTCTCATTGCAACTTTCTCCCCCTTGAAACCCTTGTGAAGTTTCAATGCATCTCTCTTCTTTCTTCTTAGATCTTAAAATTGATGAGAGTAATCTCATCCTCTCCATCATTTTTTTCTCCTCTTCTTCTTATCTTCTAGATTGGATCTGAGATCCATAGGCTGAGCCAAGATGGCAGCTTTGATACCACTGTAATATCCCAAAATAGGGAAATTCTACAACAACAAGAATGTCTTAAGATATTCTGAAGTTGGAGCTTCAGCAAATCATGAGCATGGAAATTCGAATCAGCTCATTAGATGTAAAAGAACATCTCACTAGCAAATGAGAGCACAACAACAAGAATATGGCCTACACACTCCTTTCAAAGTGGGGAAATGCAACAATATAGGACATAAAACAAATGTCTTCACAAAATAACACTATATCTATGGAAAATGGGACTTTGATCCCTTAGAATACACAGTATATAGCTCACATCCAGAATTGGAGCAGAAACAAATCACTCTAGCCCAGATATACAGATCTCCTAAAGCCGATATGACTCAAATAAGCCCAAACCCCATAGCTTAACTTATGCAAAAAGGACTGAAGAAAGTACAACATTATTTTATTAAGGGTTTATGCAGAAAATATTGAGAAATACTAGATATGGAGTCTACAAGTATCCAAAGGCTGAGAAAATGGAGATTCATCCCTCTTTATACAAAATAAGAACAATCGGGCAAGCATTTCATGAGAGTACAATGTATAAAAGAGTAGATTTGCAGAGCTGGATCTGGAAAATGCAGTTAGACTGCAACTCTGTATAAATATGGTTGTAATATACAAATAACAGAAGAAGAATGAAATATAGAAATTTCTGGGAGAAGGGTTGGCCCTTCCTCCTAGGAATAAGCTCACAAGCATGGGTTCAAACCCTGCTACTGCAACACTGTGGAAAATGACACAGTTTCTGCAAATAACTATTCTGTAGAAGATGAGAAGTGATTTGGCCACATGCAAGATGTAAAATATGCTCTGGAATCTCGTGTATAGATCTTGCAAAGCAAAGGTAGCTCCCTCCTATGAAAGATAAGGTCAGGAGCTGGTGTTGTAAACCTCCCACTGCAACACCCTGCAACACAACATCCCCTACTACAGGACTAACGCTGTAGCTGAAGGAGGATGCTTGGCCTCAAGCCTGGATGTAGGAAAATGAAGAACAAAACTCCCCCAAGAGATAACTCAATGAAGGAGAAGGAATCCCTAAGTAGGAATGCCTTGTGCTGAACAACACTGCATACTCAATTCAACAGCTAAAGAATGCTCACGTGTCTAAGCAGACCAAAAACAATAATCCATAAGCTAACCTCAAATGTCTGCTATCTTCCTCCTTATAAGGTTTGTGAGCCTCGTCACCTTGGGTCCCACCTATTATGGTTTCCAACACCATGTGAACACTTTTCCTCCAAAACTACGTTGTAGCTCTATCAAGATTGCTCCTCCATATTGCATTGTTGACTTGGTCAACTTGATTGAATCAACATGATTCTTTTCTTGTTCATACATGGAAAGTGCAAAATCCAGCCACTAAGATATCTCCTTTTCACACCAAAAGGGCTTTTATGCTAATACAAGATAAGTATGGGTCTCTTTCCCCATTTATTCACCTACTAAGTGCAAGAAACAAAATTTAATATTCCCATTAGCTACATGCTAATTTTAGGAATATTATAATTAATTCGACTAATTAACGAAAGATGCAGTGTTTAGTTTTATTCTTTGTGTATCAGAAGAGGGAAATGTTGTTCTTTTCCCTCGAGTTGTCTTCTCTACTGAGATTTTTCACGTTTAGTTGCAGCGAGGAAACATAGTTAACTTCGGATGGGAAATTAGGCTGAATTTCAGGTGCAAGACAAGCACAATTTTATGACGGCAAATTTCAGTTGGAATTACTAGAATTTAGTAAAACTAGGGCCACCCTCACTAACTTTCGTACCTATTTGTAATAATTACATGCAACTTTTTAGCTGTCTCTTTGAATTGAGCTCAACGTTTAAAACCTTTCGCGAGGGCAAGCTAAAAGAAAGGAAAGACGAAAAAATGAATTTTGCCGTAGGGCTTAGGTCCTTAACTGGTCCAACATGTCATCCACAAAACTGTTGCGAAAGGGCTGTGTAAAGCAGGAAACTATCTGCAACCTCAACAAACCTTAATTTAGAGCCAAGCTTTAATCATTGGTATCTGCTGGTGGGAAACATGTTTTTTTTTTAAGTTTTAAAATAAAATACAGTAAAATCTAGCGGCAGAAGATCTTGGCCGAAATCGCATGAAGCAGAATGGAGCTTATACCAGTTAGATGGGAAAAATTAACTAAGTGATATTATGTGCACAAGTGAAAGAGTAGAGATAATTGTTGAACAATGCATGATTTACATTCTTAATTTGTAGCTAATTAATAGGCGTACGAGTACATAGAAGCCATTTCAGAAAACCGTGGTTCCACGCCCCGTTCCATTTCGTTTTGTTAATTTATATGCTCAAGTTTCTTGGAATTATTGCATATCTGCCCCTTCGATTTATCATTTCTTATGATTGAATATTAATTGAAATAAAGCCCTTTTTAAAATCAAATGGGAAACATGCACTGCACGAGACCTAGGTGACCTATTTTAGGGTGACTGTTAGGCAATGCATTGAGAGATTGGAACTTCGAGAAAGCTGGGGTTGTGGCCTATATCAGCACAACAATTGCGGTTAATGTCGAGAAAGGTGGTTAATGTCGAGAAAGCTAAGGTTGTGGCCTATATCAGCACAACAATTGCGTTAACCATGCTTCAATTTTTTTAGGGGAGCTTGTTAAGATAATTATGAATTACAGTTATCTAGATAATTGTCCTACATTAGGCTTGAGACATGTGTTCCAATCATATCCATGTACTGCATGTTGTTTTGTGTTTAAGTGCTAGCGCTTCTACGTCGATTTTCAATACATCCTTTCAAAGATGGTTCTTTTCGATAATATTGTCAAGCTTGCTATTTTTTTATGGCTCATAGTTTTGGAACCTCCTGTGTTGGATTTCAATGAGGTTGTCGTAAATCAAATAAGGCGTGGACATATCCATAATGTCATCCACGTGGATCTATAACATATTTAGATGTAATATTAACCAAATCCTATTAGAGTTATCAATCCTGGTGGTTATATTAAATAGGTTGTTTTCGTACTAGTTTCATATATAATAATTTAATGAAAGTAGAATGGATATCCAAGTTTAGATCCAAAAAGATTAATTATTATTAATAATCAAATTATTACCATATAATTGCCACTAATGCCATGTGGTGGAAAAAAATGGTTCCATTAAATGCATTGAATTTTGATCTAATGATTTTCAATTACTCTTCATGTTTATTACTATATTAGGCATGAGGCATGGTTATGTTTTAAAAATTAAACTATAATCTAGACCTATTAAAGCATATATGTGAAAGATGAAGTAAGGTGCTTATTAATTGTTGAATAATTAATGTCAGAACCTAAATATAAATGGGGATATTTAGTGATACCCTCCTAAGGAATGGATATATAATTGTCTAAATAATTCAAAAAAAAAAAAAAAGTATGCATAGCCCATGGTATTGTAACAAACTCTATTTACAAGTTAACAATATCCATGGTAAAAAAGTGGTAAATATCCACATTTCACCATCATGGTATAGCCCATAGTATTGGCCCGTGGTTTGTAACAAAGCCTATTTACAAGTTAAAATAACCATGGTAAAATAGTGGTGAATATTGGTGGTTTACCATATTGGTATATTATATAATTTGAAAAAGGTTATAAAATTAAATTAAATGAAAATGTACATTGTTTTATTTTTATATTATTTTATTTTGAAATTAGTTATAGTTTGGTTATGTGGTATTGATAAGCCACTGTACCGAGTGTATTATAAGGAAGCTTCTCTATAAGTCAATAACATTCATGGGAAAATGGGGTGAATATTAATATTAAATTTTTATGTGCTATTAGTTAAATTTAAGTATGGTTAGGGATTATTATTTTAATGTATATAATAAAATGGGTATTAATCTATAACTACTATTTATATATATTATGATTTTCTTTCATGTAAAAAGAAAAGTATTAAAAAAAAAAAAAAAAAAATCTTGGCGTACACCACCTATAAAAGAAAAACATGTCACCCGAGATAATACAAGCTTTAAGATACAAGCTCCATTGCACTGCACAAAACATAATTCTCTTTGTCTTTTACTAGGTTTTACTTGTCTTAAAGTGCATATGTTTCCTAGTGTGTTAATACATTCAAGTAGTCAGAGGTGAAGAAATTGATTGATATGTTAAAACCGCTTTTAAAAACAATATACAATATTCTTATCTTCAAACATGTAGCACTAGCCATTGTGTATACATCAATTGGATAGTAAACATCTAATGATAATGATGGTATTGAGTCGATTGAGATTGTTAGGTACATACTTTGAAAACACAAAGATACTTAAAAGAACTATGGGATTTCAAAAAGACACCTAGCTATAATAATGTGATTAAAAATGGTAATTTAGTGTTTATGTGAATATAATATGGATTTAAGATGATTGTTTACACATATCTAAAGGTATTTGAGAATGAATAAATGTGCATAGAAAAAATTTCTTAGCCAATGATGAGAGAGGATTTAGTAGATACACAGGGATCTTCTTAGTATTAGTAACACACATTTACAAAAATATTAAAAGGAAAGCTTACAACTATCATTTCACAAAACATACGTGAGCCGAGAAATAAATTTTCAAAGTCCTAAGTTACGCTAATAATTCTTGTGTGTCATACAGATATTTGGACAATTCAAAATGGTGAGGACACGAGAAAATAGAGGTCAAGGAGGGTCATCACAAGGACCTCCTACAAATAACCCATTTCCATCAGTAGAATTGGCTCTTATCTTATGCTCCCTGGAGGCAATCAATCATAATTTAAAAGGGCACCAAACAATTGAGGTGGAAGTGGAGCACCCTCCATCAGGGTTAGTAAATCTCGAGGGATCAAGATACTTAGATAGAGGACCTCCAATCAAGGAGAGTACTAGGGAGCTCCAAAATATTAAATTCTTAGATTTTGTTGGAGGTCATGCTAGTGAACAAGCAAAAGCCTGGTTAGAGGGAATGAGAAGGTGCTTAGCACTAAGAGATTATACTTCCAATTCAAAAGCTAAAATAGTGTTATTCCAACTCTAAGATAATGGCCTGAAATGGTAGGGTAGCTTAGAGCGTCAACTACACCTCACTCTTGACATAGTTACCTGGCAATTATTTGAGGAGAGATTCAGGAAAAAGTACCTACTAGAATTTTATGAAGAAAAAAAAGTATGATCCTTCCATGCTTTGGTACAAGGAAACCACACAATAGAGGAATATGAGATTAGATTCATGGAATTGGTCAAGTATGTCTCCTACATGGACACAGATCAGCGCCAAGCAGATTGTTTCATTTATGGATTGAACCCTAAGATTAGGGCAATGGCACGGATATGGAAACCATCCTCAGCTGCAGAAACTGTTGAACATGATCGTTATGTTGAAGAGCACTTAGACTTAAAAGGTGGAAACAAAACCATTTTTCCACACCAACCAAGGTTTATGGGGAAGGCCCCTCGTACCTTCTCTAGGGGAGGAAGTTTGAGGCCACTGCCATATGGAAATAGGGTTGTGCCCAGAATGCCAACAATGGGGATTTCAATGGTTGCTAGTACAACTTCACCAACAACTTCATGGACTCATGCAAATCATAGTCAAACACGAGGAGCCATGAGCAAGGGTAGGGGTCTTAGGGGAAGGAGCTCTTTCCAAAGACCTCCACAACATTCTGTTTGGAGTCTACCTCGCATCACTTGTTGGGGATGTGGGGGACCTCATTACCAGCGTGATTGCCCTAAGTTACAAATAGGTAAAAACTGTAGAGAAGGAAAAACACCAATGGGGGAAGCAAGCAACCACCATCGAATCTATGCAACAGTTGATAACCATCAAGTTGAACACCAATCTTCTGTGGTAGAAACCGCAGGTATGATAAACAATGTAAAAGTTAAAATTTTGTTTGATTCTGGTGCTACAGATAGTTTCATTTCACCAGTTGCATTAAAAAAATGTGGGTTGGCAGCCTATGAGCACGATGACTTTCAACAAGTCAAAATGGCTTCTGGGATAAAACAAGCAGTAGGACCTAGTGTTAACCAATGTCAAGTGAATCTTTGGGTTTGTATAACTAAGTCGAAGGCATACGTCACAACATTTGGGATGTACAATGTAATCATCAGAATGGTCTGGCTAGAAGCTCATCGAGCTTTGGTAGACTGTTTCAAAAAGAGGGTGATTTGTTTAGATGATGAAGGTAAGTCAATTGCGATTTGTGGTATCAAGAGAGGACTGTCCCTACGATTCATCTCCACAATGAGGGTAAAATGTTTTCTCCGACAGGGTTGTAAACTATATGTGGTTGAGGCTGTAAGTGACCAAAAAGGACCCTCCCTAGATCAATACCCAATTTGTTAGAATTCAAGGATGTTTTCCCCAAGGAATTGCCTGGGTTACCACCTATGAGGGAGATTGATTTCACAACTGACTTAAAACCTGGTGTAGAACCCATCTCCAAGACACCCTACAGGATGATAGCCCTAGAACTTTGTGAGTTGCAGATGCAGTTAAAAGATCTTTTAGACTTGGGATTTATTAGACCTAGTATTTCACCTTGGGGTGCACCAGTAATTTTCATCAAAAGAAGGATGGGTCCTTAAGGGTATGCATAGATTATAGGGGACTTGAATCGAACCACAATAAAGAATAGGTACCAGATACCTAGAATAGATGACCTATTTGACCAAATGAAGGGAGCAACAGTTTTCTCAAAGATTGATCTGTGATCTGGATACCACCAATTGAGGATAAAGGAAGATGACATCCCAAAAACTGCGTTTCAGACTCAGTTTGGGCACTACGAGTTCGTAGTTGTACCATTTGGTTTGACTAATGCACCAATAGTATTCATGAGTCTCATGAATGGTGTGTTCAGGAAATATTTGGACCAATTTGTTCAAGTATTTCTAGACGATATTCTGGTCTATTCCAAGAATAAAAAGGAGCATGAAGAGCACCTAAGGGTTGTGCTAACCTGCTTACGAAAAAATCAATTGTATGAAAATTGTCAAAACGTTCATTCTTTCAAAAGAAAATTCATTATCTTGGGCACATCATTTCAGGAGAAGGGATTTCAGTTGACCCTGAAAAAGTAAAAGCCATAATGGATTGGCCAGTGCCGAAAAATTCTCATGAGGTGCATAGCTTCATGGTGCTAACAGGTTATTATTGTAGATTTGTGGAAGGGTTTTCAAAGATTGCAAAACCCATCACGACATTACAACAAAAAGGGGTTAGGTATGAATGTACATATGAATGTGACACTGCATCCACCAAACTAAATAGGTTACTAAAAAGTGCAACAATCCTTCGAGTATTTGACATGGAAAAGGGCTTCATTATCTGCACAGATGCTTCAAAGCAAGGATTCAAAGCAGTGTTGATGCGAGAAGGCGGAGTAATAACTTACACATCCAGAAAGTTGAAGAAACATGAAGAACTGTATGCTACACATGATTTAGAATTAGTAGAAGTAATGTTAGCTTTAAAACTCTGGAGACATTACCCCATTGGGAGAAGCTTTGAGTTAAGAACTGATCATCAAAGCTTGAAGTACCTCTTCACTCAGAGAGATTTGAATGCTAGGTAGAGGCGGTGGAGTGAATTCATGAGTGAGTATGATTTTGGGATCTCATATATATTAAGGGAAAGAAGAATGTGGTGGTTGATGCACTAAGTAGGAGGCCACGAACCTTCTCTTTAGTACCCTTGAGGGTTAATTTGAGGGAATGTGTGTTGGAAAAACTCTTTGAAGATAGTTGGTATCTGAAGGTTATATCAGCACTCCAGAGTGGGAAGCAAATAAAACCAAAGTTTGAGGGTTATGTCCTTGAACCAGATGGACCATTGAGATTTCAAGGAAGAATGTACATCCCTAAGGAAGGGAGTATAAGAAGAACCATCCTTGAAGAATCACATAGAGCACTCTATTGTGCACATCCTGTAGTGAAGAAGATGTATGCTGACATGAAGAAACCCTTCTTTTGGGCAGGCATGAAGCACAACATAGTCTAGTTTGTCACCAAATGTCTAGAATGTCAATGAGTGAAGACTGATCATCGCCATCCAGCGAGACTCCTACAATCGCATGGCATCCCTATGTCTAAATGGGAGGTCATTTCTATGGATTTTGTTGTAGGTTTACCACTCACTTCACAGAGGCACAATGTTATATTGGTTGTAGTTGATAAATTAACCAAAAGTGCCCATTTCATCCCAGTGAGAGATACTTATGATGTTACTGATGTGGCACGCGTTTTTATAAGTGAAGAAGTTATTCGACTACACAGGTTACCCACAAAGATCATTTCTGATAGAGACTCTCGCTTTACATCTAGGCTTTGGACAAGTTTGCAATCAGCATTGGGGACTCAGTTGAACCAAAGCACTGCATATCATCCAAAAACAGATTCGCAGACTGAAAGAATAAATCAGGTTATGGAAGACATGCTCAAAATGTACGTCATGGATAATCAGAGTCAGTGGGAAAGGTACTTACCATTGGTAGAGTTTGCCTATAATAATAGTTACCACAGTTCCATTGGGATGTCTCCTTATCAAGCTCTATATGGGAGGCCATGCAAGAAGCCATTGAGTTGGGAAATGTTAGAGGACCGAGTAATAGTTGGGCCGGACTTGGTACAGGAAATGGAGGAACAGGTAAGACAGATTCAAGAAAGGTTAAAGGAAGCACAAGATAGACAGAAGAGTTATGTCGATGCACATAGGACTGATCGTAGTTATGAGGTAGAAGACCAAGTTTTTATTCGTATTCGACCCAACAAAAGCACCATACGGTTTGGGAAATGGACAAAGCTATCACCTCAGTTTATGGGACCTTTTAGAAATAAGGAGAAGATTGGACCAGTTGCCTATCATCTTGTACTGCCACCCCATTTGCATAAAACTCATGATGTTTTTCATGTATCTGTTTTACGACATTATGTTTCTAATGAATCTCACAAACTAGATTGGAGGGAATAGCAAGTCTCGGACATGGGAACCATAATGGTGAAACCATTATGCATATTGGACCATAGGGTTCGACATCTCAGACGTCGCATAGTGGACCAGGTTAAGGTCCAGTGGGACAAGTATAGCCCAGGATCCGCTACCTGGGAGGACACAGAGACTATACATCGTGACTACCCCTCACTTTTCGAGCATCTGTGATGCACATTTTGACTTGGATAACTACCTATGCTAAGACTCTATTATAGTTCCATGTTATTTTATGAACGTTATGTAATATTGTTGCATTTAGTTGGACAAATGAAACTACTTATATAAATCAATAGATATATTACGTATTGTTAATTAAAATATTTTATGTATGACTTATTTGATGTACAATTTACCTGATGTACGGATTACTTGGTTATGATTTATCTAATGTATGACTTCTCAAAGTTATTGATGTTTGACGTATGACTTACGGGGATATGATTCATATAATGAATGACTTATCAAAATGGTGATTTATCTAATGTAAGATTTATTTCCAATATGTTTTATGAAGTACAAATTTGGGACATGGATGTTGGGCTTCATAACATGAGGATTAAGATCACTTATCTATATATGTTTTTGGTTGTTATGTATATGCATGAATGAGAACTAACCTGCAGATTGGAAAGAACTATATGATAACCAAGATCTACGCTCCCAATGGGAAACGTTGACATATCCAACGAAGAATGGTATGATGTACATTGTTCTATTACATTTTGTATCTACTTGATATGCACTATTATGACATGGGTAAAGTGTAAATGATACAGGTGACAAGACTACCTGACTGGATTATTCGATGACAAGTATCCAACCAGCGTTGTAGTGTGGTCCATATTAGGGTGTTAACCCTTGTGTTGAGGAGGGATGGAGGCATTTCCCACCTTGTAACCTCCAAGCCTGGAATCTTGGGAGGGCAGTGATGGACACGCTCCCCTAGATGTGTGATGATAATTTCCAGTTTTCTACTGGGGAAGTTAGGTCGATATAGTCGACACTTCCGCCATATTGGTTTTATCAGTGGTTAGATCGGTATAGCTGATGCCATAGTATATTGCAACAGAGGACGGATAGGATGGGAGTGGAAGTAGGTTAGGAAGGATAGGAGGTTATAAGTTATATTGGGGACTCTTGATGGAGGTGGTATCACTGCTTGACTTAATTTGACTACTAAATCTATCTCTATTTTTTTATGCCTTATTTTCAAATAAGGAAAATTTTGATTAGTGCTTAATTAATCTGTAAACAATGACTTATAATTTTTGAGTAATATCTACACTTGTGAAATTGTAATTTTATTTTATTCTTATTGGTATTACTTTTATTATTTATTTTATTTCTAATATGTCTTCTCAAATCAAATCTTAGATAAGGTATGGTCTTCCGTCATTTATTTCTAAATCAATTATCTAGATTTCGTACACCCAATATGTCTTCTCAATTCAACTTGTAGATAAGGTATGACCTTCTCTCATTTCTTTCTAAATAAAACATCTAGATTTTGTACAACCAATATGTATTCTCAAACATATATTTTGGTCTTGTTAGGGTCCCGTGATTGGGCTGGTTGGAAATCCAAATGATAGTGTAACATCAAACCAATCTTTGGAGCCCAAGGACCTAGCCTTCTAGAGATCTAAGAGGATCTCTCTATTAATTTGTGTAAGGGATATACGTATTTTGTATTATGTTTTACAAATTTTAGGCTAGTTATGAAGTAGGTTTTTTGGTTTTGGTTTTTAGGTTGTGAGGGATGAAACTGATCAAAGATATAAGATAGGTAAAAAGATGTCAGATCAACTGGGCTATGGGGTCGAAAAGGTCAAGAAATCTTTTAGATGGTGATACAAGGTTGTTGAAGGGCCGATTTGATTCGAGGTAAAATGGATCTTTGGGCAAAATGGAGTGAAATGGACATCAAGTTTGTGAATAACGAAGGATTTCGAGCATACCTAGTTTAATAGCTAACATAAACATGGTAGGGAAAACCATTAATCATGAGAAATGTAACTATAAGCTAATCAACACATAGAAATAAACATTCAAGCCATGCATAGAGATATATGACTCTCTAACTTTGGGAAATAGTTATCAGACTTTGGGGAAATATATTTAAGATAGACAAACAACTCAAATCACTATGCCGGAATTCCTAAACACAATACTTCAAGCTATTGGGCTCTTTGAAAACAAGATTGCATAGTTTTAGGCAAAGGGAAAGATCAGAACAAGACCTCCTTGGTTCAACAAATGACAATCTAATCATTCAAAGAGAAATTTCATAGGTGGAGCTATGGCTAGCCATGAGTAAGTAGGGCATACCGTAAATCATACTTAGCATGCATAAAACCATAAATGAAACAAGCAAAAAATATTCGTAAGTTATTAAAGAGCAATCAAGAATTCTTTAATGTGACTAAGAATGAAGAAAACATAGAAGCTACAAAGAAACAGGAAATTTGAGGTGCCGCCAAGGGCATGTCTCAAATATGTTCTCTACTGTCCTATAGCAAGCAAGAACATGGATTTATGAATGAAAACTAGGAAACAAAACAGAGAGAGAGAGACACTATGCTATTCTACCAAGTCATGGAATCCAACAACAATCCTCTTTCATCATCCAAGAACATCCAAGAGACTATACAAAAGCATGAGACAAGTATTTCTTCCAAAGCTTATATGACCATCATTTCTTATATTCATAGTTCAGCCTGTTTACAATGAAAGCCTTTGGATTATATAGGCCAAGTGAGAGAAACACTCTTAGTTCAACTTGCAATCTCATTGGCCTATCAAAATATCGATTTTGTCGCGGGGCTTTGCAAATCTAAGGCACAAAATATCTAATAAAATATCTAAAAATGCTAAAGAAATATATTGTTTCATAACTTATCATGTACAAAAATAGCTAAACGCACATGAAGAAAAGTCACTTTTGAAAGGTTCAATTTTTACAAAAATACTCAAAAAATACATCAGCAAAAGGTCCCCTGACTTGCCGGCAACTTTTGGAGGCCTTCCCGATGTCGAAACGAGGCTTATGATGGCTTGTTGGAAAGATCTGAGTGTCTAAATTTTGAAAATGTTTATTTTTATCCCAATTGACCACTGGAATCCTCCAAAAATAGACCTTTGTGTAAAAAACCAAACAATAGGCCTTACTGATAAATGGGGCAGAGTGTAGAAAAAGCAAGTGTTTTTCGCCATTTTGGAGGAGAAAATTATCTTCAATTGATATGAAAATCACTGAGTATGTGAACCTAAAACTATGGCATCCAATGATACCATTTTCATCCTTTGAGGATGCCCCAAACTGAAATGGCGATGCCCATGATTTTTGGCAAAAAACCCAAAAATGACAAAAAACCAAAATTTGTCAAATTTCGCCCAAACTTGGCGAGCATGACCCTCAAGGGTTTTTAGAAACATTTTGTGAATCTGAGGCCAAAATTTGGAGCCTTGAGGTGTCTTTCCTCAATTTTGGTGCAGGGCGCTTCCCTTTATCCTCCTTGAGTTTTTTCTGAGCAGCCTTCAACTTCCGCCGGGAAAACTGATTGAGCTTTTTATAATGCTCGGTCATCCTCCGTTGAAGGTCCAAGTCCCTATTTTCCTTCTCCAATTTCTTCTCCAAGTGATCATTAACTCTCTCAAGCCATTCTTCCTGATTTTTCTCTATCTCTTGTTCGAACAATGCAGTGAGAGGGGTGGATTGGAGAAGGGCATCTTCTTCTTCCTTTCGCTTCTCAAGGGCCTTTTTGAGACCCATGGTTCTTGGCCTCTTTCGCCTAGGCTGATCTTCGCCTTCTCTCTCATCGAACTCACCCATGAGTTCTTCCAATCTCACTTGTGTTTTGGAGGCCTCCTTTTTTTATTTGATGGCTCGTGTCTCATATACATCCATATGGACACTCATCTAATTGTTTTGAACTTGCAAAAAGTGATTGAAATTCCTAGCCCTATCAAGATTAGTCCTCAAAGCATCAATTTGGTTTTCTCTATGGATTAAGAGATTTTCTAGGACTCGGGCTTCATTATCACTATCATCACATTGGATTTGGATGATGTTGAATTCCCTTTCCTATTCATGACTGCTTTCTTCCTTGTCCTTCCCTTTGCTTTGGGTGGCTCTTTTAGTCTTCTTCCTCTCGGGCAATTTGACCATGGGCTTCTTGGGAAATTTTCCCTTGCTTCAGAGGGCCCTAGTCACATTTGGAGTTACAACTCTAGGCACCCTTTTCCTTGATGTCTGGGGCTTGGCCACTTTTGGAGAAGAGAGCATGGCCCTTGCCTAGGAGAGGCAGCTAGCACATCCGCCATGGGCTCTTTACCCTTGTCACTTTGCTCCTCATTTTTTCCATTGTCTTGGATTTCTTCATGGATGCCTCAACTGTCCTTTTGCATTTCCTTTTGAGGGTTTTCCTCCTCACTATGTTGCACCTGTTTATCATGCTACCCCTCTTCTTCATGAGGTTGCTATTCCTTATCATGAGGCTGTTGTTCATCATGTTGTGGCTGCCCCTATTCATCATTATGAGGCTGTTGTTCATCATGTTGTGGCTGCCTCAGTTCATCATGAGACTGCTAATCCTCACTGTGTTTCACATCTTCTTGTTGTTTCCCTTCATCATCTTCAGGAGTCTGTTGTTCTGCCTCACTATGATGCTGCTCATCATCATGCCCTTCTTCACCTTGCTGTTATGCGTCACTGTGATGCTTCTCGTCATCATCTTCCTCATCATCCCCTTGCTGTCCTGTTTCATCATGTTGTTTCTCATCATCACTTTCCTCTTCTTGCTCATGCTCTTCTTCCTCATCATGCTCTTTTGTTTTTTCTATGGTAAATTTGAGCTTCTTGGGAATAGGTTTGCTAGAAGAAGTCGAAGGATGTTGAGTAGGAGGTGCAGGAGATGTATGAACTGGAGGGACAGTGGAGAAATACAGATGGGTGATGAAGGTATCCCAAGAGACCTCCCTCTTCTTAAGCTGATGAAGAATGATGACTTTGATGAGGGAGTGATGGAAGAGGGAGTTTGTTTGCTATGAAGGAGGCTTTTTCTGAACAGTGCAGGCCATTTTCTCAACGCTTCTATGTAGGAAGAAAGGGAGATTTAGCAATTTTGCCCTCGTGAAATGCATGAGAAATCGAATGTGATAGGCATAGACTCTAGAGAATCTTCCCTCACAAGTGAAGTATTTCATGATGATCTTCATGAGGGGGGCGTAGCTAGTCAAAACATACGAGAAGGGGAAAATGGATGGACATGAATCTCTGTGCTCAGGCTTCAGAAAGGGCTTGTATTCTTCTGAGTCTAGGTGGCTTTGTCTAAACCACTTCTCCCCGATATAAGGGATTTTAGTGGCCTTGGAGATGTACCTTGGAGAGAATTTTAAATCTAGGCTTTCCAGCTGAAAATGCTTCTCTCAAAACCTCAAAGCACAAAGGTGAGTTAAAGGGGAAAAGATCTTCACCTCTTGCACTCTTTGGCAAAAATCTAGACACCCAACCCCATGGAAATTGAACAAGATTGATGGGTGGGCATTCACTTCTTCAGTGGAAATAGGCTCAAATCTCTTGTGCGGGCCACTCCTACTGTCTTTTCTGGGAGGCATCTTGTTTTGAATGCTCTCTCCAACACCAAGCTGTCTCAAATGGCCTTCGGAAAGTTTTTCTCAAGCACACACCTTTGTCCTGCCTATCAGTCACTGTTTGACCAAGATAACTGCTTCAAATGCTTTGTGAAATATCCTCCCAACACCAACCTTCTGCTCCTTACAAATCATTGTTTTGTCTCTTTTGTGCCAAACAACAAATAGTTATCAAAATCACAAGCACATAGTCAAATTGTTACTATGTTTGGGTAAGGTTACAAGGATCCTTTGTGTTTTGGTATAAGCAAGACAGCCTTGTAAGAAAAAAACACCCCTCCCAATAAAAAACACTCCTATTGTATTTCAATATTTCACATGCACAGGTAGACAAGAACACTTTCAAATTTATTTAAAATCTTTTCATAACATACTCTGTTTCATGGATCAAAGGAGGCAGCACTAGTTTTGTGTTTTACCACACAGAGAGGACTTTTGAAGTGATAGAGTATTTCAGAATTGATCACTGTTGTTAAAATTAGGCTCACTGTTTCACCTTTCAAACACTTTGTTTTCCTTTCAAACACTGTCTCCACCTTATAACACTTTTTTCACCTTATACTTGGCTGACAGAGGTTAGTTTTGTCCTATCATAGCTAGGACACCTTCACTAATTTTTTTAAAAAACCTCTAAAACAATGCTTTCTTTGACTTGCAAGTAGTGTTATGGTTTATCAATGTTTTCATGGTAGCTTTAGGCCTATTGAAACTAATATGAACACTCCACTAACCTCCCACTATAAAAAGCTTTGTCAATATATTTAACAAATCACCTTGATTTTCCTACCAAGACCTCAATTTTTTAATCACCATTTAGTCTTGAAAATATGGCAAAAATCACCCGTTTATTAACTCGAATACACCAAGGAGGAAAATAAAAATACTTCGAATATGGATGGTGGCCTTTGCTTGAAGAGTTGAGCAGCTTCAAAACCCTTTTGGAGGCATTTTGACTGTTCAAACATGTGTGGCACATTGAAATGGAAAAGCGGCGCGCAATAGACAGGGTGTTGGGTCGGCCTTCAGGCAGTTGTGACCACACCTACAGGCATGCCACGCACCGCTAGAGGCGTGCTGCCCAGTAATGTAACCCCTTTGTAAATTTTCTCCTGAACGTGCCGCACGCCGCGCAATCTAAAACCTCCAAAAATTTGCAACTTCGCTTGAAATTTCTCGTTTCGGTCATAGAGCAGCCAGGGAGATGTGTTTCTCATGTTTTTGAATTTCCAATAGGCCTTGCAATGGTCTCTAACTCCCTTTCGACGGTGAAAAAGTAAAAGTCCTTTTTATATTTTCTTGTTGAGGGTTTTGAAAACCTTTGAAAAGGCTTTCGGGTTTAAACAAAACATGAAGCACTTGCCTTGTGATTTCATCACTTAAAACCTATAAAGACTCTTTTTGCACTAATCCTTTGACAAGATGCTGAGTTTGACTTTTGAAAAGGTAACATAGTGATGGTTTTTGTTTAAGTAAAAAGGCCTTGTTCAGGAACTCTCCTCTTCTCCCTTTTCACTGTTCTTTATTAAAAAGGAATATTTGCCACTGCTGACCTTTTTAATGACCTTTTCAAAGGAAAAATATGCTAAAAAAAACATACCAATGATTTGTGAAGCATATTTTTCCATTCTTGCAAGGATACAACTCATATTTTTAAAACTTTAATTGACAGTTTCTACTCTTGATGTTTTGAAGGTGATCATGCCCACTGTGAAACTGATTGAACTGGCAAGTGCTGCTTTGAGCCTCTCTTTTGACTGTGGGTGAAAAAAAAACTCATTTGAAACTGTAAGTGAAACATTCTGTTACAAAAGATCTCCAACATCAAGGCAACTAGCTAACCTTAGATTTACAAGGTAATCTAGTCTTCAACTTTATGGAGATATAGTAGGGGATGGTGAGCTGAAGTTTAAGATGTAAAATTGGAAAATTTTCCCTTTGTTCCTTTGTGAAGGAATTATGGAAGGATAATGAATTTCTCATTCATTTTACCATTTTGACAGTAGTCCCTTTGAAATCTAAGCCATACTAAAAATAAATGCTTTTCATCTTTACATAATGGTGAGCCTTCTACTTGTAATGAAGGTGGCCCATTTTTGACAAATGCCTAGGTTATTTTCAACTCTTGTTTTAACCAAGAAAAAAAGATTTATGAATACACTGTTAGTGGTTTTCTTTGTACTTGATGGCAGAAGTCTGTTTGAGACCAAGACTATTTTTACTTCTTTGGCCATTTTCTTAACAATATCTCTTCATTGATAATCACCCTACTTGCTTCACATTGTATTTCAATCACAGTGAAACTTATGTAAACAAATTTTAAAATCACCATTGCTTTTAACACCATTTTCTATTCAGAAACTTTCAATTTTCTCCCATTGCTTTTAAAATTTGCCTTTTAGTCAGTGAAAAACCCTTAAATCAAACTCTGTCCCTAGCCCTCTGCTTACAGATGAAGGAGGCCTTTATCACTGTGCCAAACCCTCTGATTGTAAAATGAAGGAGGTTTTCTTAGTTTTTCAACCCTCTGCTCATGTATGGAGGAAGTTTTCTCAGTGATGCCATTTCATCAATTTTCAAACAGTGTTATTTTTCCTTTCACTTCCTATTCACACTTAAACAAATGAAGATGACAAACTATCAATAATTCATGATGGGCATTTCTCTGAGACATGTAATTCTGCTTTCCAAATACCTTTGCACCTCTTTAGACATCACAAGAAATTTGGCTATTATTTCCAAAGAATTTCTTGTCATTCATAATTTACTAACCTTTGACTGTGATTGCAGGAGTTTAATGAAACAACTTTCTGCCCTGTAGCTGCATCCCAGGCTCAAAACCACATGAGAAGCAGCTGTCTTCTCATGTTGAGTTAAATACTGTCTTCTGGAATACTGGTACACTTCTGCTCTTGAAAGATCCATTGAAACACTGTAAAACTACCTAATATCATTTTGACCTATGGCACATGCATTGCTGAGACTTCAAGGCTTGTTAGTGGCACGACTTACGGGTGTAACCAAACTTTATTTGCAGAATAGGAAGGTCTGTTAGGACTGGTTGGTAGTAGATAGAGGTTCTTTGGCTTTTACGATAGTTTGCCAAGGGAGAAATGCCTAAGGCGCCACCACCTAACTTAGGGGGACTTCTTAGACAGATTTGGATTGTTTTCTTTGGAGCTGATGGACAAGCTAGTATGGCTGAGACTAGATAGGGCTTTACAATGAGGTTTTATCTCTTCATGGGATGATTGAAAAGGTAGGAGTACAAAAATGTTTATGGGTGTTTTTTAGCTGGCAAATTTGTCAATTTTTTTTTTTAGATCAGCTACTAGAAAACTTGGCTGTAACAACTAGTCATCACCAACAAGTGAAAAATAACGATGACTAACAGTGGCATCGTTTGGGGAGGGCAGCTCCATTTTAGGAGGTGTCTAGAATTTCAGATCTTTGGCTTATGAATACTAGTGCCTTTATCCATCAGCAAAAATATGTTTCTTCCTTGATGCTATTTCTGAAAATTGACAGCATCATTAGCATCAATGATATTTCTACCTACCCCACTATCTTTCCTAACATTGTTTCTTCCTTTGGGTGCATTTGGACTAGCAACCCTTTGACAATATATTTTTTTTTTGAAACATGAGCCTATCTAGTTCTACACTTATATTTTTCAGGAGTTTAGATTAAGCTGATGAACTCCTTCATTACTCTACCTATGCTAAATCGACTATCAAGGTTAACCTATTTGATAGGATTTTGTTCTCTAATCTAAAACATGAAATTGAAAAATGACTAAATCAGGATTAGACAGTCTTATTTGTCATGTACTTTTGTCACAAAAGACAAGCTGCAGACAAATATTATTTTGCATAAAATGAAATCTAGAAAAACGGGGCTAGGATACACAATTCATTTTTCATCCCCGCTTCCCTCTTTGGTTCTGTTTTGAGCATGTGGAACCAGTATCTTTTCCTAATCTACTCTCTTTGATAAGTCAAGCTTACACAATGTTGACCAACTTTTCCACTCACTAACTTATCAGCAAATAAATTTAAAACATGTTCAGCTATGATTAGGCTAGATAACTGAATAAGACATTTGAGTACTAGTAGCGGCATTTCGACTTGCGCGCTTTCTGAATGACTATTTTTTTAACATGGGGCCTTCTTTCTATTTTTCTATTGTTTTTGAATTTTTTTATTTTATCCATTTTTTTTTTTAAACAATGGTATATACAATGATTGAAAATGTTTTAAAATTGGAACTCTTGACAAAAATAATGCTTTAATGTCCTGCCATTCACAAGACCTCCAAAAGTTTCAGTCCCATCAATTTCTTGCAGGAAAAAGGCATTGTTTCTGCCAACTAAGCTGATGATGAAAGGTCCCTTCCATAAGTTTTCAAACTTACCATGTTTACCTTTGTCTTCTCTTCTAGAATCCCATTTTAACACTTTGTTCCCAATCTGAAAATCATTTTCCTTGGTCCTTTTTTCAAAAATCTGTTTTATTTTGTCTTGTGCTAGCTGAGCCTTTTGGTAAACTTCTTTTCTTGTTTACTATAAATGGATAGTCTGATTTACCCTCCTTTGCATGTCATTTTCTTCTATTTGAACTTCTTGCAATAACTTCATTACTGGGACCCCTAAGGATGTTGGGAAAATGGTATCTATGCCATACACTAGTTGGTAGGGAGACATGCCGATTGATTTTTTGGTGGTCAGTCTATCAGTCTGTAGTGCGTGTACTAGTTTTCCATGCCATGCCTTTTGATTTTGTTCGAGAAGTTTCTTGATGATGTTGACTAGGCTTTTGTTAGAGGACTCAGCTAAACCATTACCTTGAGGGTAATAAGCTATGGATTGTCCTAATTAAATGTGATATTTGTAACAGAAGTCAACCATTCTTTTGGAGGAGAAGGCAGCGGTGTTATCTATAATGATCTTTCTAGGACAACAAAATCTAGATAGGATATTGGTTTCTAGGAACTTGATGATGAATGAATCAGTGGCATTCCTGGAAGGTATGGATTCTATCCATTTGGTAAAGTAATCAGTGGCCGTAAGGATCCATTTATGTTGAGCGGATGAGGAAAGGTGAATTTCCCCAATAAAATCTAGACCCCATTGCTGGAAGGGTCCTTCGACTATGATGGGGTGTAAGGGCAAAGGTAAAAGCTTTTTCTTGGCATAAAAAATTTGACACTTATGGCAGTCATAACTAGCTTGTGAGTGTCAGGAAATAAGGTAGGCCAATAATAACCAGATCTAAGGATTTTTTTTCATTGTATTTTTCCAGTAGAGATGACCTCCACATTCTTCTTCATGCATTTCGTGCATAATTTTCTCTGCATCAGAATCAAGCAAACATTTAAGCAACATACTAGTGGGATTTTTCCAATACAAAAATCCATCTATAATGTAAAACTTTAAAGACTTTTGTTTAAGAAATCTTGCTTTTGTCTTTGATAAAGTTGGAGGAGAATTTAGATAAAATAATACATAAAGAATATCTGCATACCAAGGTGAATTTAAAAACACTTGTTCAACAGGAGGGGTTGTGCATTCTTCCTATTCTTCTAAGGCATCAAAAAAATTTATATCTAAAGCTTGGAGGTTGGTTTCAGCAATTAGTCTTGCAAGTACTTTCCCTTTAACCGGTTTAGTAGGTTGGATTTCTAAGTCATATTCTAAGATGATAGCTATCCATTTTCCCCTTTTACCATCAGGATCTTGGTTTAATATGTCTTTGACGACGGTATTAAGAACAAAAGCGATGACATGAGAATGCAAGATGTAAACTCAGAAATATTTTAGTGCTTTTACCAATGTGAATGCTTGTTTTTCCATGATGTTATATTTCAAGGGAGAATCTCTCAGGGATTTGCTGAAAAAGGCAATGAGTTTCTCTTGCCCTACTTCGTTTTTTTGCAACAACACATCAACTATTGTGTGTTCTGAGGGAAATCAAAAAATGTAAAAATATTTGGCGAAATCAGGACTTATCAATACTAGTGTTTCATTTAGGGCCTTTTTAACTAGTTCAAAAGATTTTTTGGCTTCCGTAGTCCATTTAACCCCGACCTCTTTTTTCAACATATTTGTGATATCTCTCAAAAGTTCGGCAAGATTTGGGATGAATCTTCTCAAGAAATTAATCTTTCTAATAAAGGATTGCAGTTCCTTTATGTTTCTAGGGTGACTTATTTTCAATATGCCTTTGATTCTCTAGGGGTCTATTTTTATTCCCTCTTCCGAAATGATGTGACCTAGGAGTTTTCCTTCTTCTAGACCGAAAATTGTTTTCTTGGGGTTTAGGGATAAACCATATTTTCTACATTTCTTAAAAACATTTCTTAAGTGCACTAGGTGTTCTTCATCTGATTTGAAATATACCGTAATATCGTCAAGATATATGACTATGAAATAACCTATGTCTTTTGAGAAGGCTATGTCCATGGCTCTTTGGAATGTGGCACCGACATTCATCAATCCAAAGGGCATTTTAACGTACATAAAAGTTCCCCAAGGTGTGGTAAAAGTTGTTTTGTGTTGATCAGTGGGGTAAACCGGCACTTGGTTATAACCAGAAAAACAATCAAGTAATGAGATCCTTTTAGCACCTACTACCTTTTGAAGTATGTGGTCCATTTTGAGCAATGGATAGTTTTCCTTTAAACAGGCTCTATTTAGGTTTCAGAAATCGATACAAAGTCTGATTTCACCAGCTTTTTTCTAACTGATACTAGATTTGAAACCCATTCAGAATACCTGAGGGACACTATTATCCCAGCATCATACATCTTTTTAGTTTCGTTTTCAACCAAAGGTAGTAACACTGGGTTTATTCTTCTTAAATTTTGTTTGAAAGGCTTTTGGTTTTCTTTGAGGGGAATCTTATGTTGAATGATTCTTGTGTCGTATGATTTCAAATCTTGGTATCCCCAGGTGAACACATCTTTAAATTATTTAAACAACTTGATGCACTTATATTTTATGTGAGGCGGAAGGGTTTTGGATAGTTTGATCTTTCTATGCTCTTCTGAGCTTCCTATGTTATATTCTTCTATGTCGACCTCAATAGATTCCATCTTTGGCTTTTTGGCCACATCGTTAAAATCAAACAATTCCTCTAAAGGCACAAGCCCTCTGGGTATGTTGTCATTTTCACAATGTAAGACTTCGAGTTCTCTTTGGTAAATGTCCTCTCCTATCTCAGTTCCATATGAATGGTCTACCAGGTTTAGATTTTTCCAAGAAGGTAAATTTGGCTCTTGGTCTTGATTTTTTCCAGATTTATTTTCTTCATTTTCTAAGTCTGTTTTAGTTACTTCAAATTCATTCCTAGATTGTAAGAAATCATCAATTTGATCATCATATTTGAATATTTTCCAATGGTCAATATTATCTGGTACTATAGGGTGATGTTTGA
This sequence comes from Pinus albicaulis, assembly GCA_034641835.2. Classification (NCBI taxonomy): domain Eukaryota; kingdom Viridiplantae; phylum Streptophyta; class Pinopsida; order Pinales; family Pinaceae; genus Pinus; species Pinus albicaulis. The sequence continues at coordinate 587,168,595 of CM076578.1, read as the reverse complement.
CCTGAATACTGTATTGCTCACTTAAACATGGTATTTGGCCATTGCTTGCAGGAAAGGCAAGCTCATTTGGTAGGCTATTTTGAACCCTAGGAATATAAGTGAGTTCATATTTCTTGAAGGTTTTGAGGATGTCTAAAGCTAAATTTATGTATTCTCTTAGTCTTGCGTTTTTTGCCGAATATTCACCTTTGATTTTCCTGATTACAAGTTCTGAATCTCCCTTGGCTGATACTTTCTTGGTGCCTAAGTCCTTAAGTATGTGTAGACCAAGGAGAAGGGCCTCATATTCCACAATGTTGTTAGTACATAGGAATTCTAATCTGAAACAATAACCTTCATTAGTATTGTGTATCCAAATGTCGGTCCCCGAACCAATTTTTCCACAAGAACCGTCAAAGCTTATACTCCAAAGAGCTTCTTTTTCATATATGATACTAAGCTGTTTTTCAGGTTTCTTGGAGATTTTTTCATCAATTTCTTCATTTAGTAATGGGAAATGTGGTTTTGATGGTTTGAAAACCTCTTCATTTTCTTTTATCTTCTCGTTTGTATCACTTTCATTATATAAGATAAAAGAATCTAAATTGGAATGAATGGAATAAATGGGAGTGTTGTTTGGCTTATCCTGGTTGCTGACCATGTATTTCATGTGATTTTCTCGGTATAATCTCCAAGTTTGGTTGAAAACTGGGATGGTAGCGAATGAAATATCCATTTAAAGGTTACCTTGTATTTTGGTAGCCCATGCCCTTAATAGTAGCATTCCATACTTAGGAGGAATATCGGCCACTACTACGTCCATGACTAGGTTTTTTGCTCATAGTTGTGTTAGAGCAAATTATAGGTTCTTTATTAGACCTAAAAATTTGACCTAACTTGAGTCAAAGGAGAACAGGTCTTTGTAAGGTTGAGTTACCTTTAGCATCAGTTTTTCCATGATTTCTTTAGGCATGAGGTTATGGGAGGCACCAGAATCTAACATGGCATTATGTAATATCTTGTCCTGTATGTTCAAGCTTACATAGAAAGGAGATACAACTTCTTCCTGGTATTCACCTTCTATTTTGGGGCCGAACAAGAGCTCGGGTTTGTCATCAGTTAGATTTAAAGTATCTGCCTCATTTCCTATATCAAAAACTTTGAATATTTTATATCTATACCTATCTACAGTTATTAGTTTAGTAAGGGGTATGGTTATTTTTATTTTGGAAATTTCCCCTTCGAAACTAAAAGGAGTTTGTAGTTTGGATAGATTCATTTCAGCTTTTTCTAACATGAATTTTTCTATGTTCTTAATTTGTTGACTCTGGTTCGGGAATTTTTTTGACACAGCCACCTTAGGAGTCTTTGTGGAGGTACTAGGAGTATCTGAGCCAAGAATTTTTGAATAGATTTATCTTTTTTTTGGTCAATTTTCTTGACCACGATTTTGTTGCTATCCATGGCTTTTTTAAGGATGATATTAGGGGTTTTAGCAGTGCCAGGGCTACCTTTCTTGGAGTTGTCTTGGTTTTTTCTGCTTCTAAGGTCATACTACCTGTTAGCTTCTATAATGGCATTTTGAAAATCTATGGTAGGATCTTCGGGATCTTCATAGTTGGTTTCGTCCTGATTCGGAGAGAAGAACTCTTGCTCTTCTGCTATGAGGTAAAACTCACTCTTGTTATCAGAACCTATGAGGTTCAAATGATTTTCATCAATGGGTTCAGTCTCCCTATCATCCTCATCAACATAATTCTCACTGAAGGATGGCCTGATTTGTTGGTCCTTTCCCCTTGGTTTATTTTGAGACTGGTCTCTTCTAAAGTTTTGGTTCCAATTTTGAGGTTTTGGCTGGTTGTCCTTAAGAGGTGCTTTTTCACTCATTTTTTCCCACATCTTTGTCATGGATTTGACCAGGCCATCTATTCTAGGATCTGAGGAAAATACCGAATGGGAAAATTTTTCATGGTAGGTGACTCCCTTTTCTGCTCTTATCCTAGCTCTCTTTTTGGCTAAGTTGGCTTCTGCATTTATAGCCACTTTTTTCATTTCCTCCAAGGTAGGGGGGTCCTTGTCTCTTAGTTGATAAGTCATGTCTGGGTCAAAGCCTTCATGGAACTTCGCCAAGGCTGAGCCAAGTGGAGGTTTGAAGTGAAGTGGGAGGGCGTTATACACATTGTTGAACCTAGTGCAGTATCCATGGACACTTTCCCCATTTTCCCGTTATAGATTGTTATTCTTTGACAGGATTTGAATGGGAATATTTCGGATTTCCCACTTGTTTATGAAGGTTTGGTAGAGTTCTGGGAGATTGTGGATGCTATTTGGAGTTAAGCTCTTAAACCATTTTTTGAGTTCTCTACCCAGGCTTTGGGCGAGCATCCTCATTCTAATGGTCTCATCTTCTATTTCCATGTATTCAAAGGCATCGTTAATCCTATCTACATGTTGTTGAGATGTGGTAGTCTCAACTCCGGTAAAGTGTGGGATTTTGGATTGATAGTCATTTTGTAAGGGAGCCAAAGGCTGTGGCAACACCAAGGGTGCATACCAGGCTGCCATGATAGGAGCTAATGGATGATGTACAAAATGAGGGCTTGTGGGATGAGCTGAGGTGGTTTGAACAGTAGTGGTTTGGATGGGTGTGCTAGATGTACTTGGACTAATGATTTTATTTTGAGCAGATCTGGGATGGGAGGAGCCAAAGTGATGGAGAAGTTGAAAGCCAGGAGGTGTAGTAGGCGAGGCTTCTGTACTAGGACTCTGTGGCAGATATAGGGGCTCCAGATCGTCAAAGTCTATGCTACTTTGTGACTTTATTCTAAAAAGGGTTTTTGATGATTTTAAGTCAAATGGGGAATGCTGCAAAGCTGTGAGATGTTCAGGTACTGATCTGGCTTTGCAGATGGACCTATTGGTAGCTAAATTTCCAGTTTTGGAAGCTTGCCACAAAATCTTCTCTAGGTCATCTACTATGATAGGGGGATTTGGGTCTGGATGAGATCTGGTGTTGATTCTTTGTGAAGCCAGATTTCGAGTCTAAATTTTAGAGAGGATGGTATTTGTGATTGTTTCGGATGGATGGCCTCTCTGGGGGTTTACTAATGTGAAGGATGGTCAAAACAAAATATGGACTAGTGGAGTCGCCAGGTGGTTTTCTATGAGAACTATGGTCCACCACCAACACTATCAAATATGCTTTTGGAAAAAAGTTTTATAGCAAAATTTGAGATGAAAACTTGCAAGGAAGAGTGATTTACTTGGTTTCAACAGTTTTCTAGGCTGTATGGACAAGCTAATGGTATTTTTTGCAAGGTTAATTCTGTTTATCTCCTATTTTTAGGTGAGGTCTTCTGAATTTCTAAGTTATACTTAGTTTTTCACTGATTACAGAGTTTGCACCATAAGTTTTAATATTTTTGGAAGGATAAGTCAAAATAAAGGTATGGTTTATGAATTTTTTGGTTTTTCTATCCAGTTTTAGGCCTACTAGAGGCTAGTGGAGTCACCATGTGGAACTTGGTTGTTTTTGTAAAGATGTAGCTATGGTCCACCACCAGTAACTAGGGAGAAACCAATATGGGAATGTTTTTGGGGATTTTTGAGTTTTATGTCCAACCTATGGTTTATTAAAGTATTCTAAACCTGCTTCATCCCTTTGCTAAGGTGGTGAGAAAAAAGAGAGTTTACTCTAAATGATTATATGGACTGCTTGCCTGTTTAACTATTTAAAGACTAATGAATCTACAAGAGTTTGCTAGACTGTTACATACTCAGTTAGTCCCACCGTGATCACCATTATGTTAGTGTGGCAATGAGGTGGATAAATAGCAGGTATGTTTGAAGATAAGGGATTTTTGAAGTCATAAGGTGTACTTAGATTGTCACTAACTTAGAGTCCCACCATGATTGGCATTATGTTAGGGTGGCGATGAGGTGGCTCAATCGGATAGTAGCTTAGAGTTTAGTAAAGTAATAAGGCCTACTGGAGGCTACTGGAGTCGCCAAGTGGATTTTTAATTGTTTTGTGGTATATGTGTATGGTCCACCACCAATACTGTCAAAAACTAATCTGAGGTTTTTTTTTTTTTTTGGGGTTTTCTGAGTTCTTTATGTAGTCCTAAGGTTTGTAAGAGTGTCCTATAGCTGTGTCATCATTTTTCTAGGATGGTGAGACAACCGGATTCTACTCTTCTAAGTTTGACTGAGATTTTGAAAGTTCCTAAGGGATACCTAGGATGTTTTGACTCAAAGTCCCACCGTGATTGCCATTATGTTAGGGTCCCGTGATTTGGCTGATTGGCAAGCCAAATGATATTGTAACATCAAACCAATATTTGGATCCCAAGGACCTAGCCTTCCTAGACTCAGAGAGGGCTCTTTTTATTTGTGTAAGGGATATCTGTGTGTTTGCTTATTGTGTTTTGATTTTAGGCTAGTTATGAAGTAGGTTTTTGGTTTTGATTTTTAGTTTGTGAGGGATGAAACTGATCAAATATATAAGATAGGTAAAATGATTTCAGATCAATTGGGCTATGGGGTTGGAAAGGTCAAGAAAGCTTTCAGATGGTGATACAAGGTTGTTGAAGGGTTGATTTTATTCGAGGTAAAATGGATCTTTGGGAAAAATGGAGTGAAATGGACATCAATTTTGTGAACAACAAAGGATTTCAAGCATAACTAGTTTAATAGCAGACATAAACATGGTAGGGAAAACCATTAATCATGAGAAATGTAACTATAATCTAATCAATGCATAGAAATAAACATTCAAGCCATGCATAGAGATATATAACTCTCTAACTTTGGGAAATGGCTATCAGACTTTAGGGAAATACATTTAAGACAGATTGACAACTCAAATCACTATGCCAGAATGCCTGAACATAGTACTTCAAGCTATTGGGCACTTTGAAAACAAGATTGCATAGTTTTAGGCAAAGGGCAAGATCAATACAAGACCTCCTTGGTTCAACAAATGACAATCTAATCAATCAAAGAGAAGTTTCATAGGTGGAGCTATGGCTAGCCATGAATAAGAAGGGCATACCATAAATCATACTTAGCATGCATAAAACCATAAATGAAACAAGAAAACGATATTCTTAAGTTATTAAAGAGAAATCAAGAATTCTTTAATGTGACTAAGAATGAAGAAAACATGGAAGCTATAAAGAAACAAGAAATTTGAGGTGCCTCCAAGGGCATGTCTCAAATCTATTCTCTAATGTATTATAGCAAGCAAGAGCATGGATTTATGAATGAAAACATAGGAAACAAAATAGAGAGAGAGACACTATACCATTCTACCAAGTCATGGAATCCAACAACAATCCTCTTTCATCATCCAAGAACATCCAAGAAACTATCCAAAAGCATGAGACAAGTATTTCTTCCAAAGCTTATATGACCATATATTGCTTCTATTCATCAATTTCAACCGTGTTTACAATGAAAGCCTTTGGAATATATTGGCCAAAGTGAGGAAAACCTCTTAGTTCAACTTGCAATCTCATTGGCTTATCCAAAATATCTGATTTTGTCTTGAGGCTTTGCAAAGCCCAAGGCACAAAATATCTAATAAAATATCTAAAAAAATGCTAAAAAATGGAAATATATTGACTTCTCATAACTTATCATGTACAAAAATAGCTAAACGCACATGAAGAAAAGTCACTTTTGAAAGGTTCAATTTTTACAAAAATACTCAAAAAATACATCAACAAAAGGTCCCCTAACTTGCCGACAACTTTTGGAGGCCTTCCCGATGTCAAAAAGAGGATTATGATGGCTTGTTGGAAAGATATGAGTGTCTGATTTCCGAAAATGTTTATTTTTATCCCAAATGACCACTTGAAGTCCTCCAAAAATAGACCTATGTGTAAAAAACCAAAAAATAGGCCTTGCTGATAAACGGGGCAGAGTGTAGAAAAAGCGAGTGTTTTTCGCCATTTTGGGGGAGAAAATGATATTAAATTGATCTAAGAATCACTGAGTATGTGCCCCTAAAATTATGGCATCCAATGATACCATTTTCATCCTTTGAGGATGCCCCATTTTCATCATGCTATTTTGTTTTTTCTATGGTAAATTTGAGCTTTTTGGGAATAGGTTTGCTGGAAGAAGGTGAAGGATGGTGAGTAGGAGGTGTAGGAGATGTATGAACTGGAGGGACATTGGAGAAATCCGGATGGGTGATGAAGGTATCCCAAGATACCTCCTTCTTCTCAAGCTGATGAAGAATGATGACTTTGATGAGGGAGTGATGGAAGAGGCAGGCTGTTTGTTATGAAGGAGGCTTTTTCTGAACAGTGGAGGCCATTTTCTCAATGCTTCTATGTAGGAATAAAGGGAGATTTAGCAATTTGGCCCTCGTGAAATTCATGAGCAATCGAATGTGATAGGCATAGACTCAGGAGAATCTTCCCTCACAAGTGAAGTATTTCATGATGATCTTCATGAGGGGGCGTAGCTACTCAAAAGATATGAGAAGGGGAAAATGGATGGACATGAATATCTGTGCTCAGGCTTCAGAAAGGGCTTGTATTCTTCTGAGCCTAGGTAGCTTTTTTTAAACCACTTCTCCCCGATATAAGGGATTTTAGTGGCCTTGGAGATGGACCTTGGAGAGAATTTGAAATCTAGGCCTGCCAGCTAAAAATGCTTCTCTCGAAACCTCAAAGCACAAAGGTGAGTTAAAGGGGAAAATATTTTCACCTCTTGCACTCTTTGGAAAAAATATAGACACCCAACCTCATGGAAATTGAACAAGACTGATGGGTGGGCATTCACTTCTTCAGTGGAAACAGGCTCAAATCTCTTGTGCGAGCCACTCCTACTATCTTGCCTAGGAGGAATCTTGTTTTGAATGCTCTCTGCAACACCAAGCTGTCTCATATGGCATTTGGAAAGTTTTTCTCAAGCACACACCTTTGTCCTGCCTATCAGTCACTGTTTGACCAAGATAACTGCTTCAAATGGTTTGTGAAATATCCTCCCAACACCAACCTTTTGCTCCTTACAAATCATTGTTTTGTCTCTTTTGTGCCAAACAATGAATAGTTATAAAAATAACAAGCACACAGTCAAATTGTTACTGTGTTTGGGTAAGGTTACAAGGATCCTTTGTGTTTTGGTATAAGCAAGACAACCTTGTAAAAAACAAAATACCCCTCCCAATAGAAAACACTCCTCTTGTATTTCATTGTTTCACATGCACAAGTAGACAAGAACACTTTCAAATTGATTTAAAAGCTTTTCATAACATACTCTGTTTCATGGATCAAAGGAGGCAGCACTATTTTTGTGTTTTACCACACAGAGAGGACTTTTGAAGTGATAGAGTATTTCAGACTTGATCACTGTTGTTAAAATTAGGCTCACTGTTTCACCTTTCAAACACTGTGTTTTCCTCTCAAACACTGCCTCCACCTTATAACACTTTTTTCACCTTATACTTGGCTGACAGAGGTTAGTTTTGTCCTATCATAGCTAGGACACCTTCACCAATTTTTTTAGAAAACCTCTAAAACAGTGCTTTCTTTGACTTGCAAGTAGTGTTATGGTTTATCAATGTTTTGAGGGTAGCATTAGGCCTGTTGAAACTAATATGAATAGTCCACTAGCCTCCCACTGTAACAGTCTTTGTCAATATATTTAACAAATCACCTTGATTTTCCTACCGAGACCTCCATTTTTTAATCACCGTTTAGTCTTGAAAATATGGCAACAATCACCCATTTAGCAACTCGAATACACCAAGGAGGAAAATAAAAATACGTCGAAGATTTATGGTGGCCTTTGAGGAGTTGAGCAGCTTCAAAACCCTTTTGGAGGTGTTTTGACTGTTCAAACATGCGTGACACGTTAAAATGGAAAAGCGTCGCGCAATATACAGGGTGTCAGGTCGACCTTCGAGCAGTTGTGACCGCACCTACAGGCGCACCGCGCAGTAATGTAACACCTTTGTAATTTTTCTCCTGAACGCGCTGCGCGCTCTTCCAGGCACACTGCACAGTCTAAAACCTCCAAAAATTTGCAACTTCGCTCGAAATTCCTCGTTTTGGTCAGAGAGTAGCCAGGGAGATGTGTTGCTCGTTTTTTTGAATTGCCAATAGGCCCTGCAATAGTCTCTAACTCCCTTTTGAAGGCGAAAAAGTCAAAGTTCTTTTTATATTTTCTTGGTGAGGGTTTTGAAAACCTTTGAAAATGCTTTCGGGTTTAAACAAAACATGAAGCACTTGCCTTGTGATTTCATCACTTAAAACCTATAAAGACTCTTTTTGCACTAATACTTTGACAAGATGTTGAGTTTGACTTTTGAAAAGGTAACATAGTGATGGTTTTTGTTTAAGTAAAAAGGCCTTGTTCAAGAACTGCAAATCTCCTCTTCTTCCTTTCAACTGTTCTTTATTAAAAAGGAATCTTTGCCACTGTTGACCTTTTTAATGACCTTTTCAAAGGAAAACTCTGCTCCAAAAAAACATACCAATTATTTGTGAAGCATATTTTGCCATTCTTGCAAGGAGATAACACATCTTTTTAAAACTTAAATTGACAGTTTTTTCTCCTGATGTTTTGAAAGTGATCATGCCCATTGTGAAACTGATTGAACTGGCAGGTGCTACTTTGAGCCTCTCTTTTGACTGTGGGTGAAAAAAAAATCATTTGAAACTGTAAGTGAAAAATTCTATTACAAAAGGTCTCCAACATCAAGGCAACTAGCTAACCTTAGATTGAAAAGGTAATCCAGTCTTCAACTTTATGGAGATATAGCAGGGGATGGTGAGCTGAAGTTTAAGATGTAAAATTGGAAAATTGTCCCTTTGTTCCTTTGTGAAGGAAGTCTCCAAGGATAATGAATTTCCCATTCATTTTACCATTTTGATAGCAATCCCTTTGAAATCTAAGCCATACTGAAAATAAATGCTTTTCATCTTTAAATAATGGTGAGCCTTCTAGTTGTAATAAAGGTGGCCCATTTTTGACAAATGCCTGGGTTATTTTCAACTCCTGTTTTAACCAAGCGAAAAAGATTTATGAATACACTGTTAATGGTTTTCTTTGTACTTGATGACAAAAGTCAGTTTGAGACCAAGACTGTTTTACTTCTTTGGCCATTTGCTTAACAATATATCTTCATTGATAATCACCCTATTTGCTTCACATTGTATTTCAATAACAATGAAACTTATGTAAACAAATTTTAAAAGAACCACTGCTTTCAACACCATTTTCTATTCGGAAACCTTCAATTTTCTCCCACTGCTTTTAAAATTTGCCTTTTAGTCAGTGAAAAACCCTGAAATCAAACTCTGTCCATGGCCCTCTGCTTATATATGAAGGAGGCCTTTATCACAGTGCCAAACCCTTTGCTTGTAAAATGAAGGAGGTTTTCTCAGTCTTTCAACCCTCTTCTCATGTATGGAGGAGGTTTTCTCAGTGATGCCATTTCATCAGTTTTCAAATAGTGTTATATTTCCTTTCTCTGCCTATTAATGCTTAAGCAAATGAAGATGACAACTATCAATAATTCATGATGGGAATTTCTCTGAGACATGTAATTCTGCTTTCCAAATACCTTTGCGCCTCTTTAGACATCATAAGAAATTTGGCTAGTATTTGCAAAGCATTTCTTGTCATTCATAATTTACTAACCTTTGACTGTGATTGTAGGAGTTTAATCAAACAACTTTCTGCCCTGTAGCTGCATCCCAGTCTCAAAACCACATGAGAAGTAGCTGTCTTCTCATGTTGAGTTAAATACTATCTTCTAGAATACTGGTACACTTCTGCTCTTGAAAGATCCATTGAAACACTGTAAAACTACCTAGTATCAGTTTGACCTATGGCACATGCATTGCTGAGACTTCAAGGCTTGTTAGTGGCGCGACTTATGTGTGTAACCAAACTTTATTTGCAGAATAGGAAGGTCTGTTAGGACTGGTTGATAGTAGATAGAGGTTCTTTGGCTTTTAGGATAGTTTTCCAAGGGAGAAATGCCTAAAGTGCCACTACCTAACTTAGGGGGGACTTCTTAGACAGATTTGGATTGTTTTCTTTGGAGCTGATGGACAAGCTAGTATGGCTAAGGCTAGATAGGGCTTGACAATGAGGTTTTATCTTTTCATGGGCTGATTGAAAAGGTAGGAGTGAAAAAATGTTTATGGGTGTTTTCCAGCTGGAAAATTTGTTAATTTTTTTTTTAGATCAACTGCTAGAAAACTTGCCTATAACAACTAGTCATCAGCAACAAGTGAAAAAAGTTGATGACTAACAGGTCTTATCCCATTTATTTTTTAATAATATATATATATATATATTGCAAGAAAGTCTAGGTTAATAAATTAGAAGGATAAGGGTGTAGTCATGAGATTTATGGTAAGTATTTGAGGTGCATGAGATGAAGAGATATAAAAGGGAAGGAGGATGAGAGGAAGGGGGAGGAGATCCTTGGTCTTGTTTGGCACTAGAGGGCGTTGATTCCAACTTGGACACACTACAGCTGATTGAACTTGGGCTCTGAGGGCTAGGGAGCCTATGTAGGTTCCCTGGGCTAGGAAATCAATCCTAGTTGGTTGGGTGGTAAATCCAGTCATATAATGCAACAAGAGCATCTCAACATACATCCAAGAGCATTTAAACCAAGCTATCGATACACGAATTCTTCAATTACTGATTACTCATATAAATTATTGAAAATGAAATTTCTCACTTAATTATGTTGTAGATGGATTTTGATTGTATCTTTTAATCAAATGAATGTTGACCTATAAATATGATATTTTCCTTATTATTGTGATTAAGTTAAATGAATATAGTTCTAGTTGTAGGACCCTAGGTAAGGTCTTCACATTATTACAAAAGCTAAGAGCCTATTAGCTTCCTTCAAATTCTGAATTATACTAAGCTCTTTCTCAACCCTATTTACCCTAGAAGGTAGCTACCAAAATCTCCCTTAAAATTAGGTGATGTGTCCACTTTGACTGCTAGTGAAGTGTAGCTTTGGTGCACTTGATCTTTAGTTTTATTGGTTGCCTTTGATTTGGAGTTTTTGGAGGGAATCTCAAGGATACCTTGGCTACCTTTCAGAGTCAAGGAGGTGGAAAATCCTCCTAGATTCTCTTCTTGATGTCTACTCCTAGCTTTAATGGCGAAATCTTCATTAAAAATGCAATATCTTCGTGATTTTCCTGCATTTAGCTCATGTTAGGAATTTGAAGTATGAAAAGTCTCAATGACCATCTACACTAGAAAAATAAGACCATAATATAATTAAAATGCAAGAAAAATAGACTTAATAATGCAAAAAGGTGACAATTAACCCCTCCAAATGTACCTGACAATGTAGCTCATAATCACCCTCCTAAAAAATGGTTTCTCATCCTATAAGAAACATAGTCCTCCTTTTTCATTTCTTTTAAAGATTTGATGGACACTATGACTTCCCAAGGAAGAAGTGTGGGAGTCCCTTCAGGAGATGTAATATTCCAAAATGGAAATAGAAAAAATACAAGACAGATAGGCAGGAAAATAACGTAGATCATAAAAGTAAGAGCAGGAAGCCAATATGGAGACCTTTCAATAACATTTACAGCAGAAAAATAGATGTATAGTATGGCCCATGAGATGCATAACAGGAAATACAAGTCTCCAACTGAAGAAAAACCTCAAAAAGAGGTGTTGCAACCATGTATTAAAACTGGAAAGGGCTTGACAACATTATTTTATTGGTTGCAAACAGTTGTTGATTACACTTTATATCTAGAGCCAACAAATGCATGATTTGTAGAAATATTCAAATTTGGAATTGGATCTGATCTGATATGAAACAAGAAGATGATCTGAAGTGAAGGGAATATCCCGAACACTTGAAAACCAACTCTCCAGATAGTGTGGCAAAAGACCCTACAACAACACCTACATTAAAAATGCAGATCTAGAAGTAAAATTACACTGTAGGGTTTAGAATGTGGTTAGCCAGGTGCCACGACTAGAAAATGTAGCTCCAATTATCTAATACTCCATTTCCAATGGAATATAAGACTTCTCCACTGAAAAGGAGCACTGGAATGGCCTACATCTTAGTAGATCTAGCCTCCACTTGCTGCAGCTTTCAAAGACAACCAAACCCTCAACAGGATCTGCATTGTAGTTGGAAGAAGAAGCTTGTCCTTCAGCCAGATAGTGGGCTATGCAATACAACACTCTTCCAAGAGGCCTCTCAAGGAAAGAGGTGACATTTCTGATCAGGAACACCTAATGCTAAACAACATTTTCAATCTAGGCTAAACAGCCAAAGAAATTTTTATGTCTAAACAGACAATACCTTAGAAATCAAATATCATTCAACAACCTTTTCATGTTGCCATCCTCTTCCTTTTATAAGTTAAGAGCTTGTAAACCCTAAACCACCTTCAATGAAATAACTTCTTTCACACAAGCCATCTCCATCTAAAACTATGTTGTGCCTCATTGATGGCCACTCCTTCAAGACAACGTTGTAGATTTGGTCATGGTTGACCCAGTCAAAATATCCAGCCCCTTTCACACCTAAGGGTGCTTGGTTACATAGCCAAGATTTAGCCTTTTTTACATTTGGCATTGATTTATTTACTGTTTAGGAGTTTATGAACCTCCTTTACATTTTTATTCATGAAACAGAAAAATAAAACAAAAATGAATATTCCCGTTAGCTTAGGACTAATTGGGAATATTACAGTCATCCCCTCCCAAATGTTGCTTGTCCTCAAGCAACTGATAAGGTAAGTGTTGCAGCTCTTCTCCTCCTACATTGGTGACACCATCATGTGATAAGCTTCCTCCATAACCTAAGTTTTCGCCAATCTATCCCTCCATGAATTGTTCCTCCAAATTTCTCATGAGATGTAAATAGTCCATCCCATAAGGAGTCAATAACTTAATTGAAACAAACATAGCTTTTCCAATTTCCTCCCTGAAACATGTAGCATAAGATACATGGATAACCTCCATTCCATAGGGCACATGCATACCTCCCATCCTCCCTCCATACATTCCCATAAAAAGTACAAGTATATCATTAATGTATGGGATAAAAACAATATACATACAAACATAAATTTGTCCATATGGAGGTGGGTCATAGTCCCACATGTGGAGCCAGCACAGTGCATCTCCTGTCCGCGTCAGATGTAGATGTGGCAAGTGGTTTTTCCACCACTTACTTTCTGCCCATGTTATGTCACTATGGCTGAAAGTGCGAGATATATTTGGTGCCTTAGGAAAGCACCCATCATGATGAAAAATCTCCCTTTTTCCATCAAGGGAGTGGCCAAGTTCATAAATTTTTGTGGCCCAGGGTTGGCCGTGAAGTTCATAAGATACAATACTCCTCCTTAGAGTCATGGCCTGCATAAACATGGTGAAAGAGTGCATACAATCAAAAAATAAAACATGTTTTACATGAGCATGTTCTTCACCAATAGCCCTCCTCATACAAATGGAGTGGTGCATAGATCTATCTCCTATCTCAAAACAAGGAAGAGATGGATGAAATAATTCTTTAATAGAGTGATATTACTATCCCAACTCCACATGGTTCATGCATTCTTGAAAATGCTGATGTAGTTCTCTTTTCAAGCCTTCCCAATCAAATCTCCTCATGATGATGTTGTAGATCTTCATGGAACATATGTCGCTGAAAAAAAAATCTTCATAAGCTCTTTGTAGCAACTTCTCCTTAAGCTTGGAGTCTCTAGACAAGAAGATCCTACCATGATGATAGATGAATCCTCATTGGACTAAATATCCCTCTTCATGAAGTTGGTCATCAAGTATCATACAAGTGTGAAGATCCTTGGAATAATCCACCAACGGTTGGATTTCCCATATTGATCTAAACTGCTCAACAATGACAGCGCTGATGATGTATCAACATAAATTTTTGCCATGTGGTTGCTCTCCTCCTTGACATATCCCATGCCAAAGGCATGTGTTGGAAGGCCATTCCATCCATTCTTCTCCCACAACGTAGAATCAGAAATGAGAGTGGGCGATGATGATAAGGGAAGAAGATCTCCCTCCTCCTTGAACCTACCCAAGCCTCCCAGCATTGTATCATTGTCTTCCAATGCTCCCATCCCTCCTGGATCTGAATTTGGAGCATCATGTTCTGAGATATCTCCCACAAAAACTGAATCAGGTGGGCTCCCAGGTGGTTTTCTACTAGATAAGAGTGTCCCATGCAGCAATCTCATGAGCATGATAGATTGGACTGTAAGGTCCTTGCTTCCACTGCGCAAATACATCTCTATTGTTTGTGTGGAAGTGGTATGTGAGGGGTATGTATGCATGCCTTTGATCATTTGAGTTTCACCACTCTTCTTGTCCACCCATTCCATTTGCAAATCCTCCCAATCAGTGGTGACTTTCCCCAATGTAATCATCCATTCAATACCCAAAATCACATTAGTGTCAGGTATGTCAACCATAAAGAAGTGATCAACCAAATTATAAGTTCCCATGGTGACTGAAAATCATGGGAAATAATGCATGCATTTCATTGTTCTATCTCGTAGGACCAAAACAGAGAATCCCTCAAAAGTATCATTGGGTATTTCCCTCCTTTGCACTAGATGGGCATCAATGAAATTGTGGGTTGCCCCACTATTAATCAAAACAAAGACCCTCTAATTCAAGATGGAACCCTGAACTCTTAAGTTCAAGTACTTAAATGCTCCTCTCAAAGATGCAAGAAACCCTCCAATAGGAGAAAATGCTCCATCCCCATCTCCTGATGGTGTTGGCTCTCCTCCTGCAGTGTCAACATTGTGAAATATTCTTGGTTCATCTTCTTCTTCCTCCTCGACATCTGAGAGCACCTCTATGTAATATGATTTTCTAGCAATACATCTATGTCCACGTGCCCATGATTCTTGGCAAGTGAAGCATAGCTTCCTTTTTCTTAGATCTCTCTAGACTTATTCATCAAGAGGATTCCTGTATGAGCTCTCCTTGGAAGGAGAAACATTTTCTTCCTTTCCCTTTGAAGGGAAAGAGGGCTTATGCTGAAAGCTTGCCTTTGATTTTGGCAAGGCATCTTGAAGGTCTCTAGCAATTTCAATAGCATCATGCAGGGTAGTGGGCTTGGTATATTTAACCAACCCATGAAGAGGTTCATCTAAACCATCAACGAACATGTACACCCTTCTTGTTGTAGACAAATCAGGAACCATAATAGATAATATTAAAAAAAGTTAAGATTTTGCGTTAGATGATTGTTTCAACTTTGCAAGGCTCATGAATGGTGCCTTCGGATCTCTTCTATCAAATCTTTCCACGAGCCTTCTAGTGAACTCTTAATAAGTAGTCACATTGGAGTGACCCAATATAGACAAGCCATGGAACCACCAATTGTGTGCTTAACCTTCAAAGTGCAGTGCTGTGATCTTGATAGCCTCCATCTCTAGGACCTTGTTCAACTGAAAGTAGATGTCAAGTTTTTCTACCCATGATTTGGTAGAACACTAGGATGACCCATAAAAATTGGGTAAAAGTAATCTTCCGATAGAGTGATGTCGATCATGATTCTGATTGAATCCACCACCTCTATGATGATGGCCTGGTATTCTTTTGTCCTTGAGGTGACAAAACTCCTAAAAAATCAAGTGATATTTGAATATCTAATTTTGAGACTCATATTCTTCAAAATAGTCTTCAAGGGGTTCTTTCTCTTGAAACCCTTCATTTCCCATAGCCAAAATGGTAGGCATGGTAGAGCGTTGGGAAACATGTGGCTGATGCACTGGTTGATAATTCCAGTGAGAAGGCATGCTAGAGCTTTCTCCAAGATGGAATCCTTCAGGGGATTCTTTGATTCTATCCAATATCATCTCTTTTATCTCTCTCGCAAGATCTTACATGGCTCTTAAAAGGATCTTAGGAAAATCCTTTTCTTCTTCTTCACTTATAGATTTAGGGGCTTTACCCTTGTCTTCATTGTCATTGGTGTAATCAAATTTATTCTTTTGTATTCTCTTTATATACCTCTTCTCTATGTTAGTAAGAGGTTTTTATTCATCAAAAGACATATTGGCTTCTTAGAATGCATAGGCTGTGCTAAGATGATGCTCTGATACCACTATAATATTCCAAAATGGAAATAGTAGAAATACAAGACAGATAAGAAGGAAAATAATGCATATCACCAAAGTAAGAGTAGGAGGCCAATATGGAGACCTTTCAATAGCATTTACAATAGCAGAATAGATGTACAATATGGCCCATGAGATGCATAATAGGAAATACAAGTCTCCAACTGAAGGAAATCCTCAAAAAGAGGTGTTTCAACCATGTATTAAAATTGGAAAGATCTTGATAGTGTTATTCTGTTGGCTGCAAATAGCTATTGATAAAAATTTAGATCTAGAGCCAACAAATGCATGAAAATTCAGATCTATGACAGGTCCATACACTATATGGCTTCTTCAGAATCCCCTTGGGGTTTTTAGCATTACACCTTGTACAATGAGTAGGTCTGAGTTTTAAGACTGTAGATCATGCAGAAATATTCAGATCTAAAATTGGATATGATCTGATATGAAACAAGAAGATGATCCCTCCAATGGATCTCCAAAGTAAAGGGTAGATCCAAAACACTCGAAAACCAACTCTCCAGATAGTGTGCCAAAAGAACTTGCAACAACACCTACTGTAAAAACACAGATCTAGAAGTAAAACTACACTGTAGGGTCTAGAATGTGGTTGGCCACATGCCAGGATTAGAAAATGTAGTTCCAATGATCCAATACCCCCTTGCCAGTGGAATATAAAACTTCTCCACTAAAAAGGAGCACTGAAATGGCAAAGATCTGAGTAGATATAGCATCCACTTGCTATAGCTTTCAAAGACAACCAAACCATCAACACGATCTACGTTGTAGTTGGAAGAATAAACTTGGCCTTCAGCCAGATAGTGGACTATGCAATACAAGACTCTTCCAAGAGGCCTCTCAAGGAAATAGGTTGGATTCCCGATTAGGAAAACCCAATGCTAAAAAATATTTGCAATCTAGGCTAAACAACCAAAGAAAGCCATATGTCTAAACAGACAATACTTCAGAAATAAAATATCATTCAACAACCTTTTCATGCTACCATCCTCTTCCTTTTATAAGTTAAGAGCTTGTAAACCCTAAACCACCTTCAATGAAATAGCTTCTTTCACACAAGCCATCTCCATCTAAAACTGCATTGTGCCTCATTGATGGCCACTCCTCCAAGACAACATTGTAGATTTGGTCATGGTTGACCCAGTGAAAATATCCAGCCCCTTTCACACCTAAGGGTACTTACTTACATAGCCAAGATTTAGCCTTTTTTACATTTGGAATTCATTTATTTACTGTTTAGGATTTTTATGAACCTCCTTTACATTTTTATTCATGAAATGGAAAGATAAAACAAAATTAAATATTCCCATTAGATTAGGACTACTTGGGAATATTAAAGGAGGGTAAAAACCATCATTCTTTTATGTTTCCTCCGATTCTCTATTCTACTCATCTTGGTCCTTTTCATCACTTAGCCCCAGCATCATGTTTGGACTAAGCTTCAAACAAAGCCACTGATTTTTTCTGGCCTACATGGCCCTCTTGTATAATGGTTCTCTCTCCAAGGCAACCATCAATATTTCTGGTGTGTGATACTCCATGTTTCAAAGGTTGTGTGGGAGGTTGTTCCATATCTTTTGGCTAGCCATTATGCACTCAACTCCCAATCCTAGGATTTGGTTCCCAAATTTTCAAGTCTATCAACACCAGGTTATGCATGTATATTTCTACCATTTTTTCTTTGTTTTCCATAATTGATTGGTTGAAAAAGTCAATGAAATGTCTACAGTTGTGAAAAGGTAAGGATCCATGGGAGGCTAATGTTTTGATTTGAAATAGGAGGCACTTATCCTTGAGGTAAAATGCATATGAATATGATGGATATATATGTTGAATGGCCTCCATGCACAAATCTGCCATGGTGGCCATTTGTTTATCCTTTTTCTAAAGTTTCTCTTATAATGTTACATTTTTCGCTTGGGGCTTCTAAAGCTTATACTTCAAAATTGATTCTTTGAGCCTAACATCTGACAAATCCTTCCTGAACTCAACCATTTTTCCTTCCATGATCCCTATTTCATTCACACCCTTAGATTTTGAAATATTCATCCAATGATGAGTGTGCACCGTTTCGTCTTCCAACTAATAAAATAAAGGCGATGTCAGATTTTGAGGAAACAATTGACGCCCCTCAATGTATGTGTAGTAGGAGCTGAGATTGGGTTGAGGGCTATGGTTTGGCACTACTACTACATCTTTGAGGACTGGTTTTGGTGAGGTGGGCTCTTTCTTGTCCTCATTTCCTCCCTCTTTTTTATCTTTTTTTTCCTCTTGTGCCTTGTCCTCAAATTATTTGACCTCTTTCCCATCTGTGGCTATATTTTCTTCCTCAACGAAGGCTGTTTTCTCTAATTCAAGGCTTGGTGAAGTTTCCAGCAGGAAAAACAAAGTTTCATGTAGCAAACTCTTTTTTTCTTGTTGAAGACCCTCTTTCTCTTTTTTTTCACTCTTTTCATTCCTTGGAGGGTCTTTGGAGGTTGCATGAGGTGCATGGGATGCCAAACTTGTTGAGTGTCTTGTGATATACGTTATATGGGTCTTCACATGTGAGGTGAACTCTTGCACCCTTCTTTCTTCAATCCTTATTTCAACATCTTTCTTTGGTGATTATTCAATGATAATAGGGCTGTTGGTCTGAGTCTCTGGATTCCCTTGCCTCACCCTTTGACTCTTCCTAGTCCTTAAATACATAGGTGTCTGTCTCTTCCTTCTTTTTTCAAGAGGTGTGCTCAAAGAGGCTAGGGTAGTAGCCACTTCTTAATCTATAGTATCTGGTGACATGTTGGTGTCTTGAGGGTTGATTTCACTGCCTAGGATAGGGTCCAATCATTTATTTTCCTCAATATTTTCTTCCTCTTTCCCCTCATATTTTTCTTTCTTTGTCTCTTTGTTTTTTGCTTCAATCTCCATCTCTTCTTTTTCTTCCTTATTTTCTTACTCCTCTTCTTCTTCTTCTACCTCCTCTTCAACCTCTTCTTCTTCTTCTTCTACCTCCCTATCTTTAAGGCTAGAACCATAGGTTTGCCATGTTTGGGTAGCTATGAAGGCTTCCCTATCCATGTCTATGAAATAATATCAAGATATATGTAGGTTCAATATTCTCAAAGCATCATTCACAATTAGTTTTATGAGGCCATTATGAGCCAAGTGTTGATATTTTATTTGGCTCACCTTCTTAATCATTTTAGTTATGGAGTTTAGAAGAAATTCGGGGATTATTAATCTTTATTCTAGAGGGAGTTTTCCCTTAAACCTAAGTTCTTTCAAGGATATGAAATGATACCTATAGACCACACGAAGTCTTCCTTTACAAGAAATAAAATTCATGACATGGAAGGCTACTTCATCCAGGGGTATGGAAGGCTTTCTCTCCTCACTCCATTTTTGTCTTCAATATATTCTTCTCCTGGTAGAAAAAATCTCTTCTTGGCTGCAGTGCTAGGCATTCTTTGCTTAACCCATATGAATCCTAAGGGAAAAAATGTAACTTTTCTTATGAGTTGCGGTGATAATGTGATGGCTATGCCTCTAACCATAGTGGTGGCTGTTATAGGTCAATTTGGGCATCATTCCCAATGACCTACTTAACTGGGCATCATCTCCAGGACCAATGACTAAGGGTCTATCATTCCATATTATTTCAAGTTGGTATATTCCCTAAGGCAAGAACAAGACAAATCAAACATGACTTTAATCAAGAAAAGGTTTCCCAAGGTTTGAAGTTTATTATATAGCATGTGGGAGCTCACCAACGCTACCTCTAAGGATACTAAGTGTGTTTCATATGCAATTATCCCCATGCAAGGCTTCTCTTCAAAGCACTTCTCGACATCTATGGGTGTGTTGATCACATTGGGAGTGAAATTCTCATTGTTTCGGAATATCCACTTGGCCAGTGCCTTCTAGAAGAGTTCACATGTGTCAAGCTTCGAATCCAAGTATCCATTTGACATCTACATGACTGGGAACATGTATTGCCTATTATTGGAAAATCAGTCATTACAAAACTACCTTCAGTCCATCTATAAATTGAACACAGATCTGAGTATTTGAGGAGGAAGAATTTGAGTAGGGAAATGCTGAAGGATTTTCAATTGAGAGTTAGATTTGTGTAACAGTTGCTGGAGAGATTTATACTATGATGGGGCTGAGGATCATTGCTGGAAGGGTCACTTCAAATGAGTCATTTGGTTGTAACCTCTCCTTCTATCATCAATAAAGAATACAAATTACTTTTCTCTATATGCATTTGTATTGGCTTTGATTTTCCGTATTGCAAGATCTTAGTTGATATATATTGTTTATGCATTACTATTTTAGCTAACTAACTTGAATAGACATCTGTATTATTGCTATCTTCTACTGTTTTAGTGTTCTTTCTTGCAAGAAGAATTTTTCCTACAAACCACTTGAATTTGAAGCTACAACAAAAGTGACAAAAGGAGCCATTTAGAAGCGTTTGGATTACAAGTAAGCCTCTAATCCTTTATGTGTGTCTGTTTTGAGTTAGGAAAGTTAGTCGTATAGTCTTTAATCTATTTTTCTAGATTTTCATCTGTACAGGGAAGCGTGTTTTATCCGTAATTCACAATTCTGGCCCAAAAAATTAGTGACTCCACCGGGGAGAATTTCTCTTAGATCTAGGTGACTTAGCCTCTGATTTGTTTTCTTTATCCACCTAGTAGTTGTTACACACAAAGATTAAACTTTTTCAAAGCCAAATTTGCAAAGATAGTGAGTTAGACAGTACTGTTTTTCCTTATACACTGTGCCCAACGCACCCTTAGACACGAAACCGTGCTTTGCATAGCACTATCTCCAATTCAGGCCTACATTGCAGAGCACTGTCTCCCCTTGGAGACTGCGTTGACTCCTGAAACCACCCAGATTCCTTTGAATTTTCCTTTGCAATTTGTTTGAGTTTGTTTTCTGTTGTGTTTTAAAAATTTTGACCCTCATATTTACCAATAACTCTATATGCTTCTTTTTCCTTTGACTGAAAATTTGTTCAATGTTTGTTTAAAAACAAAAATTTCTTTATCATTGACAAGTTGATATCAAAGTATTTTTTATGGTTGCATTAAGAATCATTTTCTTCAAAATAGGAAATTGCCGTAAAATCTTCATTTCCTTGATAGGAGAAATTGTTGTTGAAATCCTCCTTTTTCCTTCAAAAGAGAAATTTTTGTTTGTATTATTCATTTCTCGGAAGTAAAATGCATTTGAATTATTGATTTAGTGCACCTAGTTTCTTTTCTGCATTCATAACGTTAAGGAAACTGAAAAGAAAAACTTGCATTTCCATGTAGGATTTTTGTGTGTTTTGCAAAAAGGAACATTAGGAAATCTACATTTAGTTTGTCATCATTGATTTGTTTTGCTCTTTGATTTGTTTGCTCACAAATTATTTTCTCTCTTCCCTTAGTAGCTAGGTTTTTCATTGAAAAAATGAAACTGAAAGATTTCTTATCATTTTTAGTTGCATTTTAGGAATTTTCCAATAAATCATTGCGGTGAACCTTTGAAAGGAAAATTGTAATCAAGATCAACATAAAATTTATCTCAATTTACCTAACAAAGAATTGGAACCATAATGATAACATTTAAAAGTTTTAGGCTAGTGACGTGTTCCGACATCATAAAACATAGCAGATGTTGTTAACTTGTCTATGATACATTCCGATTGTGATACCTCACTCCACGTACGTAAGTGTATCGTAGCTCATCCACATACTTTCGAGTATATCAGGTGGTGTTACAGTACGGTAATTATAAAGGGGTGCTCTCACTATGCAGTTTCACATTGGAAATCGCTAATACAGACTTGGGCCTCCACGTACCTTTGGGTGTATTTGGGAGGACAACTTTTAGGTGCTATCCATATATATTGAACCGAGTCGGCCACCTTGTAAATTGTGATACACCGAACACAGCATTCGGGGAGATTTCCTTTCCGTACTACTTGGTTTTCCAGGAGGTATTTTGCAGTTCACAATTTCTTGCTACCCATTTGCCTAGCATTACCCTTTTATTTTTTTTTATTTTTTTGGTTAAAATTAATCAGTAATCATGGAAGAACAAAATCCTTTCCCCCGTCATTCATGTAGATTAGCTTTAAAACCAGCTTTACCACCAGAAGTTACTTTTGGTAGGTGAAGGTGATCACGATCTGTTGAATCAAGTACAATCCATACCTCTAGTGAAACACCATTTTCCAATAAACCAGAGTTATCTCAAGTTGTTTCCACACATCCTGGTTCATTTACTGTTGTTGAAATGGAGTCTTCACAGCTACCCATGGTCACGATCCATCCAATCAGTGAGAGCATACCTCCTGGACCCGATGTTGTTCAGCCAAAAATTGATCGAGATCCTGTCTCTTCTTTGCCAAAACATCTGAATCCTAAAGTCGAACAACTGGAAGTTGTTCCTACCTTGGTCATCCCACAAAGTTTTGTAGCTATTGAATCTTCCATATTACACAGTCAACAACCTAAAATATACTTTGGGCCTGACGGTGAAATTATTCCATTTGGTTTAAGTGCGATTGAAGAAATCCCACAAGACACTACACCTTTAACTCCAACCCATTTTGGGGAGGACCTTTACCTATACGAGTATTTATCTTAATCGACACCCTTTGCTTTTGTTGATCTTACTCCTTTTTAAATTCTGGTCGATTCAAAAGGGTATACATTTGGTCAAACAACCATGTCTAACCAACACCTTCGGTTGGGCTTGCTGTTCCAATTACGTCAGCTCCTATCCTCGTACTCCATCGATGTTTACCACTTCACCAGAGTCATATTTTCATGGTGGCCCTATGGTCCCATCAGGTTATAAATCATTATCTGGAATTTTCTCTGGTGCATCTTCCAATCCATGGACTTTACAAATGTCATCTTTCTACATTTTAATTGGTAATCCTATCGTAAGTACTGAATGAATTGATTCATTATACACATCATTAGGGCAATATCAAGCCAGTCTTTCTGGGTCTATTCCTTCAAGTACTATATCTATTAGACTCCCAACATTTGGAGAGCAATATTTTCCATCTTATTATCTTCCTCATGCTAGGGAGCAACCTTTGGTCACCCAATATGACAGTACTCCATCACTTTTTGGTCAATCTAATGTTGAAACAAATGTTTTTCAATGGCAGCCCACTATACCTATCCAACCACAAATGGTTGTACACTCGTATCAACCGGTTCATCCTGTTACACTCACTTCATTACCACTTGTTAATACATCTATACCCCTATTATAGAATCAAAATCTTGTACATCATCAACCTTATCAAGCCAGTCCTTCAACTCAATATCATCAAATGCCGGGTCCGCAAACTCCAAATATTTTGATTAATTTACAACAACCTATGTCAAGAATTATTTATTCACAAGCTGGTTTACCATTTTATGGGATGTCACAACCTCAACCGAGTTATACATACCAACCGAATCCAAGTCATTTTAATTTGGGTTATAAAATTGGTGGACTAACCCTTTGGCAGCCACAGGAGAAAATGCCTCAAACCTCTTGTCAACAAGTATCATATCCAGGTTTTGGTCAACAGAATCCTTAAGAATTTGCTATGAAAAACAACCCCTATCTGGGTTACGAGCAACAAATTCCTTATGCTGGTGCTAAAAGGCCTGTTGCTCAATAAATTCCATCTTACCCTGGCTATGATCAACCTGACCTTAATAGACAGTTTCCCTTTGTTGCAACTTTAGAGTTACCAAATTTAAATCGGTTAACCAATGATCCAATCAGATATGCTCCTTGGTGTCCGATGATACCTCACAAATTACCCTCAGATATTCCTAAGTTAAATGGAAACCCTGGAGAAGATCTGTCGACTCATGTCATGACTTATCATTTATTATGTTCATCAAGTTCCTTGAATGCTGATTTTGTTCGACTACGTCTTTTCTAGCGTACGTTCACAGGTCTGACTAGAAAATGGTACATTGAATTACCTAGAGCTTCTTTTCATAATTTCACAGCCCTTGCTACTATCTTTTTGACTCATTTCCATTTACCCATCAGATATGAAACTAGAACAGAACTCTTGATTAATTTCAAATAGACTAATGCTACTCACATTTTTTATCATATTCATGAGTGGTGTCGTCGTCGATGAATGGTTAAGACATTTGTTCTGGATCAACTCCTTGTTCAATGGTTCATTAAGTCCCTGTTACCATCTATAACTGGGGATGTGGATAAGGGTTGTGTTGTCATAGAAGAGCAAGTTATCGCTCATGCACATTATTTAAACTTGATTTACACTCAGTTTGGCACGATCTATGAAAAAATCCCTAATGTGCTGAGATCTAATTTCAATGTTCCTCCTCAATTAAAGGACTCTCATGCAAGAGACAGCTTGATAGGCACTACAAACACACACCACACCACTACATCTGATACTGCTCCTACTTCCGAAATTAATGCCATGTCATTTTATAAAGGCAAAGGTGACAAGAAACCAGAAAGTAAGAAAAAGGGGAAATCAAAGAAAAAGAAAGCTTCTAACTCATAGGAACAATCATCTGATCAACCATATGGAACTCAGAAACCTTTTTATCCATGCATAATTTTTAATGAGGAAAATTTTGTTAGGGATTGTCCTCACCGCGCTGAAGTCTAAAAAATCATCAAGACTTCCAATGCGTTAGCTACGTTGACAGACCCATTTCCAAATCTGGACCCAAATATGGTTGCTACGGATCTAGCTCCCAGTTCCCAAGTGTTAATGTTATCTGTCAAAAAACCTTCAACAAATATTCTGGTGTCGATGTGAAATAAAGATTATGGTAGTCCAACCACTGATCAACCTACTACCTCGACAATGAATCCATCTACAGAATCAGTACTACCTACTGTTATTCCTGAATTGAAAATAAAGCCACCAAAGGGAGTAATTCATAAATCGACATAAAATACTCGAGCAAGAGCTGCAAAAAGTGATAATATAGTTGAAGATTTGGCACAATCCCCTTAGACTATGTTTTCTCTTGAGGTATTGCAAAATTATCCCTCCCAAAAACAAGCTTTATTTTCAGCTATTTGTATAACTGATCCAACTGATTCTAATCTAGTCATCTTTAATCATACAGGCTATGTGCTGCAATTACCATCAGAATTGGCATTCTCCATACAAGTAAATGTTCTCAATTAGCTTTTTCATCGCACTATTATTGATAAGGGAGCATCTACATGCATTATGTCTCTAAACTATTGGAATTCACTTGGCTTGCCGCGCTGATCACAATAATCAATGGCATTGAAGGCATTCAATGAACGTACATATAAACCTTGTGGTATTATTAATAACCTGCATGTTGAACTAGGGGGGGAAACAGTGAATATTGATGTTGAGGTTGTTGTGGGACCCCTTGACAATAAGATTTTACTTGGAAGGGCATGGGTATATGCGATGACTGCTATTTTTTCTACATATTTTGGAATGATTTCCTTTCCACATAAAGGTACAATTACAGTCATTAATCAACTATCCTTCTTTGCCTCTACTTCACAAGTAACTAGAAGCATTTCGTTCGTTCACATACCCCAAATAGAAATTCAGAACATTGGTGTAGGACTCTTAAATGATTCCACTTTAATGGGAGCCTTAACATTACCGCTGCCAGCGACGTCGCTAGAAATTGCAAGTATAGAGACATGCTACATGATATCTTCCACTCTATCTGGCTTAAGGAAGAGTACGGGTGATTCTAATATTTCTATGTTGGATGATTTTCTGCCGCCCAGCCTTATTGAGCTGGCATAGCAATCAATCTATCTGGATTGGGCTACAAATCTGAAATCAGTGTCACCGAGTGTTTTGGTTGATCGTTCATCAGATTTTGGTACCCCATCTGATCCATTTTCCTCATCGTTCTTGACAGATGAGAATATTTTGGAAGCTATGATGTCAGAAGGAGAACCATGGGAAGATTATCATCATCGTTTCCATCTTCCTAATTATGAAGAAAATAATCTTAATGAACTACATGGCCCATCCATCAAAAAATTATTTTCGAATTATTTTCCCATTAATGCAAACGATTTCGAGCGAAATATTTCAAATATCGAAGAAAAATTTTCTATCAATATTTCGACAAAACCTGGCATTATAGAGAATATTCATCTCAGTGTATCTTGTTCTCCATCAGAACTCGAGTCCTATCATTGTCTTTTTTGTGAATTTTTTGACGTATTTTCTTAGTCTTATGAGGAAATTCCAGGCATAGATACTAGTATAGTTGAACACACTATTAATATGTATCCTGATGTCAAACCGTTGCATCAATGGCTTCGTCCTGTTCATCCAAAGCAAGCTGCTGCCATCAAAGCAGAATTTAAAAAAAATTTGCGTGTTGGTTTCATTTACCCTGTTCCACTAACTGAGTGGGTTTCCAATATTGTTCCTGTCATGAAAAAAAGGGAACCATTATAGTGTGCGTTGATTATCGGGATGTTAATAATGCTTGTCCAAAAGACAACTATCCTACTCCATTTATCGATCACATTATTAATGATTATGATGGATGTGAAAAATTTTCATTCATCAATGGATTTTCTAGCTACAATCAAATCAATATCCGGCTAGATGATCAATATAAGACAACATTCATCTGTCCCTGGGGCACATTCGCTTACAGGAAACTACCGTTTGGTTTAAAGAATGCTGGGGAAAATTTTTAGAGAGCAATGGATTATGCTTTCAATGACATCAAGCACGTTGTTCAACCATACCTAGATGATTTACCAGCGCATTCATGAAATCGGTTTGTTCACCTGATTCATTTGAGAGCCATTTTCTTATGCTGCCGACAATAAAAAATATGCCTCAATCCACATAAATGTGTGTTTTGTGTTGGTTTTGGTCATTTTCTTGGATTTGTAGTCTCAAAAGAAGGTTCGAATCGACCCTCTGAATGTTTAGGCCATTCTTGATTTTCCAACACTGTCAAACTTACTTCAGATATAGAAACTTCAAGGAAAGGCTAACTTCCTAAGAAGGTTAATTCCAAATTATGCCAAAATTTCTAAAGGATTTACTCAATTATTGAAAAAGGGGGTTCCCTTCCATTGGGACCAAATTGCGCAAGCTTCTTTTGATTTTGTCAAGGACACTCTTGTCCCAGCGTCATTAATGTATCCTCCTAATTATCAAAAAAATTATTTCCTATATATCGTCGTGGCTAAAATGGCCATTGCTATGGTATTGGTCCAAGTAGAAGATGGAATTGAACATATGATATATTATTTGAGTATTAATCTCAATGATATGGAAGTTAAGTACTCATACGTACAAAATATTTCCTTGGCAGCTGTTCAAGCAGTCCAAATATTTTTCCATTATATCTTGCTCCAAAAAACAACAATAGTTTCAGATTGCAACCCCATGACTTACATATTATCACATTAATTGCTGGGGGGGAAATATTCAAAATGGATTGTCATTTTGCAGGAATTTGATTTGGAATTTATCAAATCCAAGTCAAAGAAGTCTTTAGTTTTGGCTGAGCTTGTATTTGACCTTCCCTCTAATAGTACTGAAATTACGTCGGAACCATCAATTCTAGGCGAGTCTCTATTTCTTATCAGATCATATTATCCTTGGTATAGGGATTTCGTCATTTATCTCCAAACCCAAAATTTTCGACCAAATACCTCTCACTCTGAATAGCGACGTATTCGATACCAAGCCAAAGATTATCTGATTGTCAGTGATACACTTTATTGTTGTGGTGTCGATACCATTTTAAGGAGGTGCCTCACTCATGAGGAGGCTGGAAAAGTATTAAATGATTGTCATGCTGGGGCTTGTGTTGGACACTTATCTAGATATGCTACCACACAGAGGATACTCCATGCCAGTTACTTTTGGCCTACTATTTTTCGAGACTGCATTCTCGTGGTCAGAAATTGTCATGCATGCCATATTTTTTATCGTAACATCCACAAACTGCTAGCACCAATGCATCATGTTGTCTCTATTGGACCATTTACGAAATGGGGTATTGAATTCATGACTTGTAACCCTACTTCATCCGAGGGGCATCATTATATTATTTTCACATTTGACTATTTTACCAAATGGGTCATAGCGATGCCTACATTCAAAAATACATGACAAAAACTGCATTGTTTTTCTTTAACCACGTTATTGTATGGTTTGGGGTCCCACAGGCTATAGTTACAGATCATGGGAAGCATTCTCGCAACCATATGATTTCCGAATTGACTGCCAAGTTAGGATTTTCACATGATAATTCTACTCATTATCCACAATGAAATGGACATGTTGAGGCTATTAAAAAAATTCTTAAATGAATGCTTCAACGAATGATATGAGTTCATAAAAGAAACTGACATTTGATCCTATACTTTGCCTTGTGGGCGTATCGCACCTCGGTGAGAAACATAGCCAGATTTACTCCCTTTCACTTGGTGTATGGTCTGGAAGCTATCTTACCAATCCAATGCGAAATATCGTTGTTAAAACTCACAATAGACTTGTTACCTATCACCTCAGAAGAAGAAGCGTGTCTGCTTAACCTCATCCATCTTGATGAAATGTGTCGTGAAGTCCAATTAATCAACAAAACCCATAAGAGACGTATAAAAGCATAATATGACAAAAATGTCCAGCCTTGCATTTTCTCAGAGGGCGAATTGGTCCTTCTCTACGATCAAGAAGCTGATGTAATAGGTACAGGGAAATTTGAGCTGTTATGGCATGGCCCCTATATTGTCAAAAGAGTTCTTGCTAAGGGTGCCTATGAGCTAGTTTATTACGATGGAATTCCATTGGCGCAACCTAGAAATGATTTGTATTTCAAACATTACTATGCTTAATCATGAGCATGGTAATTTTTTTTATTATATTGTATGTATGTTGTTGATTTGTATTCACTATCTTAATTTTTTTTTAGATTTTGCTTAATGTTAGTAATCCTCTTTACATTTCATCACAGATGTATGAATCTTCAGAACCATTTGTTGGATATGCTGATGGTGCTAGTCATAGTATGCATAATCTATCCTCTGCAACGTGGGCCATTTTCTCTTCGAACGTCAAGTTAGTGAGTTTTCAAGGGATTTGTATTGGTATATCGATGAAAAATATCGCTGAGTATAGCATGTTGATCGAACTTCTCTCTGATGCCATTTCATTTGGTATTAACTTCATAATCATAAGGTTAGACTCACAACTTGTGGTATTACAACTCACTAGTGTTTATACTGTTAGAAATCCAACAATTCTTATGTTTTTCCTAAGATTTCAACTTTTGGAAAGACATTTTGGTTTTATTCAATATCAACACATTTCCAGAAATTTGAACACATTGACTGATTCATTAGGTAATCAAGTTTTATATAGACATTTTCAACATATGTAAAGAAAATATTCACATCATTAAATAGGATTGCACATTAAACATAGGAAAAACTCTAAAATCATATAGATAGATAGTTATAGGTTTTTACAAAATATTTTCCCAAGACACATTGGTCATCTGACCTCAAAATGTATGCAAAATGTCATAAGTAAACTAGCGGTGCTTGTGGTGACATGCTATAGATCTAGCTATCCTATGAAGTAACCGCATCCAATGGTTAGGAACCCCAATAGTATGTCGCTGCCGTCACATAGGAAGTTATTCGATCCGGAAATATGGAATCCCGAAGGTCAAGCCTTCTATGTATTACTAAAGCTCAGTCAGAGTCTTGGCTAGATCAAGATCCTGAAGGACTACTCTCTCGACAACCCTCTCTACTAGCACATCTACTTCACGCTCTGGTTCCACTACTGGTTGAACACGACCAACATTTTCATTACATAAAACATTTAGTTTAGTCTTGGAAAGAAATAAAAACACAAAAACATTGTTTAAACCTTAGGAAAATAAAAAAACATGGTCAAAAAATTCTTACCTATTGCACCCCACTGAGTGCCTTCTGGTAGTGCTAGATCTGGATCTCCTCGAAAATCAATGCCTGCGTATGCATACTCATCGATGACGATAATATGTCACTAGAACCAAACAAAGAATGCAGTAGAGAACACAACAGTCGATTGGCCAGCGTGTCGACCCATCATTTCTACCCATCTCTGCATCTGAGGATATCTAGGACTAGCTATATCTGGTGTCACATGCTATGGCTGTATCAGTGGAATCCGTTCCAAGGCGAAGGATACAAGGATAGAACCATCAATAAAATTCTTCTTCCTTCCTCCCTTTGCTTTGTTCAGTTGTTCCTTTATCTGCGATAGAATAGATTCAGACCAGTTTAAGACTATTGGCTCCATACACTCTAGCCCATAATACATATATGATTGGTTCGCTATATGTAGTGTAACAGTGTCGGCAAGTTTAGAGATTGTGAAAAGGATAGTTCTCAAAGGAAAATATCTGACATCTTGGATGTTTATTTTTCCATCATTGATAGGTTCTACCCTTGGATAGAAATACTGCAAAATACAATCCCTCATTATCTCTCCTCCAATGACAGACCCTAAGAGTGAAATGGGAAAACCTCTCCTCAACAAACCTGTGAGAGAATACACATCTTCAACCGTTATAAGAACCAGTTGGTTCTTAATTTGAAAAGCCTCTATTGTTGAATCCCATGATCGAAGTAAGAACTCCAAGAGTTCTATTTGTTGCCTCATCCTAGACAATTTGAAGTACATAAGCAGTCCACAATCTCTTAGGGCTCTTACAGTACCCGAATCATTCAAGGCAATCATATCTTGTTCTTCATGTTCTCTTTCCCTCCATGTAATCATCATTATAATCTGATGGAAACCTAAAACACAGCTATAAGATCCATTAGATTCCATTTATTGAAAAAAACTAGGTCAATTTTGGGCATAGTAAGAAAACAAAAAAATTAAACTGTGCCCAACACACTCGCTGACAAGACATAGTGTGTTTCACATGCAAGTACACTTCACTGTACTTGCTATGCAATGCAGGTTTTAACATCTAGGGTGCGTTGCCCTCATTTTTGGCAGAATTTACACTAAGGGGATTAAAACCATAAAAAGTTGTAGGAATTGGAAGTGAAATGAATACCAAAGGGAAGAGGAGGTTCATGGCACTAACCTGGATCAAACGATGATGAAATCCATCCACATAAATGATCGTAATCAGCAGCTGAAGTTCAGGGGAAAAATCAAGTTCAGAGGTCCAAAATACAAATGGTAATTATGGAATGGTAAAAATGAATAGTGAAACTACTTTTAAATAGTCATTTGATTCTTTGCAAGTTAAATTTATTGCTATGAATACAATTTTATTATGTTTTTATCATGAAACAGGTATTTTTAATCCATTTGATGTTTTTTTGAACAAGAAATACAACTAATGAATAGATTAGTCATGCAGATTTATTTCAAAGAATGACTTGAACACAAAGCATACTTTTTTTCCTTATTTTTCGATCTTTGTTAAAAACAAAAAAGGATTTGAAGCTCACTTTTATCTATCTTTAGAGCTTCTATAACAATGAAAAAGGAACCCCTAGAGTCTTCTTTCAGCTCTTTTCAGACTCCAATAATGTGAAAATATTGCCAAGCACTTGTCTTTTCGAGCTTGTAAAAGTAAATGAATTGATATCTACTCAGTCTAATTTTAACCCTTTTCTGGACTGAGATAGATTATTTATGAAAAATGAATACCTTGGTTAAACATGACCAAAGTGGTTCTCTAAGATATTATTTTACACTTTTTCGGTCTAAGTGACAAATTTATGAAAAAGTACTTATGGAGTTTTCTTTCGTCCTCTTTTTCAAACTTTCTAAATATGAAAAAGGACCAGGCTATCACTATCGTTAAGCTCATTGAAACATAAAATAGCGATGGGCTTGTCGATCATGGCAAGAATCAAGTTTCTTTTATCACTAGACTCGTTAAATTATTAAATAGCGATACTTTATTGACTCGAAGGGTTGAATTAAAGATCAAGAAAATGTTATCCTCCTCAAGCTTGTTAAAAAATAAAGAGGTACTGGTTGACAAATGACCAGGGAAAATTTGGGAAAAGTGAGCAAAATTTCTTTATGGTAGCAAGTCGCTTTTGAACATGACACTTCCTTCACTCCATGTCTGTGATTTTTTGGGTTGGGTAATCATCTGGACGGTCCATTCACACCTATGGTTCATCATACCTTCAATTCAGTTTTGCGTCAATGTTTCCAACTCATCACAGTGTTGCCGATATGTTTAAGAGAATTCATCGAGTGAATACACTCATCCTTCTGCAATACTCGTAAACCTGTATTATCATGA
Source organism: Pinus albicaulis (assembly GCA_034641835.2). Lineage (NCBI taxonomy): Eukaryota > Viridiplantae > Streptophyta > Pinopsida > Pinales > Pinaceae > Pinus > Pinus albicaulis. The sequence goes on along the minus strand of CM076578.1, from coordinate 587,136,146 downwards.
CTGTCATCCTTAAAAAATTTCTATATCAAGTCATACCCTTGTCTCCGAAATCAGTAACTCCAATTTCGCAATAAGGTGACTTCCCATCGACAAAAAATCAATATCCAGGAATTTCACTTAGAAACATCAGATTCTAGTACCATGAGGCTTGTTACAGCATCGACAAGATCCTCGCTTCCGGACCTTTGACCAAAATATTTTGTTTAGCGTTCAACATCAAATAATCTATTCACGCCTTATGAAATGTACTGCAGTACCTTGAGGGAAATTTTATTTAATGGCATTTCTCTCACATTTGTTAAAATCTCACATCATTGGCTAGTAATCAAATGATGTCTTTCAATGTTCGATGAGAAATCGTATATTCACATGGCTAGAATTGTACTCAAATGATCGAGTGAATGAGATAAGAAGACCCCAGATCTAGTTTCAGCCATCTAGGTTGCAATATCAGGATTTTTGTACACATCATCTATACGGTGACCTTACATACATATTTTCATCCAAACATGGGCCTATATCTGTAGGCATGTCTGCATTGGGAAACATTCCAGTGTTGACGAATTTCTGAATTATGTACATGTTATTAGATTTTTTATGTGATGAACATGGGAATGACTACCCTTAGAAATTATGATCAAATAGGATATTTCATGATGTAATGTATTTTAAGATTGATGCAGGTGACCACTCCACTTCATATCCATCCCATCATAGTGTAAATCATCTCAATCAAATGTTTTTATTATTTTGACCTCATGCTTTAGGGGCAATTGTTATAGGTAAATTTGGGCATCATTCCCACTGACCTGGTTAAATGGGCATCATCTCTAGGACCAGTGACTAAGGTTCTATCATTCCCTATCATTTCAAGTTGCTACATGCCCTAAGGCAAGAACAAGACAAATCGAACATGACTTTCATCAAGCAAAGGTTTCCAAGGTTTGAATTTTAGTATATAGCATGCGGGAGCTCACCAACACTGCCTCTAAGGGGAGTAAGTACATTTCATATGTAGGTAGCCCCATGCAAGGCTGCTCTGCAAAGCACTTCCCGACATCTATGGGTGTGTTGGTCACATTGGGAGTGAAATTCTCATTGTTCCGGAATCTCCACTTGGCCAATGCCTTCTAGAAGAGTTCACATGTGTTAAGCTTCAAATGCAAGTGTCCATTTGACATCTACATGGCTGGGAACATGTATTTCCTATTATTGGAAATTCATTCATTGTAAAACTACCTTCAGTTCATCTATAAATTGAACATAGATCTTAGTGTTTGAGGAGGAATAATTTGAGTAGAGAAATTGTGGAGGATTTTCAATTGAGAGTTATATTTGTGTAACAACTGCTGGAGAGATTTATACTATTATGGGGCTGAGGATCATTGCTAGAAGGGTCACTTCAAATCATTCATTTGGCTGTAACCTCTCCTTCTATCATCAATAAAGGATACAACTTACCTTTCCCTATATGCATCTGTATTGGCTTTGATTTTCCATATTGCAAGATCATTGTTGATGTATATTGCTTATGATTTAATAATTTAGCTAACTAACTTGAATATACATCTGTTGTTTTAGTGTTTTTTCTTGCAGGAAGCATTTTTCCTACAAACCGCTTGAATTTGAAGCTACAACGGAAGCGACAGAAGGAGCCATTTAGAAGCACTTGGATTACAAGTAAGACTCTAATCCTTTCTGTCTGTCTGTTTTGAGTTAGGAAAGGTAGTTGTATAGTCTTTAATCTATTGTTATACGTTGTCATTTGTCTAGGTAAGCATTTTTTATCCATCATTCACAATTCTGGCCAAACAGTGGCTCTCTCCTCTAAGCGTGATTCCAGAGCCACTCCAAATTCACAAGATATCTCTTCATAAAAACCTTTTGAATGTTCAAAGAACCCTATCCATTGGTGATTTCTAAAGATTTCCATGACTTGAGGATGCTGGGTAATTCTCTTAATGTTAGTGGGATCCCTTATGTTGAATTCCTCTCCCATTTTAATGGCTGTGATATGAAGTTGGTCATATTTTTTATAGTTATGTCTTGGATATGGAGGTCCTGAAACAAATGAAAGAAGTTGTTTTTCTCCTTTAATTTCAAAATTTTAATTGTTGTGTGTAAATTTCATGGAGAAATTTCAGTGTTGGAGGATGGAAACCACTTACCTTTGTCATGTGGTGTTTTTTTTTTAGAGATGATGGCTTTGGGAAGAAATTCCACCCACAAGTGAATCTCGATTGCCTTCTATAACCATACTGATTTACTTCTGAAGTTTCCTATACAAAATATATGTTTCTTCTATCATGATGGTGCATGCAAGGTCTAATATCGATGTTCTCTCCTGGTGGCTCCCATTTTTCTCCTATTATTTCTACTCTTCAAAATTCTCAGCAAAATGGTGAGAATGAGATAGGTCTTACCTTTATGGCACTTTTAACTAAATTTGGAGCATTGTGCTGATTCGTACTTAACACGATTTTTCCTTTATGAGATCATTGGTCCCACTCTAGTTAATGATTTCCGAGCCTCGTAATCACCCTATTTGTACCCATTCACTCCTTGTTGAATTTATTTGACTTTCCCAAGTGGCATATACTTTCAATTTTCCTCCAATTTAACTTTACGAAGGTGGCCAAGATAACGGGCCACCATTTTTCCTTTTATATTTCTAAAAATTGACATTAAATCATTTTGGTAATTATGAATGCAAAGTGAGAGGTGAAGGGCCGTACCTAAGCCTACCTGATGCTGGTGTGGTGATGAATCAGCTGGTTCAAGGAGCTGGAGCTGGTGGTTGCAACCATGCTATCTTCTTTGTTGTGTTTTCACTTTCTTGTTTATTTTCTGAGTGAGCAACTTTTTCTAAGTGAGCTACCTATTTTTTCTGAGCGAGATGCTTAATATTTCTGTTGTTTTTTTTTATTACAGGTGTTTCTTGGAAGTTCTTAGGTGCCATGGCTAGTGTGATTTCCCTCCTATATTCTGTTGGTATTTTTTTGGAGTCATCCTAATCAACTTTCTTCATATTTTGGCCCTGCTGTACCACACACTTATTTGATACATGAAAAATTATAATTCCTGTAGCACTCTTCTTCTTGCTTCTTCTTACTTCATTTTTCAAATAAAGGGAGGGAAATGGTTGATAGAGGCTAGGAAGGGGGCCATGGAATGAATGTAGTGAGGATAAGTGAGTAAAGAGGTCTCATGCCAAGTTTCATATGATCTAGATGCTAATCGTGCAACATAGGGTTCAAAGAGAGAATACTTGTGCATGGAGTGAAATAAGTGGTTAGGAATGGTACGTATAGGTAAAACATGAGTTATCATGCTCTCCTTGAAGTCCATAAATCCTTGAGAGAGATTCTTCCTTCATGAATGAGTTTCTTGTAGCATTTATAGGAGTTTCCTGTAGTGCTACAATAATCTTGTAGTTGTTGGATTTGCCTGTAACAATTACAATTAGGAGAAAATAATGAAATTTTTTCCTATATAAGGGGTGAAATGGATGAATGGGGTATGTTGGAGTAGCTAATGGAGTGTGCAAGTAGGGGAGAACTATAAATGAATAGAAACTTCTCTTCTGGATCCCAAAAACCATCTTTGATGAATAACCTACAAAACAAAAAAAGAAATAAGTGCATAAGTATTTTCTTTCTTTTTCCTATTTTTTGAAGCAAAGTGGGATGCGTCCACAATGGTTTTCAACCCATAGGCCTACCTTAGGTGCCTTAAAGGGGTTTTCACCAAAGGATATTTTATCTTCTATCTTTTACATTTTCTCTCTTCTTTTTTTTGGCTCCAGGATTTCCTCATGGAGGTTTTCAACCTTGGAGTTGGCCTAGGGCACCTCATTTATTGATTTGGTATAGTGTTATGTTTCAGTTATGATGTATGGTATTAGGCTTCAATGATTTTAGTGGGTCTGGTATGAAAATATGATGAAAATAGGCCTACAAGTTGTGATTTATTGAAGGAGGTAGATCTAGTGTGAAAATTTGTGAAACGTGGTCCACGGTGGTGCTGAGGGTTCGGGCCTTTATTTAGGGTGTCGTATCTCCCTTCTTGTGGGTACTGGTAAATGAGATCAGGGGGTCATATCTCCCTTTTTTTGGGTGATGGTAAACGATATCAGGGGATTGGAGCTCCCTTTCAGTGCGTGTTGGAGAACGAGTCAAGGTTGTAGCCTTCTACAAGTGGGTTCCTGCATGATGGTATGAGACTGTGCTAGTAAAATATTGTAAGAAGTTTTATTAATAATAAATATTGAATAAATAGACAAAAAAAATAGTGGGTTTCTCCCACATTTGGTTTCCACCTTAAATCCTGTTGTTCATATGCATTCCTTATGTGTTATTTTTTAATGTGTTCTTACTGTACATCTTTACTACTTACTAAATATCTGATGAAACATGATGCACTGGTCTAAGTCAAGTAATTGAAGATATATCTACATTATAAGTTTTTTAGACATACTCTAGTTTCCTTTATAATAGTCACATACATATTCTAGTTGGCTTTAGTAAAATCTCATACATAATTCATAAAAGAAAAAGAATAATTTGTGTGATTTTTAAAATAATGATTCACCCCGCTCCTCTCAGTATTTTTCCCAACATTATCAATCATTGGATCCATCATGTGCAAAATCATGGTACAAAATCCACATATTTTGTGAGTCCAATATTAATCTGGGCATTCGACCTTCTAAATGTTTGAATTAGATGATGTTCAATGTTGCTAATCATGGTTTAACCACCAGTAATCATGGATTATAAATGATGATAAGCGGACTGCGATTTTACATAAAAGTGAATAACATTAATTATAAAGGTTTTAACTAATAGTACATATACCACACTGCATGTTTATGTATACACCAACATCATAACCTGCTTGGGATTTATACTAGACCTCACCTAGGAAACACAAAATTTTGTTCTAGGTGTGTAGTGGAAACACCAAATTTCATAACATTAGCCACCAAATTTAGTTCCATATGGGCACTCTATGGAAACTATAGCATGCCCAATTCCCCTAGTGATTTATAGAGGTCATGGACTACCCAAAATTTTCCTTTCTACTTTTACTAGCTTGACAATAAACTCTTATACCACTTTGTGATATCCCTATTAAATTTAACCTAATAAAACTTGAAAAACCTTATTTCTATCTCTCATACATTTTTTCAAAAACTTTACATGTAAACATTTATTCAAATACTTTGTATAAAACTAATTAAATATTATTTTTCTTGTATACATTTTTTCAAATGTTCTGTATGAAATAAAATAACATATTTTTTTTAATTCCATTTACAACATACTAAATGAAACATACCACTGAATCAATCATGTTTTTATTTTTATCTTTGAGGTATTTTATCAAATAGTATGTATTTAAGTCATAATAGAGAACCTTTACCGCATTTATTCAAATTATTTTCATGAAAATAGGCATATATCAGCTACAACAATACTATTCCCATCCGCAAAACAACATTTTCATTGGGGCCTTTCATCAAAAAATTTGTATGCAATGAATAATTTAACCATTTAACAATTTATTCAAACACTAATCATGTAAACTAATACAAAAATTTATTTACATGCAAATAAGAATATATTATCTATAATAATACTATCATACAACAATATTTTCCCCATCCAAAAAACCACATTTTCAATGGGCCATTTCATCAAATGGTTTGTATGAAATGAATCATTAAACCATTTTTGGCGGGAAATTTTCCCGAAGGAGAGGATTGAAAGCCTCAAGAGAGTAGGATAAAATAATAAAAAAAGAGCATTCAATCAAGCATGCCAAGAATTCAAAATATCAAGCTTGGATTTGGAGACATACCCGAATGTTCTGCATTTGAAGATATTTGTATAGGGTCCAAACCCTTTTCTTCCTCCAATATATGAAAAACTGAAAATCAATCACATAAGCATATACATAATAGAGAATTCAACTTTCATAAATAATAATATGCTAGATCATCATATATAAAAACTCAAACTATCATTCATGAGATGACAACATATATCAAGAATAAGACATGAGATTCTTTATTGATTAACAACAGTAAGTATGGGATAGATACAACATGATCTAGGCCAAAGGCACTCAGTAAGTCTTCCTCTGGATCCTTCTAGCTCAAGCCACAAAAACAACCCCTCTAATAAGTGTAATAATATGCTATATAAGAATACTGAGCATATCTACAAAGGAAGGGTTTCCTAGATACTGGGAGTGCAGGAGGCATGGGAAAAGAAGACTTGATTTGGGAGAAACTGAGTATACTGTCAATATCCTTATTATACTAATTAGGCCTAGGAAAGGGGTGTATATATACCACCTCAATTGGTTATTTCAGTTCGGCCATGGGATCCTATAGGTGGGCTCCTAGTAAAACTAGTAAACCCTGCCCAAAAAGTAACATTTTATTTTATTTTTCATATTTAAAAATGTATATGCAGCTATAGTATTATTGGCCCCACGTACGTACATTTTTTTGTATGGGAAGAGTCGCATATGGATTTTGAAATATTATTTTTCAGTACAAAGTCAAGTCTACGTGGGAAAAGGGATTTCTTGGGGCCATAAAAGAGAATCACATCTACAAGAGTGTTGAATGATGATATAACAACAAATTAGACATTTCTTCAAACACTTTTCGTGCAAACTAATATAGAAATTATTCAAGGAATCTATCCTAAATTATAGGAGTCCAAGTTCTAAATATTAAACCAAATTATTAGTGGGATTTCCCCTCACTACGGTTTAGATTTGAACCTCTCGAACCTACTAAATGAAAGTTTATAGTATATAATCTAATGTGTATATATTAAAACATGATTTTAGGAGCATTCAAGAGGACAAATTTCATTTGATAATGTTAGGAAAAATAGTGAGAGGGGGGTGAATCCTTATTTTAAAACTTAGTTGACCTTATATTTTTATATTCATATTTTTTTACGAAGTAAACCTACATATTTACACTACTGTTATGTATACAAATAGAATGTGTCCAGTTCACTAGATTTTAGATTAATTCTTCATCTATTTAACTTGAATCAATGTATCAGTACTTCATTATGAATTAATTAAAAAATAACCAAGTGTTGTAAGAACCGAATAAATTTCACATAGTCGATCACATATGAATACCAGGATTTTTAGGTGGAAACCCAATGTGGGAAAAACCACCATTCTTGTCATCTCTTTCTTATTATTTAAATAAGAAAAATATTATTACAATCTCATACTAGTGCGAAATCATACCAGTATAAAGGAACCCACCCACAGAAGGCTAAAACCTTCTCTCATTCTCTAGCACCTACAGGAAGGGAGATACAACCCCCTTATTTTCATTTGTTTGTTGATAAATTTTTAGAATGTTTCAAATTGGATCCACATCATCAAAAAATTTCAACCTATTTCCCACCATTCATCAAATATTCAGACTCAACGCACTACCGAGTAACTGCATCAAATCACTGAATCTCAATTAACTATTGTGACCAATCAAGATAAACCATAAATAAGCCAATTTTTTCCACCACAAACCCTAATAAAAAATATATCAAAATCTATGTGATACTACTATGAATAATAGTAGTGCATACACGTGCTTTGCCTTAAGTGAACCTATGTGCAGTTCTCAAAACATGAATCCCTAAGACTGAATCACTGCACTACTGAAATTAATAAAATAAACACATATATCCTCTTTCTCAGATCTGTAAATCACTTACAAATCACAACAACGTCATTAAAATTAAATATTTCATTCACAAGCTATTAAACTCAACTAGAATTCTCACATAAAGATCATCATGAAGGAGCCATCATTGAAAAAAAATAACAATCACAACAAGGTTGATCATACATCATTAATTCATCATACTTCATAAACCCTAGAATATATACATGCTTCTCATGAATTAATTCCATGTTTGTACCCACTTATCAAGAATCATATTCGCATAAAAATCTATCCATACTACCTAAAATATATGTGACTTAGCAGAATAAGCTTCACGTATGCAAGATATCTTCCCAAGACACACCTGCGTATAGATCTGTAATTATTCAATCATACCTTCGTCACACGACAGAACATCAGTCAAACCCAAATCTCAGCACACACCGTAAAGGATGCACATCAAAACATCATCATCATAGATATATTCACTCATATGTAGATTTTCATTGTGTAGTCATTTCAGATCTATAAGGCCCGATCCATCATCACATTCTTGGGTGCACAATTATTTTAGTACATAAAACAAGCACTTAGAATATATCAAATGGACAAATCTACAAAATGACTTGTCTGCATATATATAGAACTTTAATATATGATCTAAATTTTAATAATTTTCTTATTTCAAACATTTATGAATTCTAAACGTTATTTATCACAATCATTATCTTTGATATATAAGTTATATTTTAAATAACATATTTATATTATTGTTTGAATTTTCCATATAGGTTTTTTTGGCATATTGGAGTCCAAAATGTAGATAAATCAATTACATATGAAGTTGAAATAGTAAAAGGGACTCAAAAAACACATTCAATTAAAACAAAAGAGTACCGAAATGTGTTTGCATTTGATAAAAGAAAAGTTTTTTTTTTTTTTTTTGTCTTGTTTGCATAGAGGAAACACAATGCAATGATGTTTGTGAAAAAAATATGTATGTAAAATATTGGTAACATAAAAAACTAAATTAAAAGGGGGAAATTTTAGTTGCAAGCTTCGAAGAGATGGAATCAGAGGAGAGTATAGTATCATTTGAAGGTGATCTAGTTTTTGATATTTCCAGAGAAGGTAACATTTTAATTTCTTTCAAATGATAGAAATCTAGAAATATATAATAAAATCAAGTCCATGCTGATAAATTTAATTTCATGTTAGTTATGATATGAATTTACACGTGTTTTATTGTGCAGGAGATGTTTTTGGTGTAGTTTCACCGATTAACAACCTAGAAAATGTCAAGTATTATATGATGTGGTACACTTAACGAACGAGGAACTTATTGGAATAATATGATGATATCAAGTTTACATATGAAAGAGGGTCTACTATCACCTGTTGGCCAATTTTCATCAAATTTTCAAACTAGACGCACTACAAAATAATTGCATCAAATCACTGAATCTAAATTAACCATTGCAACCAATAAAACTAAACCATAACATATCATGTAAATTCACTGTCAATAATCAATCCATACACTATTATCCATCACTAAAACTAATTGTTTCTACCACAAAACTTCATAAAAAATATATCAAAATATATGTGTTACTGTTGAGAATAATACTAGCGCATACACGCACTTTGCCTTAAGCAAACCTATGTATAGATCTCAAAACACGGATCCCTGAGACTGAATCGCTGCACTACTAAAATTAATCACATAAACACATATATCATGTATCTCATATCTCTAAATCACTTACAGATCACAACAGCATCATTACAATTAAATATTTCATTCACAAAATATTCAACTCAACCAAAATTATCACTTATAAATCATCATGAAGGAGACATCATCGACAGACAACAAAAATCAGAAAAAGGATGATCATACAACATTAATTCATCATAATTCATAAACCCTATCATATATACTAACTTCTGATGAATTACTTCCGCGTATGTACATGCTTCTCAAGAATCATATCCACGTATAAATCTATCCATACTGCGTAAATATGTAGGTTTACTTTTTTTATGAAGTAAAGCTACATATTTACACTATTGTTATGTATATAACTAGAATGTATCCAGTTCACTATATTTTAAATTAATTCTTCATCTATTTAACTTGAATCAATGTATCAGTACTTCATTATGAATTAATTAAAAAATAACCAGGTGTTGTAAGAACCGAATAAATTTCACATAGTCAATCACATATGAATACCAGGATTTTTAGGTGGAAACCCAATGTGGGAAAAAACCACCATTGTTGTCATATATTTTTTATTATTTAATTATGAGTAATATTCTTACAATCTCATACTAGTGCGGAATAATACCAGTATATAGTAACCCACCCACAGAAGGCTAAAACCTTTTCTCATTCTCTAGCACCTACTGGAAGGGAGATACAACCCCCTTATTTTCATTTGTTTGTTGATAAATTTCTATAATGTTTCAAATTGGATCCACATCATCAAAAAATTACAACCTATTTCTCACCTTTCGTCAAATATTCAGACTCGACACACTACCGAGTAACTACATCAAATCACTGAATCTCAATTAACCATTGCAACCAATTAAGATAAACCATAACTAAACCAATTTTTTCCACCACAAACTCTAATCAACAATATATCAAAATCTATGTGATACTACTATGAATAATAGTAGCGCATACACGTGCTTTTCCTTAAGAGAACCTATGTGCAGTTCTCAAAACATGAATCCCTAAGACTGAATCACTGCACTACTGAAATTAATAAAATAAACACATATATCCTCTTTCTCAAATCTGTAAATCACTTACAAATCACAACAATGTCATTACAATTAAATATTTCATTCACAAACTATTCAACTCAACCATAATTCTCACATAAAGATCATCATGAAGGAGACATCATCGAAAAAAAATAACATTCACAACAAGGTTGTTCATACATCATTAATTCATTATACTTCATAAACCCTACAATATATACACACTTCTGATGAATTACTTCCATGTATGTACCCGCTTATCAAGAATCATATTCACATAAAATTTTATCCATACTACCCAAAATATATGTGACTTAGCAGAATAGGCTTCACGTATGCAAGATATCTCCCCAAGACACACCTGCGTATAGATCTGTAATTATTCAATCATACTTTCATCACACAACAGAACATTAGTCAAACCCAAATCTCGTCATACACAGTAATGGATGCACATCAAAACATAATCATCATAGATATATTCACTCATAAGTAAATTTTCATTGTGTAGTCATTTCATATCTATAAGGCCCGATCCATCATCACATTCTTGGGTGCACAATTATTTCAGTACATAAAATGAGCACTTAGAATATATCAAATGGACAACTCTGCAAAATGACTTGTTTGCATATATATATATAACTTTAATATATGATCTAATTTTTAATAATTTTCTAATTTTAAACATTTATAAATTCTAAACATTACTTAACACAATCATTATCTTCGATATATAAGTTGTATTTTAAACAACATATTTGTATTATTTTTTGAATTTTCCATATATGTTTTTTTGGCATATTAGAGTCCAAAATGTAGATAAATCAATTACATATGAAGCTGAAATAGTTAAAGGGACTCAAAAAACACATTCAATTAAAACAAAGGAGTACCGAAATGTGTTTGCATTTGATAAAAGAAAATATTCTTTTTTTCTTGTCTTGTTTGCATAGAGGACACACAGTGTAATGATGTTTGTGAAAACAATATGTATGTAAAATATTGGTAACATAAAAAACTAAATTAAAAGGGGGAAATTTTAGTTGCAAGCTTCGAAGAGATGGAACTAGAGGAGACTATAGTATCATTTGAAGGTGATTGAGTTTTTGATATTTTTAGAGAAGGTAACATTTTAATTTCTTTCAAATGATAGAAATCTAGAAATATATAATAAAATCAAGTCCATGCTGATAAAGTTAATTTCATGTTAATTATGATATGAATTTACACTTGTTTTATTGTGCAAGAGATGTTTTTGTTGTAGTTTCACCGATTAACAACCTAGAAAATGTTAAGTATTATATGATGTGGTACACTGAACAAAAGAAGAACTTATTGGAAGACTATGATGATATCGAGTTTACATATGAAAGAGGGTCTACTATCACCTGTTGGCCACTTTTCATCAAATTTTCAGACTAGACGCACTACCAAATAATTGCATCAAATCACTGAATCTAAATTAACCATTGCAACCAATAAAACTAAACCATAACATATCATGTAAATGCACTGTCAATAATAAATCCATACACTGTTATCCATCAGTAAAACTAATTTTTTCTACCACAAACCTTGATAAAAAATATATCAAATTATATGTGTTACTATTATGAATAATACTAGCGCATACACGCGCTTTGCCTTAAGCGAACCTGTGTATAGATCTAAAAACAAATATCCCTGAGACTGAATCACTGCACTACTGAAATTAATCACATAAACACATATATCTTGTATCTCATATCTCTAAATCACTTATAGATCACAACAACATCATTATAATTAAATATTTCATTCACAAAATATTCAACTCAACCAAAATTGTCACTTATAAATCATCATGAAGGAGACATGATCGACATACAACAACAATCACAAAAAGGATGATCATACATCATTAATTCATCATACTTCATAAACCCTACCATATATACTTGCTTCTGATGAATTACTTCCGCGTATGTACATGCTTCTCAAAAATCATATCCAAGTATAAATCTATCCATATTGCGTAAAGGATATGTGACTTAGTAGAATAAGCTTCACATATGGACACGATATTCTTGAGATGCACCTACGTATATATCTATAACTATTGAATCATACCTTTGTCGCATGAGAGAACATCAGTCAAACCCAAATCTCAGCATACATCGTAATGGACACACATCAAAACATCATCAACATAGATATATTCACTCATAAGCAGATTGTTCACTATATAGTCATTTTAGATATATAAGACCCAATCCATCATCCCATTCTTGGGTGCACACTTTTTTCCATAAATAAAACGAGCACTTAGAATATATCAAATGGACAACTCTTTAAACTGACTTGTCTCAGCTGAACAAGTTGTTCAAAGCGGCATTGTTTCATTAATCTATGAGACTGAACCATCAAGGGAAGTACAAAGGTATATGTACATATATACAAACTAACTTGCATATATAAAGAAGTTTAATATATGGTCTACTTTTTATTAATTTTCTTATTTGAAACATTTATAAATTCTAAACATTATTTATCACAATGATTATCTCTGATAAAAAAATTGTATTCTATATAGCATATTTATATTATTGTTTTAGTTTTCCATATAGGGTTTTTTGACATATTGGAGTCAAATATGTAGATTAATCGATTGCATATGAATTTGAAATAGTAAAAGGGACTCAAAATTTTGAATAAATTAAAACAAAGGAGTAGCGGAATGTGTTTGCATTTGATAAAAGAAAATATTCTTATTTTTTCTCATGTTTTCATAGAGGAGACATAATCCAATGATATTTATGAAAATGATATGTATCTAAAATCTTGGCAACATACAAAACTAAATAAAAAGAATAAAATTTCAGTTGCAAGCTTTGAAGAGATAGAATTAGAGGAGACTATAATATCATCTGAAGGTGATCAATTTTCTGATCTTATTAGAGAAGGTAACATTTTAATTTCTTTCAAATTATAGAGATCTAGAAATATATAATAAAATAATTTCCATTATGGTAAAGTTAATTTGATTTTAATTATTATCTAAATTTAAAATTGTTTTATTGTGCAAGAGATGCGTTTTTTGTAGTTGTACCAATTAACAACCTAGAAAATGTCAAGTATTATTGAATGCGGTACACTAAATGAAAGATGATGTTAACCGGTTTATGTATGAAAGAGGTTAAATTACAACCTGATGGCCACCTTTCATTAATTTTTTAGACTGGATGCACTACAAAATATCTGCATGAAATAACTCAATCTCAATTAACCATCTTAACCAATCATAATAACCCATAACATATCATATGAATGCATTTTGAATCATCAATACACACACTATTATTCATCACTGAAACCAATTGTTGCCACCAAAAACACTGATAAATAATATATCAAAATGCATGTAGTACTGTTATGAATAATACTAGTGCATACACATGATTTCCCTTAAGTGAACCCACTTACAGATCTAAAAACATGGATCACTCAAACTGAATCACTGCACTACTAAAATTAGTCACATAAAAACATATATCTCCTTCATTATCAACAGACAACAAAAATCACGAAAAAGATGACCATACATCATTAATTGATCATACTTAATAAACCCTAGGATATATACACGTTTTTGATGAATAAATTCTCCGTATGTACATGCTTCTCAAGAATCATATCTGCATACAAATATATCCATACTACGTAAGAGATATGTGACTTAGCAGAATAAGCTTCACGTATGAATGCGATCTTACTAAGACACACCTGCGTATAGATATGTAACTATTGATTCAAAACTTTTTCGCATGACAAAACATCATTCAAGCCCAAATCTTGGCTTACACTGTGATGGAAAGACATCATAACATCATCAACATAGACCTATTCACTCATAAGTAGATTTTTCATTTTGTAGTTGTTTCAGATCTATAAGGCCCAATCCATCATCACATTCTCGGGTGCACACTTACTTCACTACATAAAATGAGGAATTCAAAGATATCAAATTGAAAACTCTACAAACCTACTTGTCTGAGCTCAAAAAGTTGTTCAAAGGTGCATTGCTGCACTAATTCATGAGACTAAACCATCAAGGGAAGTACGAAGGTACATTTACATATATACAAATTAACTTGCATATATATATATATATATATATATATATATAACTTTAATATATGATCTAATTTTGATTAATGTTATAACTTTAAAAATTTATAAATTATAAACATCATTTATCACGATGATTATCTTTGATATATAAATTGTATTTTAAATAACATATTTATATTATTGTTTAATTTTACATATAGGTTTTTTTGGCATACTGGAGTCCAAGATGTAGATAAATCAATTGTATTTGAAGCTAAAATAGTAAAAGGCACTGAAAATTTACATTCAATTAAAGCAAATGAGTACCAAAATGTGTTTTCATTTGATAAAAGAAAAGATTCTTATTTTTTGTCATGTTCTCACAGAGGAAACACAATCCAATGATGTTTTTGAAAACAATATGTATGAAAAATATTTGTAACATATAGAACTAAATAAAAAGGGGTAAATGTCAGTTGCAAGCTTCGAAGAGATGGAATTAGAGAAGACTACATTATCATTTGAAGGTGATCGATTTTCTGATCTTGTTAGAGAAGGTAACATTTTAATTTATTTCAAATGATAGAGATATAAAAATAGATAATAAAAGAAATTCCATGCTGATAAAGTTAATTTCATGTTAATTAAGATCTAAGCTTACACATGTTTTATTATGAAGGAGATGTTTTTGCTGTAGTTTCACCAATTAACAACCTAGAAAATTTCAAGTATTATTTGATGTGGTGCACTGAATGAAAAATGAAATTATTGGAATACTATGATGATAGCAGGTTTATATATGAAAGAGGGTCTATTATACTGAAATGATATTTTTTCCATCAAAATCATCAAACTGAGAGTAATGTTTATCTTCAATACCATCAACCCGATGTCATAAGTTGTCAATATAGTCACTTAGTGTGTGCATCACACATAAAGTTGATAGAAGTTCAATCAAAGAAAAAATTTAAAGTTAAGAAATGGAGAATGCCAAAATCTCACCATGAATGGATCATTGAGAATGGCATTCCATTATAATTTTTTTACTTGAAATTCCCAACAATTTATTCTCCATGGATTAATTTTTGAAAACTTAGAGTCCAAGTACATCTTTAATCTTTCTTTTTGTGCACTCTTAAGTTGTACATTCTTAATAATGTAATGAGTTACAAAATTATATTTATATTTCATGTTATGTACAAGTGTAATGAGGATTTTATTCTATTCATATTATGTTTTCACATGCACGAGAAGTAATTTATATATGCACATATATTCTCTGGTCTTAAACGATTTCATACATGAATGTAATTTAATGTATCAATATTTATATACATGAATTAAAATTGTATTTATCAAGCATATTTTATAATGCATTTTCAAGTTATTTTTGTTTTATACATCTACAAAAAATTATAATATTCATGCAAATGAAAAATGTGTACCATGTTTTGTAATTTCCAATTTTACTAGATTCATTTTAAATAAATTGACAAAACTTTAAACAAAACCTAAGAATCATCTAATAACAAATTACAAGAATGATTGAGTTCAAATTGTACCAACTATATGCAAAATTACCTTCATTTCCACATATTCATGAACTTAAATATGTAAATCCTTTAAAAGCATCAAACATACATCATACAAGTTGTGGGCCATGTTTTATAATGCAATTTTATCTAGTATTTTTTTGCATTCAAACAAATTTATGTTAAAAGTTAACTGCCAACTGACATCCATAGTAGCCTTTCTATAAATTAATGAAAACTGTTGTATACCATATTTTTTAATGAAATTTTAAAAATTTATGATTTTTTTAGACAAGTATACCTAATGACAAGATTTATGTCCAAATGCAAAATGTACCATGTTTTGTTATTCATAATTTTAATATATTCATTTTAAATAATTTTTGAAACATTGTTCAATAACTTTAGAGAGAACCTAAGAATCATCTACTAATAGTAAATAAGAATGAGTGAATTCAAAATTTACCAATTAAACTCAAATTTACTTTCATAGCAACATATTCATGAACTTAAATATGTACAACCTTTAAAAGCATGAAACCATGGATCATGCAAGGAAATTTTATGGTCGTGGTTTATAATACAATTTTATAGTACATTTTTGTGCATGAAAAACATTATATTAAAATTTAACTATCAACCAATATCCATAATATCCTTTCTAGATACATGAATGAAAAATGTACCATGTGTAAATTTTAATTTTCAATTTTAATAGATTCATCTTAAATAACTTTCAACATTCAAAATAACTTAAAAAAAAAACTAAGAATCATAATTACTAACATTATAAGAATGAGTGAATGAAAAATGTACTAATTAAAAATTAAAATTTACTTTCATTGCTACATATTAATGAGCTTAAATATGTATTTAACCTTTAAAAGCATCAAACTGAATGCACCTCATGCAAATTGTATCTAGTAATGTTTTAATATAATGAAATTTTATAGTATGTTTGTGAATTCATTTGGAACTTTATATTAACAATTAACTGTCAATTGATATCCATAATAGTATTTCTAGATATATGAATGCAAAATGTACATGCCATATTTTATAATTTTCAATTTTTATTATTGTTAATAGACAACTACATTTAATTATAAGATTCATGGTCAAATGAAAAATGTACCATGTGTTTGTAATTTTCAATTTTAATAGATTCATTTTAAATAAAAAGTGAGGAAACAACTTTAAACAAAACATAAGAATCATCTCCTAACATTATAATAATGATCATGCAAAATGTACCAACTAAATGAAATTTTACTTTCATTTCTACATATTCATGAACTAAAATTATGTAAAACCAAGTTCTAAGCATAAAACCATGCATCATGCAACTTGTACCATGTAAAATGTACATAAAAATCATAATTAGCATGTATTAAATCAAAATTTAAAGAGTTCTAGATCTAAAATCTGCCCAAAATTTATATCATTCAATAAAAGTAAATATAACATGTATTGTAAAAAGGTTTTCAAATAAAATGTTGTTCATCAATTTAGAGAATTTGGCTGAAATATATGTTCCATAAACCTCCTCGTGCTCTCATCTAAAACATGGTGACCCTCCACAACATGTGTAATTTCATATATATACATGTAAGATTATGTACATTAAAATTAAAATTTAATGTTTTAAAATTAAATGAAAATGTAGCTTCATAAAATAAAATAAAATAAAATAAATCAAATTCCAAGCAATAGGTCATGTCGTTCGCCCTCCATTTTTCACTTCTGGTGTTTTCCCTACATCGCACCCTCATGGATAAACTATATAACATAAATGTGCGTGTGTATATATATATTGAAATTTTAAAATTTTGCAAATTAAAATGCATAAACTCATGCAATTTATCAAAACAAATGTTAGACGACATTTTTAATTTTTTTGGATGATCCTATCCTCATCGTCGACACTATCGATAAAGTCCCTGGAATACAAAAACCATCTCCACAAACCTAAAATTCAAAAAATTTAAAACTGTAAAATAAAGATCTATCCCATTTTTTAACGAAACTCGTAGTTAAATTTATAACAAAAAATAGGCTTGAAATATTGAATACTTGTGAAAATGGAATATTTGACACATCTCCTAATAGGGAAGAAGAGGGTGGCACCATATCAAAAATGTCTGACGGAATCAAAATCTATTAACATTTCATTATTACATGTACATAATTATTTATTTAAAAATATGTCCTCATGATACTGATATAATGATAGAATAATAATTGTATCAACATCATGAATTCTTTAAAAAAAATA
This sequence comes from Pinus albicaulis, assembly GCA_034641835.2. Lineage (NCBI taxonomy): Eukaryota > Viridiplantae > Streptophyta > Pinopsida > Pinales > Pinaceae > Pinus > Pinus albicaulis. The sequence continues at coordinate 587,117,755 of CM076578.1, read as the reverse complement.
AAATTTCTCAAAATATCATGTTGATTGCGAGTACCTAAAGCTTGGACCGTGATATTATCAAAATTTTCATTCAACAAGTGTGATAGCTGCAAATGGTGAACATATGATACATTTTGTTAGATTAAAACATACAAATAATCATGGTATATGGAAATTACAAATTACATTAAATTATATGTCCCTAACCATTAACACATAAGGATCCCATGCCCTCTTCCTCATGAAGAATTAAGTCTTGCCAATCATTATGAAAACCCTTTGCATATTCTTTAAGCTCCTCAATATTCCTATAATATATATCCTAATCTGTCTTTTATACAAAATTAGTACATGCATTAGCTCATGCTCTATGTTGATTCAGGCCGATATCAACTCTAGTGAATGAAGTCTCAATATTTTCTATGATGGAATCCCTTCCTTCTCGACTAATTTGAGAAGTGACATCCATCTCTGACCGCAAAGTTACCACACGAGGAGGTCGACACACCAAAGGTGGCTTAGGGTGAGGCAATTTAGTATCACATAATGCACCCTTACGATAACATAATTGACCTCTCCCAGTACAAAAAATTTTAGATGGAAGGTCATTATAATTATGCTTCATACCCAAAAATAATTCTTCATAAAATAATTTTGCAAAATAAACTAGAACCTTGTCATTCTATGGAAGCCTTACAAATGCTGCAAGGAACATATCATACAAATAGTTGGATATAACAGGGTGCTTGAAATATTACACCTTCAAAATCTTTATTTTCGACCCTCTTCTAAAATTAAACATTGATTTTTCCATTTCCTTTGTAAGCTTGATTTTAACATCGACCCGTTTATCGAGACCCATTACTGCTTCCTTTATACGGCTCATCATATCTACAAAGTTATCCATGGTTGGCCCAAGCCTCTAGTAAACATATATAAATGAGCTTAAAGAGGGCATGAATACTTCTAAGCTTTCTCGACTCTCTGCATGGAGCTCCAAACTCCCAGGATATTTCCTTAATTCTTCATAATGACTTTTGGACCTTTGTAATGTGCATTGTCGGAAGTTTTTTTCCCAAGGAATTTCATCAGGAATTTAAGATGGATAAGTTGTAGTTGGTGTACAAACGTCTTCCTGAATTTCCTATTTTTAGTTACGTTTATTTCGAGCAACATTTTCACCCTCTGCATCAATATATAAAATGTAGTCTTAACCCTATACATAAATTATCCGCAAATGAATTCCTAAAAATAGAAAATAAGAAACAGCGAGAGCATAAAACATAAAACAAATATAAACACAAATTGTTCGATTGGATCCCAAATCGGGACTACCAACTTGATTTTTCATATATTACTTTTAGTGTTAAAACACATATATATACATGCTGAAGTATTCATAAACCCCAATCTATTAACCCTCGATTAGAACATAACCATAGTTCATTTGAACGGATCTACAAAATACCAATGGTCAAAAACCATCATGCCCCAAAACCATGTGAAAACCTATGCACAAAACCATAGGTAGGTTCACCCACCTAAAATAGGGTACATTTTTTTTTTCCCGTGGCACTACCCTGTACCTCATGTAGGGGGCTACCCACCTGTTGCAAACTCCTGGATATGAGGGGCTGCCACTGCCCCTGTGACCCCCTGTTGCGCCCGACACAATAAATAGGGGGGTTTTTCGCACCCCCTGTGGTGCCCCAGTGAGTTTTAATATACATGGAAAGAATATAACACATGCTGAACATAAAATTACATAAATAAAAAAACATGTGAACAAATGTACAAATTTATTTTAAAATAAAAAAATTATATAATTTAAAAACATGATGATCATCATGATCCAATTGAGATTGATGACCACCTAGAGATGGCTTAGCATTATGATGCCCACTAAGAGATTGTTGAGCACCAACATGACCAACCATTGATTGGGCTTGCTGGCCACTAGGGGAATGTGTACCACCCTCACGTGATGACATTATGAGCGGAGCTTCTTTAAAAAAAAATAGAAAATAAATTCATATATATATATATATATATATATATATATATATATATATATATATATATATATATCTACACACCATACCACGCTAGTGTGAACAAAGGGCCTCCATTGACTGAGACTGAGTAGATACTATTTTCAACAAAACTCCTAAAAAAATGAAATTTATTAAAAAATTGATTTCGTTCTAAATTGATAAAAAATAAATTCCATATGTATACACATGTATGTGCATAATACTATATTCAAATATCATTTAAAAACTGTCATGTAAGCATATATATACCATGATCATGATGTACATCCCCCGATGCATTTGATATTCACTTTGATCCATGATCCCCCACTTCTCATAGATGCATGAGAATCGATTGATGCTCGCCTTGGAGAATCATGTGGAAAATTTTCATCCATGGTATGGATATCTATAGATACATAGATACATGTGATATTTAGATACATGATATTTACATTTAATTTACCTATTCTTTTTAAATTTACTATTTTAAAAGATTGAAATAATTCAAAAAAGTGATGTAAAACACAAATGTTGAAGCACAACTTGAACACAAATTTAAAACACAAAAATTGAAGCACAAATTGATGTAAAACTCAAAAATATTTAAACAAAAATGTTGAATCACGCAACTTGAACACAAATGTACAACAAAAAACTTGAAGCACAAATTGATGTGTAAAACTCAAGACTATTGAAACACAAATTTGTTGAAGCACACACATTTTGAAAATTAAATACATTTCTAAAACATGAAGTCCACCAATTTATGTTTACATAGAGGGGGAACACTTGGTATATAATTTAAAAAACACATGGTCATTAAAAACGTCACATTTATAACTAAAAAACACACACATTTCAAAGATATATTACAATGTCCATCAATAAATTTTGATGGAGAGCTTCTTAACACTAATTCATCTTTCACACACAAATATTGAATTGGCATTGCCCCATAAAATAGATAACAAGACATCCTATTAACATTTTTACAATGTCTTATACTAAATTCTTGACATTATCTAACAATATTGTTTTCTTTTCAATGCAGTTGTTTTAACCTCTCCTTGTTAACTTGGTACATGCCTTTCATCTGGTTGCACACAAGTTTAGAATTGGTGAAAACTAAAATTCCATTGGATCCATACTCCTTAGTTGTTCCTGAGCCTTCTATCAATGCAATTTAATATTATTCATTGTTTTTTTTCCTTCTAGGTACATTATTTTTCCTCTAGAGAACTTTGTTTGTCACAATATTGCATAGCACATAAGCAATCACTGCTTGCCCTGGATTGCGATAACAAGAAAAATCTATGCATAATGTCCATTTTTCTACCATGTTTAGTGGGCTTTATAGTCCCTATATATATATATATTAAATTCATTTATTTCAAATGCCCTAGTTTATGTGAGAAATGACATACATGGTTTCCAAAAACACTAGGATCCTCTCTGCATTTAGCTAAAGGTTTTATAATAGTTTACCACCAATGAAAATGAGAATAAAAACACATCCTATCATAACTACATCATAGCTAGATCAATATTTAATGCATACATTGGCATCCATTCATGGTAGTTCGAGATGTGTTATTATTAATTAAATGGTGAGATACACCCCACTTCTAACATATACCATGCATAAAACAATGTATGAATTGAGTATGCTTTCATGGTCATTGGAAGCATAGTATCACATTCATCTAGATTCTATATCGGTGAAAATGTGAAGTTGGGTTACACTTTTTGCAATTTTTTGAGAAAAAAACTCTCATTTTTTTTCGATTCTTCAACTTTCTGCAAGCTAAAACAACTTTTCTGTTTAGAATTTCATTTTATGATAAAAATAAAAGTTGTCAAAAAATTTGTTAGCTTTCTTTTATTTATTTTTTGGAATTTTTTTATACACATTTGATATGTCAACTTAGCGTTTCTTTGAGTGTGTGTCTTTTAACAATCAACAGATTCATAAGAAGTCATGTTAATACTCAATGTTGTATTCTTTGAAAATTTGTGTTTTTGAGAAAAAAAGGTGTTACAACAATCTAGACAGAGTCTACTTCGGTTTCATCATATTTACAGAGCCAATGGATGCATATCATAATTACTAGAATTTTTTGAACTGGTCCAATATGAAAAAACTGCATATTTTGAATATGTTTCGCGACGCAAGAAATTTTTTAGCATATAAGTTATAAACTAAAAATCTGAAAGCTACCCATTAGAGACGACGGACCAATGTAATGTACCATAATTTTTTCAATTTTTTTACTATGTATTTTGGAAGATACAAAATTTTGATTTCACTGAATCACAATGACCTTCAGAAATTGTTTGCACCCGTTTTATTACAAAATTAATTAAAATTAGTAAATATCTACGAAATTCCATAAAAGTTATATTTCCTTAAAGTAGATTCAATTCTGAAAATGCTTGTCTTCATTCTGACAGTTAATTCAAATTTTTTCATGGAATTTAATCAGTCCAAAGTTGCAGATACGTATTCCGAGCTTGGTTCTGCGTAACTGGTGATGCATTAGTTCGGTCAAAATCTTAAACAAAGTTTGGCCGATATGTTTTTTTGTCCCGACAGCCCATTATGTCAAATGAAAGAAAGTTCGACCGAACTATTTATAAAAATTTCAGCCGAACTTTTACCTAACTTCCGTCGGCTGGAAAGTACCACCGAGTCTCTCCAAAAAAATATTTCGCGGAAATATAAATTTCCATGAAATCATTCATTATTTTCGCATATTTTCACACATTTGGTCTGATTTTACAAAGGTCTTGATCTGATTTTGCAAAGAATTATTTTGGGTTTAAGGATTTTTCTTGGAGGTACATTCAAAAGGACATTTCTTGGAGGCATTCATTATTTTCAAAGAATTTTCTTAGAGGTACATTCAAAGAAATTTTTTGAAGACTTTTCTTGGAGGGATATTCAAAGGACATTTATTGGAGGTACGTTATACAATTTTTGGATGTTTTTTGGGCTTCATTTTTTTTTTCAAGTATGGATTTAGGCTTAATTTTGATTATTCTTGAAGGTATGGATTTGGGCTTAATTTCGAAAGGACATTTTTTGGACATTTTTTGGAAGTATTTTTTAAAATGATATTTTTTGAAGTATTTTTTAAAGTGGTGTTTTTTATAAATTTGGAATTAATTTTCAATGGAAATTTTTTGGAGGCATTTTTTGAAGTGACATTTTTTTAGAGTATGCATTTTGGGTTGAAGTAAATCTTTTATAATGATTTTTTAAAATGAGTTTTTGTCTAACTTTTTAAATGAATTTTTTTTGTAGGACTTGGAAGGAAATATTCTAAGCTTCGTTTCAATTTTATAAGACATTTTTTTCTCGAATTTTTTAAAGTGCTTTGGATTGGAGTATGTATTTTTTGCAAAATTTTTAAAATGAGTTTTTTTTTTTTTTTAAATTAAATCTTTTGTGATGTTTTTTTAATTGAGTTTTTGTCTAAATTTTTGAAGGAAATTTTTGGAACTTCATACTCTATTATCATGGGAAATCGAAGGAATTGTATGAGAAAAGATGATCGAAAAAGAGACCCTGAGGAACGTAGAGTAGAGATGAGACAATATTGCAAAATAATGATAGAAGCACTCTCAAATATTGAAGGGGAAAATCAACCTCAACTAGAAGTTGAAGCAAGTATGTAAATGTAAATATTATTATTTTTATATATTTAAAATTTTCCTAGTGTAAAATGTGAAGCTTAATTTTTATCTGATGAACTAATTTGAAAAATATTTTGCAATGTAAATAGAGAGATATATTCCTCAAAACATTGATGTTGGGATACAAAATTTTGAAAGAGAAAGTGAAAGAGATATTGAACCAATGATTGAAGATGGTGAAAATCTTGAAAGAAATTCAAGTGAAGAAATTGAATCACAAGGTATATATATATATATCTATGTATGTATGTATGTATATGTTGAACACATGCACGTATTATTGAAATTATACATTTATTTATTAATTTAGTTATTTATTGAATATTAAAACCTATTATGTACTGTTCATTCGAATATGTACAAATGAAATCAATGTTGATGATAAGATGTTAGAAAATGTTGACACTCACACATATGGAGATAAAAAAGCTGACCATTATATACAATATCGTGTTAACTGCAATTTTGATAAGTATTTCATAAAGGAAAAGGTGACAGCTCAAGAGAAAATGTTGAAAGGTCTACTATCATTAAGGAAATTAAAAGAAGCTATGAATTTATTGGGTATCAAAAATCAACCAAAGATAAAAAAATGAAGGAAAATGTGACACAAAATATAATAGTGCTATAAATTCAATTAGAAGATCTAGACAAAAAAAGATTTCAGTTGTACGTAGAGAAATACATATGGCAGTGGTTTCATCAAGTACTAAAGAGAATCGCTTGGTAAAATCTATGGCACGAGCATTAGAAACCTCGCGAAAAACTTTGCAGAAACATTAGAAATTTCGGTTGCAAATAGATGTAAATGATGAACTCGGTTGTTGGAGAGCTATTTGTAGGAAACCATACAAAGATAAACTTGGATAAAATGTTAAAAAAATATTGTATGAATATTGGAAGAGTAATTCGTGTGTTTCGCCAACTACAAGGCATGTGATGCGAAGAAGAATAGCATGGAATCAGTACGAAGAACATGAAAAAAATTTCTTGGAAACCACTTAGATAGAGTTGTTCAACAAGTTCAAAGAAGAGAATCGTGAAATTCATGTTTCAATCAGTGATTTTGTTCAACAAAAACCATGGTATATAAAACCTATCACCGTACGCGACACTTTTTATTGGCATTATCATGTGGAATTTGAGTTATATTATGACACATTCCTTGATTTTGGTAGAACATTTTGGAAGGATTCACCTCCTCCTTCCACTACCCATGATTTCATATCTCAAATTCTATGTGAAAGGGGAAGCGATGAACTATTTTACGAAAATAAATGTGTTGGTGGTAAAAAATGCAATGATTGTGGAAATTTGACTAAATTTCAAAACAAATATCGTACTGATATAAATGATCAATCATTGTCCAACATGAAAGTGAAATGGAAGAGATATGACTATATCCATACATCGATTCAAGGTGCAAATAGTGTTAAAAGAATTGAATTACGAGAAGAATAAATTTTTGTAATAGACTTTTTGAGAAAGTTTGAAGCAAAAATTTACAAATACACCAAGAATTCCCATAGAGCTCGATCACAAGACTTGCAATTTAAAAAATCCTGTGAATTTTTTCCACCAGGGACCATTTTTTCGGTAATTGATTTTGCAGAAAACTACACATTTGTTCCACAAAAGGAAATTGAGAGTGAATACTATCATTCTGACCAAGTTTCCATGCTCATCCATATTCTATATAGACATGTTGAACAAAACGTCTATCATATAGAAAGCACCAGTGAAAATTGACATATTATTAAATAATATCACTTTTATATCAATGACGATCTTACACATGATACAAATTTTGTACAACATTGTTTTGGAAAAAAATATGATTCCTTGAAAAATCGTGGAATAACATTCAATGAACATAGGATATGGTGAGACGGATGCGCAGGTCAATTCAAATCTATACGATCATTCTTTTGGTTGTGTTGTCGTCATAAGAAAACTTGCATTAAACATTGTTGGAATTTCTTTGAGACTGGCCATGGAAAAGGAAAACATGATGGTGTAGGGGCATGCATAAAACTAGCACTTCGAAGATAACACTGTTACTGATGAAATAGGTAACCACACTGTTACCTACTTTTTTTTGGTAGCATAAAAAGCACCCGATTTTGAAAAGTGGGGATACATAGTCACCCATTTTTTTTGTGCACATTTTTTACACTCTAATATTTTTATTTATAAAGTATGAATATTTTTTTTTAAATTTTAGTGATTTTCATGCTAATTTTGAAACGTATTGATGCAGCATCAACTTTTTTTTTTTTAGAGCGTTGATTTTCATGCAAATTTTGAAACGTATTGATGCAGCATCAACCTTTTTTTTTAGAGTGGTGATTTTCATGTTGGTAATAAAACACAAAAATTATATATATATATATATATATATATATATATATATATATATATATATATATATATATATATATATATATATATATAAAACCAATAAAAAACCAATAAAAATGTAAAAAAACAAAATTAACTTGTAAAAAAAAAAAATTTAAACAAAAAAAGAAAAAACAAACAAAAATATTCGAAAATTATATCAAAACAAATGACAAAATTTGTAAAAAAAGACATATAATTTAAAGAAAAAAACAAAAAAAAACACAAAAAACATTTTTTCCTAAGTTATTAAAAAAACCATATAATTTAAAAAAAAATTAAATAGAAAATTTAAAAATAATTAAAATTACAAAACTAAAATTTAGATAAAAAGCTAAAACAAAAATAAAAAAAATTAAATTTAAAAATTTAAATTAAAAGAAAAAGGAATAATAATAAGAAAAGAAAAAGTACAAATTTTTAAATTAACAAAAAAAAAACAAAAAAAAAACAAAAAACAAAAAACAAAATTTAAAATTGAAAAAGAAAATTAAAATAAAAAAATATTATCATTAAAAAAAAAAAAAAAATGAAAAAAACCACATGCAAATAATTAAAAAACAAATATACATAAATTTAGTGTTTTTTTTAATGAAACAATTTATAAATTTTAAAAATGAAAAACTAATTAAACTAATAGATTAAAAAAAAAATTAAATTAAATTAAAATTTAATAAATTTAATAAATAAATTTTAAATTTTAAATTTTAAAAAATAATTAATCTAAAATATTAAATATAAAAACAAAATTAAAAAAAAAAAAACTAAAACGAATTAAATTTAAAATAAAAAAATTTAAAACAAATTAAATTTAAAATAAAAATAATTGAATAAAAAAATATAATTTTAAATTTTTTGCAAAAAAAAATTAAATCTTAAAAAAAAAATCAAGTTAAAAAAAAATATATTATATATAAAAAAAAAACAAAACAAAAAATTAAAACAAATTAAATTTAAAATAAAAAAAAATTGAATTAAAAAAATAATTTTAAATCTTTTGAAATTAAAAGAAAATTAAAAGAAAATTTATAGTTTCAAGGCTACCTGGGCGGGAGGCGGATTCTCGGAATCGGCCTCCGCTGCGACCATCGAAGAATACCATCTTGATGGCATCAACATCGACTATGAGCATTTCCAAGCTGACAATAATACTTTCACAGAGTGCATTGGGCAGCTGATAACGAGGTTAAAGCATAGCAAAACCATCTCCTTCGCATCCATCGCCCCCTTTGACAATCAGGATGTTTAGTCACATTATCTTGCGCTATGGAACAAATATGGGCATGTGATAGACTACGTTAATTTCCAATTCTATGCCTACTCTGCTAACACCACGATTTCACAGTTCATAAAATACTATAATGAACAGGTGGCTCTATATAGTGGAGGAAAAGTATTGATTAGTTTGACTTCATCCAACGGTGGTGGAGGTCTGTCGCCTAAGATGCCTAAGAATTCCTTCTTTAAGGAGGCCAGGATGCCATTGTTTCATGAGGCACGCTTGGAGAGATCTTCCCGAAGATAGATTTCTTTTCCGCATATGTGGCTAGCATAGTTTATAAGTAAAGAGAGAGTATTAGGAAGATGGCCCCCCATCCAAAGCAGAGGAGGAAGCAACAGCAGCAAAATATAAGAGAGAGGCAGATATGGCAACAGGCCTCCGCTGCCACCCGGGCAAGAGGCCGATTCCTGGAATCGACCTCCTGCCCAGGTTGTGGTGGAGGCCGGCTTGAAACTGTCATAGGTCATGCCGAATGAGCTTACTTTGATTACTTTAATTTTTATATTTAAAATTTAATTGGTTTTGTTTATTATTTATTTATTTTTTAAATTTAATTATTTATTTTTTGTTTTTAATTTTCTTTCTTTTAATTTTGTTAATAATTTTTATTAATTTTTTTTTATATTTAATTGATTTTTTTTTCAATAATTTTTCTTTATTATTAAATTTTATGTTTAGTTTTTTAATTTAATTTTATAAAATTTAATAAATTTTGCAATTTTTTTAAAATTTATTTGAATTTAATATTGTTTTTTAAATGTTATATTTTTTTATTATTTGTTTTTGTTAATTACATAAAATTTTTATATTTTTTTATTTCAATTAAAATTGTGTACTTAAAATTGGATTTTTTTTAAAATTAAACTTAACTTTTTAAAATTAATTTGTTTTTTAATTGTTATTTTTATTTAGTAATTTTTTTTTTTCAATTTTCCATTTTTAGTTGATTTTCAAAGTTTTTTAACTTTTTATTTTAATAGTGTTTTTTCTTTTCTTTTATATTTAAAATTTATTTGTTTATTCATTTATTTATTAAAATTTAATATATTTGTTTTTAAATTTAACTTGTTATTTTAATATTAACTTTTTTTTTTAATTTAATAAAATCTTATATATATTCTAATTTAAATTTAATTTATTTGATTTTTTAATATATATTTTTTTAAATTTAATATTTTTATTGTATTTTATTTTTCATTTTTTAATTTAATAAACATTTTCTTTTTCTTTTTTAAATTTAATTTCTATATTTAATTTTTTATAATTTCCTTCTTTTTTTACTTGTTTTTTTTTTTAATTTAATATTTTTATTTTGTTTTTATTTTTATATATTTTTAAATTTTAATGTTTAATTTTCTTTTTTGTTTTCCTTAAATTTTAAATTTTTTTAATGTTTCAATTAAAATTTTTATTTTGTTTTTTTATTTTTTATTTTTTTATGTCTATATATTTTTAAATTTTAAGCTTTTAAATGTTTTATTTTTTAAATTTATTTTTTTATTAAATTTTAGGTTTTTTTTTAATGTTTGAATTTTAAAAACTAAAAAATGTTACTTCTATTTTTAAAAATGTCAAAAGTATGACACAATTTTTTTTTTTGTTATTCCAGCATCAACTGGTTTTGTTTTGAGGGTGTTTTTTTAATCCTTTTTTCAAGAAACAATTTTGTTTTTAGCATAATTTTATAAAATGTTGAAATTTGACCTTAAAAAAAAAAACAAGTGCGTTCTGGAATACACATTTTTTTTTTTTGGGGGGGGGTGTTTTTTCATGTTTTTTGAGTCTTTTTGGGCTAGAGTTCCCATTTTTAGGTCAGGTTACCTATTTCATCGGTAACATTGTTAGATATCAAATGAACCCCTCTGCAAGCCGACTTGTGGACGCGAAAGAAGTTGTTCAATGGTGCATCGCTGCTCTAAGCCATGAGACTAACTGATCAAGGGAAGTGCGAAGGTACATTCAATTTAATTTTTATTGGATATTTAATTTTAAACAATGTACATTTATCACAATGGTTATCTTTGATTGTATTTTGATATCATATTTATATTCTTCTTTAAATTTTCCATATAAAGGTTTTTTTGGCATATTGGGATCGAAGACGTAGATAGATCAATTGGAAATGACGTTGAAACAATAAAAGGGACTAGAAAAATGCATTCAGTTAAAGCAAAGTCGTCCAAAAATGTGTTTACATTGGATAAAAGAAAATATTCTTGCTTTTGTCATATTTACATTGACAACACAAAATCCAATGACGTTTTTGAAAACAAAATGTATGTAAAAGATTGGAAACACACAGAGCTAAATACAAAGGGCAAAATGTTCGTCGTAATGTTTGAAGAAATGCAATCAGAGGAGACTACAATATCATCTAGTGGTGATCGAGTCTATGATCTTGTTAGAGAAGGTAACATTTGAATTGCTTTCTAATGATGAAGATCTAGAAATAAATTTAAATATGTATAATTTTGTTAAGTTTGTTTTATTGTGAAGGAGATGTTTTTGCTGTAATTGCACCTACTAACAATGATGAAAATGTGAGGTATTATTTGATGCGTTGCACTGAAAAAAAAAATGAAATTATTAGAATACTATAATGATCACATATTTCCATATGAAAGAGGATCTATTATATTGAAAGGTTATTTTTTTAGACAAACTAACCAAAGTGGGGATTTTGTTTACTTTGAAGACTATGAACCTGATATCATAAGTTGTCAATATAGTCACTTGGTGTGTGTAGCAAACATAAAGCTCATAGAGGTTCAATCAAAGAAACAAACGAAAATTGAGAAATGGAAAATGTAAAAATTTGATCATGAACAGATTATTGAAGATGGCATTCCATTGGAATTTTTTTGATTGAACTTCCCAACAATTTATTCTCTTTGGATTATATGTTTTATAACTTCCAGTACTCAATTAAAAATTGAGCTGCCTTGTTATGTTATTTGTGGAAGTGTTTGCACATGTACAAATTTTTCTGGTACATGCACACTCTAGTATCAACTAAAAGTAGCTTTTCTATACATGCATTGATGAAAAATGTTGCATGTATTGGATATATATATATATATATATATATATATGAATGCAATTAACTGTTCAGGTAGTTTTACTATGTGCATTGATGAAAAAAGTTTCACGTACTCAATATATATGTTCTAGAATGCAATTAACTGAAATTAGTTTTTCTATGTGCATTGACGAAAAATGTTGCACGTACTGGATATATACATGAACTGAATGAATGCCCAGTTTTTCTTGTGGGTTTTTCTGGTAAAAAGTATCCACAATGTAGATAAATCATCCACAGTATAATTTTGTATGAAGATTCCTTTCAAACAGGATACTTGGAACACTTCTCTGACTTTTGGTGGGATTTGACCCACATCTCTATTCCTGATTGAGAATCTAGTACAAAAGTTGTTTGTCCAATGGTTGGATATGTTCTATGTGCATTGATGAAAAGTGTTGTGCATGTATTGGATATATATATATATATATATATATATATATATATATATATATATTCTAAAATTAAATTAATTGTTCAAGTAGTTTTCCCATATGCATTGATGAAAAATGTTTCACGTACTGAATATATGTGTTCTAGAATGCAATTAACTAACTTTCATCAATTTACCAATTTATAAATCAACAAGGCTACCGAGTTGAGTGCATTAATGACATTGACCCCAATTCAACAAACATATATCTAATTCCTATATTTCCAATCAAAATTAAAGGGATTTATATCGGAAAGAGGCAGAACATATAGCCCATGAACTACTTTTTAGAGGTCAATAAAGGTATCATCATGTGGGAAAATGTTTTAAACACTTGATCGTACTTTAAAGTAATATTAAGATTTTTTTCTATCTCTACATACTACATATTATTTTTTGAGTGAAAAAAAATTCCAATGAAAAGAACATAGCTTTTCAATCCAACTAACCATATCAATTGAGCTCTATTTGAAAAAAAAGTAAAAAGAAACCAAAAAGCCAACAAAATAACATCTTTGGTTGTTATTTTTATTGGAATAACTAAATCATATTAAGGATTCTCTTCATTGAAATTGTTTTTCGATGGAGAATCTTTAAAATATGATTTAGCGATTCCAACAAAAATGATAACCATGAATGTTATTTTGCTGACATGTTTTGTGGCATGTTAAATTTTCTTTACTCTTTTTTCAATTAGAGCTCAATTGATATGGTTAGTTGCATTGAAAAGCTATGTTCTTCCCATTGGAATTTTTTTCACTCAAACAAGAGAGGAGTATGTAGAGATCAAAATAAATCTTAAGATGCCAAATGTAATTCAACCATCAAAAATTTGAATTTTAAAAACTTTTTGATTATATCAAAACATTACTTCACATGTCATGCCAATTGTAGTTCAACTATCCAATAAAAAAATTAAACATTTAACATTATATCACATGCCAAATGTAGATTTAAACCATCCAAAACTTGAGTTTTAAAAACTTTTACATTATATCACAACATTACTTCACATGCCAAATGTACTTCAACCATCAAAAACTTGAGTTTTTTTTTTTTTATTATTATATCACAACATTATTTCACATGCCATGCCAATTGTAGTTAAACTATCCAATAAAAGCATTTAGCATTATATCACATGCCAAATGTAGATTGAAACCATCCAAAACTTAAGTTTTAAATTTTTTTATTATATATCACAACATTACTTCACATGCCATGCCAATTATAGTTCAACTATCCAATAAAAACATTTAACATTATATCACATGCCAAATGTAGATTGAAACCATCCAAAACTTAACCTTTAATTTAAGAAAAAATTATAGATCACAACATTACTGCACATGGTAAATGTACTTCAACCATCCAAACCTTGAGTTTTAAAAACTTTTTTATTATATCACAACATTATTTCACATGCCATGCCAATTGTAGTTCAGCTATCCAATAAAAACATTAAACATTTAACGTTATATCACATGCCAAATGTAGATTGAAAACATCCAGAACTTGAGTTTTAAAAACTTTTCATTATATCACAACATTACTTCAACCATACAAAACTTGAGTTTTAAAAACCTTTTTATTATATCACAACATTAATTCACATGTCATGCCAATTGTAGTTCAACTATCCAATAAAAACATTTAACATTATATCACATGCGAAATGTAGATTGAAGCCTTCCAAAACTTAAGTTTTAAAAACTTTTTGATTATATATCACAACATTACTTCACATGCCACACCAATTATAGTTCAACTATCCAATAAAAACATTTAACATTATATCACATGCCAAATGTAGATTGAAACCATCCAAAACTTGAGTTTTAATTTAACAAAAAATTATAGATCACAACATTACTTCACATGCCAAATGTACTTCAACTATCCAAAAATTAAGTTTTAAAAACAAAACAAATTATAACACATCATTAAATAACATGCCAAACGTAGTTCAAAAGAAAAACATTAATTTATAGATGACAACATTACTAGTAGTTCAACTATCCAAAACTTATGTCTTAAAAACCAAACAAATTATATAACAACATTACTTCACATTCACATGCCAAAAGTACTTCAACCAACCAAAACTTAACTTTCAAAAAAAAAACAATTTATATTAACATGATAAAATATCTCCAAAAATTGTAGATCTGACAAGTATCAAGTATATATATATATATATATATATATATATATATATATATATATATGACTATGCATCTAGATAACATATAAAAAGGTAAATTTAAGACTAGAAATCTCAATCAAATCTACAAATCATGTCCATCAAATACAAATGGATGTAGTGTCTTTCCTAGCAGAGTCTCAATCTGCACGTTATCTTACGAAGCATGGGGAACCTGTACACAGTGCATGTATAAACATTAAAATTTGATGTTTTAAAAATGAGTGAATATATAGAACTTCAAGTAAGATAAAAATAAAAATAAAAATCATGCAGTACCTCATGAGGTTCCTTCTCCATTTTTTCGCCTGCTACTTCCCCCATGGGAACATCTCCAACAATAAACTATACAATATACATGTACAGTTATATATATATATATATATATATATATATATATATATATATATATATTAAAAAATTTCAGATGAAAATGCACATGTATATATAAACTTATTTTCAATAATATTAAAAAAAATCTAGACAACCTGTTCAAATGGTTGAAATGGTGTGGATGTTCCTATCTCTGTCGCTAGAGTCCGTGGATTAAAGAAATATTCTATAGAAACCTAAAATTCAAAATTTTAAAAGTATAAAATAACTCATGATCAAGATCTCAATTTATAATAAAACTTTTAAACTTCAATTTATAAATTGTAACTTTTTAAAAAAACATATATATTTAAAAGTGAAAAATTGAATACTTCTGCAGGTGAATTTGGGACATCTCCTAAGAGAGGCTCCAAAGGGAAATCTCTGTAAACCTAAAATTCAAAAAAATTAAAATAACTCAACATATAGATATATTTCTCAATTTTTAATGGAAATTTTAGAGGTGGAATATATATAACTTAAAAATAAATTTTAAAAATGAAAAATTGTCCATAATTGTTGTAAATCTGGCACATATCCTAAGGAAGTAGAAGGTACATCTCCCAAGGAAGAAGAATGTACTGCCATCCCAAAAACATCGGACGAAATTGGAATCTGTTAAAACATTTTATTATTATATATGTAGATACATACATGTGTGCACAATTATTTATTTTAAAAATATCACTTAAAAAACACTAACATTAGTCAACATATCTTGATGGTGAGACCCATCTTGATTGTTTGAACCAGAGGCCCTGAACGTGATATTAAAAATTTTGCCATTCATCATGCATGATAACTGCAAATGGTGTTTTAACATATAATGATACATTTTTGTTATATTAATGTACATAAAAATAAATGTATACATATACATACACATGTATTTATTACAAATTGTACATGTATGTGTTAAAATAATTGAACCATAACCACTAACACATACTATTCCCATGCCCTCTTCCTCATGAAGAATTAAGTCATGCCAACCATTGCGGAAATTCTTTGCATATATTATGAGATCTTCAATGCTCATGTTTTCAATCTCTTCATCTGCGCAATACACAAAATTGGTGCATGCATTATCACGTGCTCTTTGCCAATTTAGACAAACATCGAATCCACCCAATCCACTGTGAACATTGTCAATGATGGCATCCATTGCTTCTCGACTTATTTGAGAAGTCGCATCCATTTCTGACCACAAAGTTCTGACCTGAAAATGTCGACTCACCAATGGTGGCTCAGGGCGATCCAACTCCACATCTCGTTTAGCGCCCCTACGGTCACACAATCAACTTTTCCTAGGACCAAAAAATTATGATAGAAGGTCATTGTAATTGGGTTTTATTTCCAAAAAAAATTCTACGTAAAACAATTTTGCAAAATAAACAGGAACCTCATCGTTCCATGGGAGTCTTCCATAGGCTGCAAGGTGCCTATCATACAAATAGTGAGCTATATTGGGGTGCTTGAAATATTGCACCTTCAACATCTTTCTTTTTAGCCCTTCTTTGAAATTAAACATTGACTTCACCATTTATTTTGTAACTCTTTGTTTTACATCCTCCCATTTATCGGGACCCATTACTATTTCCTTTCTCTTTCCCATGACTTCTACAAATGTATCAGTCGTTGGCCCAAGGTTTATGTACACATTTACTAGTTCGTCTAATGAATGTGTAACTATTTCGAGGCTTTGTCGACTCTTAGAAGGTAGAGTCAAAGCCACAAGATCTCTCTGCAATTTTCATGAAGTTGCTGAAAAATTTCTAAGGTGCATTGCGCCATGTTTCTTTCCCATGGTATATTAGAAATGTTAGCCAGATAAGTTGTGGTGATTGGACAACTTTATTCTTGAATGTAGCGTTCTGCCCTGTGTCTATTTTGACCAACATTTGGAGCATTTTCAGCCTCTCCATCAATATATATAAAATTTTCTATATTATAAAAAACACATGTAAACAAATTTGTACAAATTAAATGAAAACAATATTGAAATTGATGGCAACCTCGACGTGGTTGGCTAGCATCTTCTCCACCCTGAAACTGTTGAGAACCAGAATGACCCTGCTGAGAACCAGCACCACTAGCCATTGATTGGCCTCCGAGGGAATAAATATCACCACCTTCACGCAACCTGCTACCACTTATTGATGGCCCTATAAGGGGATTTGAACCACGAAGAACCTCTCGAGAGGAGAGAGAAGCTTCATAAACAAATACGAATTTATAATCAATTGAACAATACATTCATACATGTATAAATACACACGTACATATTGATTGATTAAATTGTGTTCAAACCATACCAGGACTGGGTGAACCATGGGCATGCTCCATGGATGGGTTAGAGACCATTCTCTTCTTATTAGCTCCTAAAAAATAAAAAATGAAACTTATTAACAACTACTTTAACTCACAAAGTTGATAAAAAATCAATTTCATATGTACACACACGTATGGAGATTTAAGATCATATTTAAATACCATGAAAATCCCTCGATCCCTGATTCCCCCCTCTCGTAGAGACATGGGATTCTATTGATCTTCGTCATTCATCCTCCATGATATATATATATATATCTACGGTGGACATTTCAATTATTTTTTTTAAATACCTAACTTAAAATAAATTCAAAATAAATTTCAGAAAATTAATGTAATTTAGTGTAAAAAAATTATGTAAAACACAAATTTCAAAGAATTGATTGATGTGTGAAACTCAATATAAAAAAAAAAAATTATAAAAATGATAAGTTCACCAAATGGTGCTTTACATGGTGGGAGCACACTTGGTATAAAATTGAAAAAAACACATTTTCATTAAAAAAGAAGTGAAACTCCATTTTAAAAAAGTCCATTTTAACAAAAATTTGTTGAAGTTCCCGCATTTTAATTTTATAAAAATGTGAAGTTCACCAGTTGTTGCAAATGTTAAGTTCACCAAGTTGTGCTTTACATGGTGTGGTGGGAGCACACTTGGTATATAATTGAAAAAAACACATGGTCAATAAAAAAGATGCATTTATAAGTACACAACACACACATATCCAAGATATGTTACAATGTCCATCAATAAATTTTGAAGGAGAGCGTCTCAACACTAATTAATATTTTAGAGATGAATCTTGAATTTTTGAAGAAGATCTTCTCAAAAATAATTCATCTTTGAGATATGAATCTTGAATTTTTGAAGAAGAGCATCTCAAAACCAATTCATCTTTGAGAGATGAATCTTGCATTGGCATTGCCCCGTATAATTCTAATTCATCTATCAATTCATATTTTATATATCAATCCTGAATTTGCATTTCCCCATGCCATAGATCAACAGACATCTTATTCACATTTGTAGAATGCCTTATACTAAAAAAGTGAAATTGGCTAACAATATTGTTTGCTATTCCAATCAGTTCTTTTAGCCTCTCCTTCTTAACTTGGTACACACCATTCATATGGTTTCACACAAGTTCAAAATTGGTGAAGACTACAATTCTATTTGATACATACTCCATCGTTGTTCACAATCCTTCTATCAATCCAATATAATATGCCCCGTTGTTTGTTGTTCTTCCTGGTATATTCATTTTCCTTTGAACGAATTTGCTAGTCACAGTATTTGAAAGCACATATGTAATCACTTCTTTCCCTGGATTGGGATAGCAAGAAAATTTTATGCATAATTTCCATTTTTCAACCATATTTAATGGTTTTCTTATCCCTGAAAAAAAAAATTCAATAAAAATATATATTAAATTGACATTTATTGCAAATGCATGGCAGAAATGACACAAGATCATGAGATAGAAGACATGTGCATGGTTTATCTTAAATTTTATCTTAAATTTTGTGGGAGAAATGACACATGTACACAATTTACCATAATTTGGTTGTGTTTTATGGATATTAAAATGAAGAATTTCTATTTAGATCTATTCCAGAGATTGACTATAGGGGGATTTACTAGATATGTTGCCTGTCATAAAATATGAGATCCATAGGCTGCGTGGCCCTTTACAGACTCTGCCTATAGAACTTGTAGAAGTTAGTTCACTACCTGTCCCAATTATACCCTATGAAGGGTGTAGAGGACCAATGGAATCACTAACACTACTTTATGTAGACATAAGGGTGTATGAGAATGCATTTGTTTTACATTGGATATTAAAATGAAGAACTTATATTTAGATCTATTCCAGAGATTGACTGTAGGAGAATTTACTTGATATGTCAACTTTCATAAAATATGAGATGGAGAGGCTACCTGGCCCTTTACAAACTCTTCCTATAGAACTTGTAAAAGCTAACACTACCTGTCCCAATTATACCCCATGAAGGGTGTAGAGGACTCGTAGAATCACTCACACTACTTTACATAGACATAAGGGTGTATAAGAATGCATTTGTTTTACATTGAATATTTTTCATTTTAAATTTAGAATCTCTTTGAAACAATTACCTATATAAGGTTAAAACATATGTTTTGTATCAAATCACTTTTGGTTTCAACGGGAAGCTTTTATGGCTTTAATATATTTTTCTCAAAATGTTATCCACCCCATTAAAATGGGAGATATATAGAAATGATTCCTATGGTGTAATAAAATATAGGTGCATAAATTCAATGAGCATAGTTTTGAGATATAAAAGTCCAAAATGGAAGATTTGTTTGTGAACAAATATCAATGCCACTATGGATATAGATCTGCTTCATTAAAAGTGACTTTTCTAGTTCAGGATGTTGGACTAAGTTGGAAATAAGGGAAAATATCACAATTATATGTTAATACATGTGTTTTACATTGAATATTTTTCATTTTATTAAAAATCTATTTGAAGCATTAAACTATGTATAAGGTTAAAATCTAGATGTTTTGTATCAAATTACTTTTGGTTTTAATGGAAAAATTTAATGGCTAATGTGTTTTTCTCGAAATGTGATACACCCCATTAAAATGGGAGATATATATGAAAATGAATCCTATGGTGTAATAAAATAGTTTCAAGTAGTTTAAAAATATAGATGAATTTAAATTCAATGAGCATAGTTTTGAGATATAAAAGTCCAAAATGGAAGATTTGTTTTTGAACAAATATCATTTCCACTATGGATATAGATATGCTTCATTAAAAGGGATTTTTCTAGAAGGATGTCCACTAAGTTGGAAAGAATGGAAAATATCACAATTATATGTTAATGCATGTGTTTTACATTGAATATTTCTCATTTTAAATTAGAATCTATTTCAAACACTTACCTATATAAGGTTAAAACCTATGTTTTGTATCAAATCACTTTTGGTTTCAATGGGAAACTTTTATGGCTTTAATATGTTTTTCTTGAAATGTGATGCACCCCATTAAAATGTGAGATATATCGAAATGATTCCTATGGTGTAATAAAATATAGATGCATAAATTCAATGAGCATAGTTTTGAGATATAAAAGTCCAAAATGGAAGAGTTGTTTTTGAACAAATATCAATGCCACTATTCATATAGATCTGCTTCATTAAAAGGGATTTTTCTAGTTCAGGATGTCAGACTAAGTTGGAAATAAGGGAAAATATCACAATTGTATGTTAATGTATGTGTTTTACATTGAATATTTTTCATTTTATTAAAAATATATTTGAAACATTAAACTATGTATAAGGTTAAAACCTAGATTCTTTGTATCAAATTACTTTTGGTTTTAATGGAAAACTTTTATGGTTAATGTGTTTTTCTCGAAATGTGATACACCCCATTAAAATGGGAGATATATGAAAATGAATCCTATGGTGTAATAAAATCGTTTCAAGTAGCTTAAAAATATAGATGCATTTAAATTCAATGAGCATAGTTTTGAGATATAAAAGTCCAAAATGGAAGATTTGTTTGTGAACAAATATCATTTCCACTATAGATACAGATCTGCTTCATTAAAAGGGATTTTTCTAGAAGGATGTCCACTAAGTTGGAAAGAATGGAAAATATCACAATTATGTGTTAATGCATGTGTTTTACATTGAATATTTCTCATTTTAAATTTAGAATCCAATTGAAACAATTACCTATATAAGGTTAAAACCTATGTTTTGTATCAAATCACTTTTGGTTTCAATGGGAAACTTTTATGGCTTTAATACGTTTTTCTCAAAATGTGATGCACCCCATTAAAATGGGAGATATATATCGAAATGATACCTATGGTGTGATAAAATATAGATGCATAAATTCAATGAGAATATTTTTGAGATATAAAAGTCCAAAATGGAAGAGTTGTTTGTGAAAAAAATATCAATTCCACTATTGATATAGATCTGCTTCATTAAAATGGATTTTTGTAGAAGGAAGTCCACTAAGTTGGAAAGAAGGGAAAATATCACAATTATATGTTAATGCATGTGTTTTACATTGAACATTTTTCATTTTATTAAAAATATATTTGAAACATTAAACTGTATATAAGGTTAAAACCTAGATGTTTTGTATCAAATTACTTTTGGTTTCAATAGAAAAATTTTATCGCTAATGTGTTTTTCTCGAAATGTGATACACCCCATTAAAATGAGAGATATATCAAAATGAATCCTATGGTGTAATAAAATAGTTTCAAGTAGTTTAAAAATAGAGATGCCTAAATTCAATGAGCATAGTTTTGAGATATAAAAGTCCAAAGTGGAATAGTTGTTTGTGAAAATATATCAGTGGATCACTATGCATATCACTATGGATATATCTACTTCATTAAAAGAGATTTTTCTAAAAGGATGTCCACTAAGTTTGGAAGAAGGGAAAGTGTCACAAAATTATATATATGTTAACGCATGTGTTTTACATTGAATATTTTTCATTTTAAATTTAGAATCTATTTGAAATAATTACCTATATAAGGTTAAAACCTATGTTTTGTAGAAAAATGAACTTTTGGTTTCAACGGGAAACTTTTATCGCTAATGTGTTCTTTCTCGAAATTTCATACACCCCATTAAAATGGGAGACATATCGAAATGATTCCTATAGTGAATTAAAATAGTTTCAAGTAGTTTAAAGATATAGATGCATAAATTCAATGAGCATAGTTTTGAGATATATAAGTCCAAAATGGAATAGTTGTTGGTGAACAAATATCATGGATCACTATGGATATATTTGCTTCATTAAAAGGGATATTTCTAGAAGGATGGACTTAAGTCGGAAATAAGGGAAAATATCACAATTATATGTCAATATGCATGTGTTTTACATTGAATATTTTTCATTTTTTTAAGAATCTGTTTTCAAAATATTTAAAACTATATACTTGGTTAAAACCTATGTTTTGTATCAAATTAATTTTTGTTTCTAAATACTATACATGTTTTAGATCGAATATTTTAATAAATCTTTCATTTTATTAAAAATCTATTTGAAACAATTAAACTATATAAGGTTAAAACCTATGTTTTGTATCAAATCACTTTTGGTTTCAATGGGAAACGTTTATTGCTAATTTGTGTTTTTCTCAAAATGTGATACACCCATTAAAATGCAAGATATATATGGGAATGATTCCTATGGTGTAATAAAATAGTTTCAAGTAATTTAAAGATATATAGATGCATAAATTCAATGAGCATAGTTTTTAGATATAAAAGTCCAAAATGGAATAGTTGTTGATGAACAAATATCAGTGGATCACTATGGATATATCTGCCTCATTAAAAGGGATTTTTCTAGAAGGATGGACTAAGTTGGAAAGGAAAAATATGACAATTATATGTTAATTTTCATGTGTGTTTTACATTGAATATTAAAGGTATTTTATCTCTCTCATTGTTTGAGACCATGGATATGAAAATGAAAAACTTGAATTTAGATCTATTCCAGAGATTGACTGTAGGGGTATTTACTAGATATGTCACCTTTCATAAAAGATGAGATCCAGAGGCTACCTAGCCCTCTATAGACTCTACGTATAGAACTTGTAGAGGTTAACACTACATGTAGTAATTATACCCATGAAGGGTGTATAGGAGCCATGGAATCACTCAAACGACTTTACATAGACATAAGGGTGTATAAGAATGCACATGTGTTTTACATTGAATATTTTTCATTTTAAATTAAAAGAATATATTTGAAACAAAATTTACCTATATAAGGTTAAAACCTATGTTTTGTGTCAAAAAAAATTTGGTTTCAATGGGAAACATTTATGGCTAATTTGTGTTTCTTCCTCAAAACATTATAAACCCCATTAAAATGGGAGATATATTGAAATGATTCTTATGATGTAATAAAATTGTTTCAAGTAGTTTAAGGATATAGATCTGTATAAATTCAATGAGCATAGATTTGAGATATAAAGTCCAAAATGAAATAGTTTTTGGTGAAGAAATATCAGTGGATCAATATGGATATATTTGCTTCATTAAAAGGGATATTCTAGAAGGATGGACTATGTTGGAAAGCAGGGAAAATATCACAATTATATGTTAATATGCATGTGTTTTACATTGAATATTTTTCATTTTATTAAGAATCTATTTTAAAAACAATTAACATATTATAAGGTTAAAAAATATGTTTTGTATCAAATTAATTTTTGTTTCTAAATACTATGTGTTTTACATTGCATATTTTTCATTTTATTAAAAATATATTTGAAACAATTAAACTATATAAGGTTATAAGCTATGTTTTGTATCAAATCACTTTTGGTTTCAATGGGAAACTTTTATGGCTAATGTGCTTTACTCGAAATGTTATACACCCCATTAAAATTGGAGATATATTGAAATGATTCCTATGGTGTAATAAAATAAAGATGCATAAATTCAATGAGAATAGTTTTGAGATATAAAAGCCCAAAATGGAAGAGTTGTTTGTGAAGAAATATCAGTGGATCACTATGGATATGTTTACTTCATTAAAAGGGATTTTTCTAGAAGGATGTCCACTAAGTTGGAAAGAAGGGAAAAAATCACAATTATATGTTAATGTGTGCATGTGTTTTACATTGAATATTTTTTAATTTATTAAAAATCTATTTGAAACAATTAACTATATAAGGTTAAAACCTATGTTTTGTATCAAATCACTTTTGGTTTAAATGGGAAACTTTTATGGCTAATGTGTTTTTCTAGAACTGATTCCTATGGTGTAATAAAATAGTTTCAAGTAGTTTAAAGATATAGATGCATAAATTCAATCAGCATAGTTTTGAGATATAAAATTCCAAAATAGAATAGTTGTTGGTGAACAAATATTAGTGGATCAATATGGATATATCTCCTTCATTAAAAGGGATTTTTCTAGAAGGATAGACTAACTTGGAAAGAAGGGAAAATATCACAATTGTTTGAGTCCTGATCTTATAAAAGGTTTCCACTAAATCCATCCCTATTACCTTTCAGGTGAACCAGATTCCCAAACCCACACATCTATGTACCTACAAGCCAAGCCACGCGTAAAAAGGGCTTATTTCATATTCTACTTTAACACATATATGTGATTAATTATCGTTAGAATTTATATGGTAAAAATACATAAAAAGAGTAATGCTTAGAATTTATCTGGTAGAAATACATATAAAGAGTAATCCTTAGTATAGATCTAGTTTGACTTTAAGGAATAAAGGTAAGTTTTTTAGAAAGTTTATCTTAGGAGGTAGAACTAAACCTTCTATAACCCACAAAAGAAACCATGGTGCGTGAGCATCACATGCAAACACAAGTTACTCTCATGTTTGAAACACCACCTCACATCATCATAATGGATCGAAACCACTAAGAAACCCATACTAAGTTCCCTAGAAGGGATGACTATCATATTTAATGATTGGGTTTATCTCCAAGGTCAAAAGGAAAATCAAAGTTAGGAAAGGGAGTTAGAATAAAAATTAAGTTAAGACCATGACCTTTTACCCAATATTGAACGAAGGTGAGCAACCATAGATATCACGAAGGAAGTTCAAGAAATATTATGATATTTAAGAAATATTAAATGAAAATCAATGTTAGGAAGTTAGGAAAGGGAATTAGAATAGAAATTAAGGTAAGACCATGATCGTTTACCCAATATTGAAAAAAGGTGAGCAACCATACATATCATGAATGAAGTTCAAGAAATATTAAATGAAAATAAAATTTAGGAGGGGAATTAGAATAGAAATTAAGGTAATACCATGACCTTTTACCTCGAATATTGAAAGAAGGTGAGCGACCATATATATCATGAAGGAAGTTCAAGAAATATGATGATAAGAAATATTGAATGAAAATCAAACTTGGGAAGTTAGGAAAGGGAATTAGAATAGAAATTAAGGTAAGACCATGAAATTTTACCCAATATTGAACGAAGTTGAGCAACCATATATATCATGAAGGAAGTTCAAGAAATATTATGATAGAAATGTTGAATGAAAATCAAAGTTAGGAAGTTAGGAAAGGGAATTAGAATAGAAATTAAGGTAAGACCATGAACTTTTCCCAATATTGAATGAAGGTGAGCAACCATATATATCATGAAGGAAGTTCAAGAAATATTATGATAAGAAATATTAAATTAAAATCAAAGTTAGGAAGTTAGGAAAGGGAATTAGAATAGAAATTAAGGTAATACCATGACCTTTAAACCAATATTGAACGAAGGTGAGCAACCATATATATCATGAAGGGTGTTCAAGAAATATTATGGTAAGAAATATTAAATGAAAATCGAAGTTAGGAAAGGGAATTCAAATAGAAATTAAGGTAAGACCATGACCTTTTACCTAATATTGAACGAATCTGAGCAACCATAGATATCATGAAGGAAGTTCAAGAAATATTATGATAAGCAATATTAAATCTTTTTTGCAAATTCTGAGTAAATTTAATTTAACCACTTTTAATATGAGATATCAATAGTCATTTCTTAGCAGAAGCAATGAGCCTTAATGAGGTCTATGGGTCTAATAACACTAATAACAGCATGTTGAAATACCATTGATCCCAGTATTGTGATTAATGTAACTTACATAAGTTGTTACCTATTCTAAAAAAGGTTGTACATATTCCAAAAGGTTGAATACACTTTAACCACTTGCATGATACTAGAAGCTCCCATTACACTAGTTAACACAGGGAATAGAACACATAGACTAGTGTAGATTACATAACTAGTATTGGCTATTCTCTAAGATATCAAGAAATAAATTGGCTATTCTTTAATATTGAATGAAGGTGAGAAACCATAGATATCATGAAGGAATTTAAAGAAATATTATGATTTATAAATGTTAAATATTTTTTTGTAGAGGCTTAAATTCTGAGTAAATTTAGCTGAACTACTTTTAATATGAGATATGAACAATCAATTCTTACTAGAAGCAATGAGCCTTAATGAGGTCTACGGTTCTAATAACACCAATAATAGAATGTTGAAAGACCATTGATTTCTCTCATTCGTGGAGTGAAGAAAGTTGGCTTCAGCCCAAATACCACTATCCTTGGTAAACCTAAAGAGCGTAAGGAAGGTTTTCACCTTAGGAGACAGAGGAGAGGCCTAGTTAGTAGCTAGCTTACAGACAGTATCATACGTAGGGTGAAACTAGGTCGGTACAGACAGACATATTTCCTTATGAGTTGGTCTATGAAACATATTGTTCTGGTAGGTGTTGGTGAGGTAAATCCCCTCTGCGGATAGAGGCAATCCCACTAGCCCTAGAGTGGGTCTAGCCACAAACAATACAAACTATAATATTGATTCCTAGTTAACGAATGGACGGGTATTCGATAGATGACTTACCAAAGATCCTATGTTGTTCTTGTCGTCGAAAAGAGTGGCTCGTTCCTCGCTCTTGGTATGACAGATCATGATCCGCTCGCTTTCACGCTCGGACACCTGTACACACACAATAAATAATGACAATATACAACATACTAATTCAAATTCATAAATATTAGTCAGTAGAAGAGGACTAAATTAATTTCATTACATAAACAACATAACACAATGATGGAACCAACACCATAGTTGAGTATATTAATAAATGAAAGGAAGAGTACAACCAAGCTTCGACGATGTGGTCTCATCCAACAGGGTTCAAGCGGAGCTCGTCACATAAAGGCTCGTTGGGAATTCAAACGGGACACTCTCTATAGAGTTCTCCTTGGTTCTACCTTCTCAATAGCAATTACTCAGCTATAGCATTCTTCTCCAAGTTCAACTCCTTGGCTATATGTTCATCTAGCTTTCATAAAGGGAGAAGGCTTGTTTATATAGAGGGAGAGGGAGAGGTTAGGATCCCTATAATTATGGAAGGGAGGCCTATCTTTAAAGAGTGTTCCATGGGAGGTGGAAACCACTACCTAAAGAAAGAGATCCGTGGCTGATCAACTTAACCACTTCTAGTGACTCATCCCTAAGGTGGTTAGAAGGAAACTTCTGCCTCTAGTTTTTAAAAAACATTCCTAAAACATCTTAGTGCAGGTACTGCACTGAGACAAAGCGCCAGGTGGCATGAGCTCTAGTGAAAATATTCCACATCGACGCGAGGGGTGAACTGGCCATCCACACCAAGGCCAAAACATAGGTTTTATGTGCTTTTTTGAGGAAATGTCCAACAGGAGAAATGATTTCGTTATGCAGAAGGATGCAAAGAGGGTGTTTGAAAAGTATGACACTATTCACAAGTCACGGGAATGACCCTCCAATATGCGGGACAAGGGATTGCAGGGATGGTGACAAAATGTTGTGTAACAGACGCCCCCTAAAGCATGAGGTCCGAGAGAGAGGGAGGGGTGAAATGCTTTATGAGAACGCATTCAACCCAAACATTGTTGTCAGCAAACCTGCAAGTACAAATACAACTGATATCTCTGATACATGATATGTGGCATGGGCGCAACCATCCATAATAGAGTACATAAAAAGTGAGATCTGAGGTATGGACGCAAACATCCAGCAATAAGGATCAAAAAATAGACTCAAGTATGGTCACAACCATCCAATCAGAAGAGTCATGTGACAAGTCATAATAATCCAAAAAGAACCTGCAGCCTGGATTTCATCAGACAAAACCCAGGGTCTTGCGCTCCATCTCGACCCGAACAAAGTATAAGTTTGAGCATGTGAATAGATGAGTTGAAGTCGAACATTCAGGAACATTGTCTGATTACCATCCAATAATGAGAGTTGTTAACAGACGTGAGAGAAACCACCAATAATGACAATGGCTCTCAAGGTAAAAAAGGTACAATTCACAGAATGTGAATAGTGATCTACCGTCAAACACCCATAGAATCATCGAATTGAAGGCCGATGATGTTAGCCTTGTGTCGGATGCAAAGAACCTACCATTAAAGCATGCAGGCTCCAAGGCACCTGAAGGTAGACTCTAGATAAGCTTCTTGGAAAATGAGCCGAAGTCGACATGAAGCGACCTGGTCAAAGGAGGGCCATGATGTTTCCCACATCATCGACACGAGATAGAGGAATATGATGATTTGTGAATTAAGACCAATAGAGAATCAGAGGGAGGTTGAAAATTGCAGAGTAAAAACTCCTCTTGAACATATCGGCGACACGACACTGGATTTGGTAGTATTTGATATCAAGTGATCTAAGGTCATGGTGACGTGGAAAAGAGCAGATGATCGATCAAAAGAGATTACCCAAACCCATGGAGGCAAACAAATGATGAAGTGAGATGTCCCCAACTCAACACGAATGCAAACAAGTGCCATGTTCAAGAGTGACATATTTTCAACTAAAGTCTTCTTCCATTTTCCCCCACCATTTCTGGCTAGTACCCCAATTATAATTGTAAACAAGCTTGAAGGGGATAACATATTCTTGCAATGTAAGTTTGTCCTTCGGACAAATCCAACCTAGTACATTTTACGAGCGCTAAGAAGGAGGAACTCGAGTAACGTCATAACTACAAAGTCCGATGTCATCAGTTTTTAACAAGTCTGACAAAGGGAGAACTCGACATATTTCCCTGTTTAGTGAGTTTGAAAAGAAAGAAGAAAAGAAAACTCCAGCAAGTCCCTTTTCGTAAATAGTTTCTCAGATCCAAAAACGTAGAAAACAACCCTCGAGAGAACCTCTTAGTCACGATAGGCTAAGGTATTCCTTTTTCGTAAATAATCTATCCCAGCCTGAAAAAGGGGTAAATGTATAATGGGTAGATATCGTTTCGCAGCCATTTAACAAGTTCAAAATGAAAAGCGTCTTGGCAATATTTTCAGTTTTAGAGATTCAGAAAAGAGCTGAAAGGTGACTCCAGTAGTGACTTTTTTTTGTTTTTACCGAGTCCGAAAAAGTATAAAATATAATTCGTTTCTTCGTCATAACCATGTGAAAAATCTGTTGATGCACAAGAGACATGTGTAAAACCCATTTATCGAAAACAATATGATAAAATAATCGACAAATATGTTTTAAAACCTAATTTAAGATTCTGAAAAGTTATAAAATTCCATAAGTGGGAAAAATTATTTACTTTTCACTTTTACCTCTTTGTGGAGCAACAGTGACCCATTATGCCTTACGATGTTGTGGCGACGATTGCGAGTGATCTAGTGAAATGATCTTGATTACGTCAGTCTTAGGTAAGAGTTCACACCATTTGCCATATTTTAAGCTAAATTTCATTACCTTTATTTGTCATTTTGATTTCTTAGGAGAGGATTTGTCAAAATTAGGGCGCGCCCATTGGAGTTACTGTTTGCAAAACAATCGCGCCAACTGCACAACCTAAAAATCCACATAAATTTGAGGAAAATGCAGTCATTTGTTTGCAAATTTCAATGCCCAAGTAGACTAACAATGCTCATATGAACAACGTGTACAAGTACCAAGCAGAAATAATGGTGATTGAGTGGAAAGAGAGGGAACACAGTGAGGAATATGAACTTGGCATGGAGAATGATCGATGTATGGATGCCCTTAGTGGTTGTGGGCTAAATAAATTATTCCTAACACCGTGCCTCTGGGATTAGCCAAAATTGCTTCAGTATTTGATAAGCATCTAGGATAAAGACTAAGAAAAGTTCATGCTTAGAGATCAAGAGCTCGAACTCAAAGTCTCTGGTGTGTATTTTATCAAAGGATTGTCATGGACGGGTGCAGTCCCTATGTTTATCGGTACCCGTCCCTCTGGAGAAAGCATAGGGATGGTGATCGACAAGGTGTGTCAAGGGGCATGCAAAGGAACAGGGAGTGGAAAGGTTGACATCAAAACCATCCCATATCTGGCACTAAAATTATTGATGCACACTATCATGCGGGCTGTAGGATCGCAAGCACCACATGAAGCCACAAAGACACAACTGATTCTTACCCTAGACTTCCTGACCTTGACTCTCTACAACTGGGTAGAGGCCATGACTATTAACATTAAGCGGCAACTAACCAAGTTCAAGAAGACCAAAATGAATAAATTTGGGTATGGATCCATTTTGGTATCGTTATTCTTCGAATGACTACAAATATTGTAGCATTAGGAGGTCATTGTCCTGATGCCATCACTGAGACAACCACAGATGGCCTGATGGGTTGCGTTGATGCCTAGATAACGGGGCAGCCAACAGATGTCCTGGAGGCCAAAATTCTTTGATTGGCTCTGCCGACAATTGATTTTCGTGGAGGACTAGCCTTACTCTGGTACAGACTTCACCGGTGATCCAGACCTCTGGCTCTCGGAGGGAGAGGATTGGGATGAAGAACTAGGTGACACTCATTTTTTATTTTCATGCATTTATGATTTTTTGGTACATATGCATGTTCTAACAGTTAATCTTATATGTATGTAGATGTTGGCCTAGAGAGGCCTGTAGGTATTTCGCCGATAGCAAGGTGAACTCCTCAGGATTTCGATCCTCATGCTGAGGGCGGCGAGGGGGAGGAGATAGTGAAAAATATGGAGGGGATTGCCCGTGGGATTCTGGACTATGCTTGCCTTGATGATGTTCCTCAGGACTACTAGAGGCATACCATAGGGGTGTCGAGTTGTATCCACTGCCTGCTAAGGTGTTTGGTATGGGCGGTGATGTGTTATCATGAGCACCACGCTGATTAGGCACCTAGGCTTTTTATTTCCGCATATTTTTGAGAGACATGTTGTCTCGAGATGTAACTGAAACATATATATATATATATATATATATATATATATATATATATATATATATATATATATATATATATGTATATATATGTATATATATGTATATGTATGTATATGTATGTATATGTATATGTATGTATATGTATATATATATATATGTATATATATGTATATGTATATGTATATGTATATGTATATGTATATGTATATGTATATGTATATATATATATATATATATATATATATATATATATATATATATATATATATATATATATTTGGGTTTTTATGATGCACACGCTGCAAATAATCGATATATATACATCTATTTTCTACATGGGTCTATTTACATATGATGATGTTTTATAAATTGCGCAAATGTAACTCTAATACAATGTTAGCCACTGCATTAGTTAATGTATTCATTCGTCTTGGTATATGTTGATATGTGATGAAATCAAAATTTCTTTCAAGCAAACGAATACGTAAATACAATCTCAAAATGCATGGGTTTCAAACCGAATAATGACCATTAAGTTGAAGAACAATAAGCTGTGAATCTAAATTTACAAGCAATGCGAGTATGTCGAGGTTAACTACCTCGGTTAATAGTTCCAAAACAGAACTATATTCCGCAACGTTGTTTGTAGTTGGTCCTAGACAAATACCTTGTAGGTTAATCAACTCACCAGCAGGATTGTAAATTACCTAGACTGCTGAAGACAAGCTCCTGGTACTATGGGAAGCACCATTCGTGAAACCGTCATAGGGGGTAATAGACATCTGCATAAAAATCAAGACCCAATAAGCAAAAACAAGCTTAGAAAGCACATAAAACCTAAACATGCACAAAAATTAAAAAATCACCTATGTACACATATCATGCATGAATGACTCAAGCATGATAACTTTTCAGATACAACCCATTTATGGGCTATGCTAAGGAATAGCCTTCATAATCAATAAGTTGGTAAGCCCCATTCTGTAACACACATTTGACGATCTAGGGCCCATGCCACATGGGTTGGAATTTACCTGCCCCCAGCTTGTCATGAGCCTGGTCGTACAGGAGGACAAGGTCACCTTCGATAAAAGAATGAGGGGAAACTGTTTGGTCAAAGTGAGCTTTGACTCGCTTCTTTTGTTCTTTGATGACCAAAGAAGCTAAGCGATGAGTTTCATCCAATATTTCTAAATAGAGGAGAATTTATTCCTCAGGTGAAGTATTAGGCAGTAATTCGATAGCTAATTTGAGTGAAGGAATTTCACACTCAATCGGAAGAGTAGCTTCTATACCGTATAGCAACTGAAACGGGGTGAATCCGGTTGCACTGTTAATCAACGTTCTTTAAGCCCATAGAGTTGAAAAAAACATGAGATTCCAACTTGATCTATGGATCCTAATTGTTCGTTGAATCATTGTGACAAGAAATTTTTTTATGGCTTCAACCTAGCCGTTAGCTTGAGGGTAATATGGCGTTGAGCTTTCGTGATGCAGACCCAACTTAGACTTCAGCCCTACCATCATATAGTCTCAAAAATGTGAACCATGATTGGTAACGATGGCTTGAGAGAAAAAAAACTGAGTAATAACATGATTGAATATGAATTACACTATTGTCTTACCATCTGCAGCCACTGTAGGCATTACTTTGGCCCATTTTGTAAAATAATCGATGACGACGATAATATAGGCATGCCCCTTGACCGAGCGAGGGTTACATGTCATAAAATCGATGCCCCATTTGGCAGAAGGACCAACGGTAATGACAAGGTGTAAAGGAACAGGTGGTGCACGCATCTTGCATTGATATATCTGGCACGCATGGAATTTGCGTGCTACGATAATGCAGTCTTTAAAAATGGATGGCCAAAAATAGCTAGCACGAAGGATCTTCTGTGCGGTGGCATAGCTGGACATGTGACCACCACAGGCACCACTGTGGCAGTCATTTAAAACTTTCTCAGCTTCCTCGAGGGTCAGAAATCAACGGAGAATGTAATTGACTCCAACACAATAGAGGGTGTCTCCGACAATACGATAAGGTTGCGACTGATGCTGAATGCGGCGTCGGGCATCTTTCATCAACTCAGAACTAAAATTAGAAGTCGATATATACACGATGATATCACCGTACCATGGATCGAGGGTGCTAATCAAGAAAATATTTTCGTACGGAATATGATCCTCAGAATAAGAAGGAGCAGAGTCGGCAGGGAGAGAAAAAATCAGATCAGTGAAAACAAGTGATTTCTTTGATTTGGAAATAGTAATTCCAAATCAAACTCTTGGAGGATAATGATCCACTTTGAGTATTTGATTCCCAGCAATTGTCAAGACAAAATATAGGTCATGGGGTTACAATCAGAAATCACGTTTACCGTCTAGTGGAATTGCCAATTTGTTGGTGAGGTAAATCCCCTCTACAGACAGAGGAAATCCCACTAGCCCTAGAGTGGGTCTAGCCACAAACAAGAAAAGATATAATATTGATTCCTAGTTAATGAATGGATAGAGATTCAATATATGACTTACTAGAGATCCTATGCTGTTGTTGTCATTGAAAATAGTGGCTTGCTCCTTGCTCCTAGTTTGACAGATCACGATCTGCTCGCTTTCACGCTCGAAAACCTGCACACACACAAAAAACAACGACAATATAAAACATACTAATTCACATTCGTAACTATTAGTCAGTCGAAGAGGAATAAATCAATTTCATTACATAAACAACATAACACAACGATGGAACCAACACCATAGTCAAGTATATTAATAAATGAAAGGAAGAGTACAACCAAGCTTCGATGTTGCAGTCTCCTCCAACAAGGTTCAAGTGAAGTGCACCTCACAAAGGCTCATCAAGAATTCGGACGGGACTCTTTGTATGGAGTTCTCCTTGGTTCTACCTTCTCAATAGAAATTACTCAACTATAATATTCTTATCCAAGTTCAACTACTTGGCTATATGTTCAGCTAGCTTTCATAAAGGGAGAAGGCTTGTTTATATAGAGGGAGAGGGAGAGGTTAGGATCCCTATAATTATGGAAGGGAGGCCTATATTTAAGGACTGTTTCATGGGAGGTGGAAACCACTGCCTAAAGAGAAAGATCTGTGGCTAATCAACTTAACCACTTCCAGTGACTCATCCTTGAGGTGGTTAGAAGGAAACTTTCTGCTGTAATTTTTAAAAAACATTCCTAAAACAACTTGGTGTGGGCACTGCACTGGGACAGAGCACCAGGTGGCACGGGCTCTAGTGAAAATCTTCCACATCAGCGCTAGGGGTGAACTGGCCATCCACGCCAAGGCCAAAACATAGGTTTTGTGTGCTTTTTTGAGGAAATGTCCAATAGGAGAAACCATGTCCTTATGTAGAAGGATGCAAAGAAGGTGTTTGCAAAGTATGAAACTGTTCACAAGTCATGGGAATGACCCTCCAATACGTGGGACGAGGGATTCCAGGGATGGTGACAAAATGTTGTGTAACAGTAAGTGACAAAGATAGAATGATGCAGAGGTACTAATCCCATTGGTATTCTGACTACTATAGACACCATGATTCTAATAATAGGGATATGTGGCCGTATGAAACCTATGGTTGAATAGAGTAAACATACATACTTGTATATGATAGCATGTGTTGTATTCAAGCTAAGGAACCATCATAAATACCCAACCGATTCTTATCCTAGCCCGTGGTTTCTTGGGCCCGCCCATTTCATATCTTCTACCAGCCCGAGCATCCGAGGTGAAAAGAATTCTGGCTATTGGGACTAGACTGATCAAATTCTATACTAATATTTGAATGGAAGGCTCCTAATATAGAAACAAAGAAACTGTAGATATATGACAGAAGGAGCTACCTTCATTACACTAGTTAACACAAGGAATAGAACACATAGACTAGTGTAGATTACATAAGTAGTATTGGTTATTCTCTAAGCTGTCAGCATCATACGACTTAAGCTTAGAATTTCTCAAAGACAAGGAAAAATTACAGAGAGGTATTTCAAATCTTGACCAATAATTATGCACCAATCCACATTAAGGACCCCATACCCATAGCTCGGAGGCAGAGTCAGCAGGAGGGGAGGCGAGGCAAAGGAGAGGGCAGAAGGCTTAGGGTGCGCATATAGATAGGGCTTATATGCAGTGGCTTTGATCGAACAGGCTTCCCAAGGTTGAAGGCAAAAGTACGTTCAAAGTAGTAAGTTAGGCGGTCTCAGGCAGTTAGCAAGAGAATTCAATATCTGAGAAAAGAGACGAATAATTGATTTTTTATTTTATTAAAAGCTAGATTTTTTTCCATACGTACCTAGAAAGTCACATCAGAAGACGCTGAAGACAATCCCTGAAGACTCTAAAGATGCTGAGGCCATCATGGAAGAACTATGCAAACAAAAAAATCAAATTAAAATCAAATTAAAAGAAAAACAACAAAAAAAACTTACAGAAAATAGCAAATTTACATGAAATTACCTCCTTAGCACGGTACAAATCAACAAAACTCCTGCGACACAACATAAAATCAACTAAATTCGCACGGGACAATATAAAATCAACTAAATTTGTGCTGGACAATAGCAAATCAACTCAATTTGCACAGGACAGAACTCAAATACAAACGCGCAAGACAGATGTGAACAAGAAACCTAGAATAGTTTGTGCGCGATATATTTATAAAATAATAGTTCGGTCGAACTTTGTTTGCCCGTTTTCCAATCTCCAGCGAAAAATAAATTTTCCATTTTCGTCAGTACACCGTCAATGTAAACGAAAAACAAAGTTCGTCCGAACTAATTTCAAAATTTCAGCCGAACTCCTAAATAGTTCGGACGAACTTTGACAAATTTTCGGCTGAACTCCTGAATAGCTCGGCCGAACTTTGAAAAATTTTTGGCCGAAATTTGACAAATGTTCAGTCGAATGTTGACAAATGTTCGGCCCAACTATGGAGGAAAAAAGTTTTCCGCCTCGAATTCTCACAAAAGTGTTACCCATCTTCACATTTTCACCCATATATTAGTTGGATATCCACATTCAAAGAAGTTACATTGAAGGTAGAGTTATCAATGGCATAAATAAATTGGAAATAGATTCAAAACATAATGAAATTGAGACTACTTTCATAAATGGAGATAAAGGAATTATTGAAGAAACAATACATACACCCAAGTTCTCACCATGGGAGCACCAATCCCTTTTTTGGTGAATAAGGATGGCACATTGAGGTTATGTATTGAATTTAGAAAATTGAGAAAAATGATAGTGAAGGAAAAATACCCTTAACCACTATTGATGACTTATTTCATAAGCTAAAAGGAGAAAATATATTTTTCCAAGATGGACTTGAGATCGAGACTACACTCATAAATGTAGCTAAAGGAATTGTTTAAGAAACAATACATATACCAAAGTTTTTACCCTTCTAGCACCAATCCTTTTCGTGATGAAGAAGGATAGACCATTGAGGTTATGTATTGAATTTAGACAATTCAGAAAATCAACACTGAAGGAAAAATACCCTTACCCACAATTGATGATATATTTTGTTATCAGCAAAAAATGATCACTTAGACATATCTAAATAAGTGGATCTAAATACACCATGTAACATAAATTTTACCAAAGTAAAGTTTCTTTCACTACAATGAATAACTTGATAAACCATATTTTATTAAGTTGTTTCGAGTTAAAACAAGAAACCTCATGAGGAATAATTAAATAAATCATCATTTAGTAGATTTTCCTCTAGGAATAATTAATTAATTCATTATTTAGTTATTATTCCTTGTCACATTGACCCAATCATGAGAAATAGTTAGATAAATCATTGTTTATTTGATTTTTATCTAGGAATAGTTAATTAAATAATTATTCAGTTAATATTCCTTGTCAAATTTGAGTAAATCACTCAGGAATTATTAAACAAATCATTATTTGTTTATTATTCCTTAACAACTTCTTTGAAATAATAAATAGATAATTTTTTTGTTTATTATTTCTAAATAAAGGTATTTAACAAATTTAAATATATTTTCCCTCCAAAACATATAATAAAATATTCGAAGTGGTTAGATCTAGAATATGGTTAATAATGTTTTATTATTTTCAAATTTTGAGAATAAACTAATATTTTGTCATAAAATAGAGGGTTTTGTGTCCATTCCTCACCATGATCATTATCATCGCTGTTATAGTATTATTTTTGCATTTGAGCTCCCATCTGAGTTCAACACACATTTTGGGTTTCACTGATCATAGAGAGAGAAAGATACATAAATACTAAAGCATAGATGACAGCCAAAGGACCCATCCCACTTGAGGGGGATCCATAGCCATCATATCATTCTCCTTCACCGGGTGTAACAAATTCATAATATATCATTAATTATTTTATATCTCTTTTTCTATGTTGTGGGGTTTTAAATTAGTTAAAAATTTGTTGTTTAATTTATTTTGATGTTACAAATATATAATTTTGCAGGTTTCTTTTAAAATTTTATTGCATATATGAATATTTATATGGCCATATATGTTGTTAGGGCCACTAATCAATTGTGGCTTAAATAAGGTCATTTTGGTACACTTGGCGAATGATTTTATGCTAACAAATGGCGACTCCAGTGGTGTAGTTTAGATTCCTGGGTGATCAACAACTTCAACAATCAGGATATTTATTGAGCTAGTCTTTAGTCTCTTGATGTTTATTTTCAACTTTTATCCTTTTTTAGTTAAAATTCCATGTTCTGAGACTTTTCTAGTGTTTTCCATAGGTCAGAGGTACCAGCCGCAAAGGAGACGACAAATCTGACGAAACCTACCGCCCGAGAGTCAAGGAGGGAGATTTCACTTCTCTACACCAAACTGGCATTTTCTCCTCCAGGTCGTACTTTTTGGCCCAAAAAATGCGTTATCGTCTTTTTTTAGCTCAAAACCTACAATTCAGTTTTTTTTTTTCAGTATTTTTTTATTTTTATTTTTAGGGTTCGTTGACAGCATTGTTTAAGTTTGATTTACCTCTGTTTCATCCCATATTAGACATGTATATGCTTATATTGTCCCCTTGAATTATAAATAAGCCCCCTAGGGTTTGATTACACTTACAAATTTTTAGGAGTCCTCCAAGAGAGTAGGTAGTCTAAGATTTTTAGTACCTTCAGCCATTATTTTAGGGTCTGATCCATTAATTTTTGCATACCTTTAAGATAGGTTGTTTCAACATCAAAGACTCCCTCTTGATATTTTTTTGGCCTTCCCCCTTGGGGTCCGATTGTTTTCCCTAGGTTTTAAAGCTTTATCCCTATATTTTGTTGCATTTTCCCCCTTTGGTTTCTTGTTGTTTTATGCACTATTTTCAGCAGACTAGAGTCATTTGATCCCAATCCCATCAACATTAGATCTTATGGAACTTTTAGTGTGTTTTGTGTTTTTTGTCTTCCTCTCCTGGTTTCTATGTTAGAGAGCCTTGTTTGGGTGGGGTTTTTGCTTTATTTACTGTTTATTTTTCTATCATTATTTCAGTTTCATTTACAATTTCAACATTTTATTTTAGCAGCACTTTCGCGTCATCATAAAACATGAGTAATTAACCCATCGA
Organism: Pinus albicaulis; assembly: GCA_034641835.2. NCBI lineage: Eukaryota > Viridiplantae > Streptophyta > Pinopsida > Pinales > Pinaceae > Pinus > Pinus albicaulis. The sequence goes on along the minus strand of CM076578.1, from coordinate 587,078,581 downwards.
TAGTACACACTTATTTTCACACACTCACACCTAAATTGAACGAGAGCTTGGTTCATACCACCAAGCCAAAACTTAAACACACCAATTAATAACTCTAACTCATGTAGATTAAGCCCACTTGGGCATCAAGAATAAACAATATTTGTAGTTAGTTGTAGGTGTTAAACCCTTAGTTAAACTGAGAGGGGGGATGAATCAGTTTAATGCATTTATTGAATTTTTAACTCATCTTTTAAACTTATTTAAATCTTCATTTCATGATCAAATTAATTTATAACGAAACAATAATCTTTATATTTGAGCAGCAAGTATTAAGTATATTAAATATAGAACATCAACACATAATCAACATGCACATAGACAACAGATATAAGTGGAAACCCATAAGGGATAAAACCACATCTTATTATTGTTTTGATGGAAAGGCAAGCTCCAAATCCCTCTCACCCCTTATTTTCTATAGGCTCCAACCTACAGGAGGCTACTACCTCAAATTATGCAAGCTACAACTTACAATGAAGCTCTAAATCCCCTCTATTTTCTACAGGCTACAACCCACAGGAGGCTCCTACCTCAACCAGCTACAAATGGACATTTATAAAGCTACAACTTGATACTAACACTACATTAAAATCATATGTTGATTTACCTGGATATCAACAATGTTTTACTCTTTCTTCACTATTGTCCTTCCAGCCTTCAAATCTGCTTTATATTAGCTCTGGATCTTCATAGCTTCTATATCATCTCTTTCTTATTCTTCCACTCTCTAACCTCTCTATTCTCATTAAAATAGCATAATTTATAGAGATTAATTCATGGATGTTTTCATTCCATATGGAAATATGAAATGAATAGATATGACTCTTTGCCTTCCACCCTCTCATTTCCTCGCTCAACATATTCAGGATGTTGCAACAATATATACTCATTTCAGTATTAAAATGGATTTTTATTTTCCTATGGAGGATTTCCTTTGAATCACAAACAATATAAATTAATTAATACATTTACAATTACAATCATTTATTTTACTCAGCCCTTTCAGTTTCTAAGCTTTGGTGTGCATTTGTCCTCTTCTACTTGCTGTCCTTTTGTATTTTCTGTTTCTGCAGTTATATTTCAACTGTGTTGCATAACTTCCATTTTTTCTTGACTCAACCCATGTTGTTGCATTATTCGGTACGATGTCAGGTCCTTTTACTTGCTCGAGCCTTTACTTGTTGTGTTCAGACTTTCTTTTGTTACCCGAGTCTTTTCTTCTGCGTTCATCCTTTTTGTTTGCTTTACTAACGTAATACTTTTCTGCATGAGCTTCCTGGTCCTTTGTTATGTGTTCAGGTCATTTATTTGTTACCTGTGTGGTATGGCCCACATAAACTCCCTTTTAACACAACGGAATCCAATTTTGGCGTTTGTTCCACATAGATACGTTAGTGATCAAACAACACATACAAGTTTAGCAATCAACCACGCATATTAACATACATACTTATAGCAATAAAATAGCAAACATGCCATATATAATTTCAAACCAATGCGTAAAACCCAAACCAATGCAAATACAGGGGATTTTCCTACCGAAGGATCCCACTATACCTTGAACCAATCACATCTCATCGCAAATACTTTCCTGCAAGTTTCTCACTCTATCAATAATGATAAACCATAAACCATGCAATATGCGATATTGCATAGTGCTTCCACGTGTCCTTCTCCACTCCACATCGCATACAACATATATTACCGTGCGAGCAACTTTAAAATCTAAACTCTATTTCTTGCAGGATGAGATGTTGTGCAGGGCCAACATGTGTCCCTCCACTTCACATCGCAGAACTTTAAACTTCCCTTGTGGTCACCTTACCGCTATCCCCTAAACGTTGCGATGTGCGATATCGATTCCACACCGCTGCAATCTCCACTGTTGTTTTGTCCTGGATCTGATGGTCCATGGAATGTCCCCTTCGATTCACTTCGCATCGCAAACTAATAATCTTAAATTGCGAAAAATCTTAACCGATACTCCTATTTTCTGCGATCTGCAGTATGCGGGCTAGGTCCATGTCATATTGCCATGTCACCTTGTAATGTCACCACCACATCACCTTGCCATTTCATCGTAAATTACCTGCGATCTGTGGGGTCGATGCCACGTCATCTGACATGTCAGCTTGCCACGTCACTACCACGTCATATCCACATCACTTCCACATCATATTGCCACGTCATCACAAATTACATGTAGTCTGTAGGGTTGGGGCCATGTCATCTGCCACATCAGCTTGTCACATCACTGCCATGTCATATCCACATCACTACCACATCATGTTGTCATCGCTTGCACTTTACATCGCAACTTAAATAGCTTATCGTGTGAAATATTAGCACTAAACACAAAAATCATCGATGTGCAATATGCAATTTAATCTCCATCGTCCATCTCTCGCCTTCAATTTTGCAATATAAACCTCACCATCTGCTCACCCTTCACGCGAATCTTCTTCATCTCTTTTTCCCGCTCTGATATATACCGTTAATTCATAATACTTTGGTTCTACGATTCGATCTTTGCCGTCCGATCACCTCCCTTGGAATTTTTCTAAGATTTTTCTGCCTTATTCGATTTTACTTTTTTCAGCTGTCGCCACTCCTATGCATCTCTACTATCCTTCCCAAGCTTTATTCAATTCCTAGGTGTGTTGATCTCTCCTGAGCTTGTTATTCTATTCTCTATTCACTTCGACTTGGGATTCTTATGCTTGTTGCACGCCTTTGTTGCTTCTCTGTTGCCTTCGCTCCCTCTATTTCCTCTACTTCTTTGCTACTTCTATGAATCTCTCTTGAGTTTGTTCTTATGGTTATTCGTATAACCATTACACCATCTTGAGCTTTCATTTGTTTCCTTTTCTACCTCTCCTGCCTCTGCTTCTTTGTTGCCTCTGCTACCTCTACTTCTTTGCTTCTTTGATGCCTCTGTTTCTTTACTTCTTTGTTGCTTTTGCTTCTTTGTGTATTTTTTCCTGATCTACTTCTTTGTCTTATTGCTGGTTCTGGTGCTACTCCTTTGTGTTCCTTTTCCATCAATGACAATATTTCCAACAGTCTCCCCCTTTGCCATTGATTGTAATACTCCAATACTTCCTCTAGGACTCCCCCCCCCTTTCATCCTTTCATTTAGAAGAGCCTTTTTTCTTCTTCTTTCTTTTCCTCCCCCTTTGAAATCAATGGCAACGGGTTGTACATTTCTGAGTGAGGTTTCCATATTTGCATTATTTCTCTCTGAGTTATGTATAGGATTTTTTCTTCTGCCCTTATACCTTTCTGCTCCAGACAAGTGTACCAGAGTTGTTGGGAGAAAAATTTGAAAATTATTGAGATTGCATGGAAGGCTTGTCAGCATAGAATTTTCTATACTTATGTCCCTTACAGCTTGATAGAGGTGATATGAGCTGAATGTTTGATGTACTTCTATCATGATACTCCGATCTTGAGGACCTAAACCATACCACTGCTCCATAGCTCTAGCTTTCCTGTGACAACTTCTATGGGCTTCCCTCCCCCTGGAATGATGTTTCTTGGCTGATAGTGACTTATCTACTGGACTATTTACGTTCCTTATATGGCATTCTTTGCTGGTGTATCATCATTTCTTTTTAATTTTTTTCTAGATCATATCATAGAGTATCATATGCAGACACTAACCCTAGTTTTTCTTTTAGATATTTGAATGGTTCTTTAGCAAAAGGTTTTGTGAATGTGTCTGTTATTTGTTCCTTTGTTGTTACATACTCCATCTTTACTACTTTATGTGCTACTTTTTCTCTGAGGAAGTGGTACTCTATTGGGATGTGCTTGGTTTTCGAATGAAGTATTGGATTTTTTGATATACTTATTTCACTTGTATTGTCACATTTGATAGAAATGGGTTCATTGATGCTTACCTTGATGTCTTGGAGAGTTATTTTCATCCACATTACTTGTGTGCAACAAGATGATGCTTCTATGTATTCCACTTCTATTGTAGACAGAGAGACAAATGTTTGTTTCTTGCTTAACCATGCCACTAGACTTTCTCCCAATTATAATGCACCTCCACTTGTGCTTTACCTGTCATCCACACAGTTGTCCCAATATCCATTTTTATATGTTTTCAATGTGAAGTATTTGCCTTTGGGATACCATAGGCCAAAATGTGTAGTTTCTTGCAGATATATAAATATCCTCTTGAATGCTAGCAAGTGATTTTGTTTTGGTGCTGCTTGATATCTTGCCACAATTCCTACAGCCAACATAATGTTTGGTATAGAGGTAGTTAGGTATAGCATACTTTTGATCATAGATCTGCAAAGTCTTTGATCTACATCTGCGGATCCATCATCGGCACATAGCTTGCATCAAGTGATCATGGGATTTGACACAAGTTTGCAGTCTTCCATTTGGAACCTTTTTAACATGTCTCTTAAGTATTTTTTATTGTGAAATGAATATTCCTATGTTCTTTTGTAGAATTTCATGTCCTAAGTAGAAGGTAATCTCTCCAATCATCGACCTCTCGAATTATGAATTCATCTCTCTAAAAATATTTTTCTATCTCATCTTTGTTGCTACCAAACATGATGTCATCTACATATACTACTACAATTAAGAATTCATTTTCATCATCCTTTATTACAGATTGTTGTCTACTCCTCCTTTACTGAAACCTTGTTTTTGTAAGTATTTTTCCAGCCTAGAATACCGTGCATGTGGAGCTTATTTGAGACCATATAAGGCTTTGTTGAATCTGCACACATAGGCGTGTTTATCTATTAAGGAAAATCCTATAGGTTGTTCCATGTAGACTTCTTCCTCTAGATATACATTCAAGAAGGCATACTTCACGTCCATTTGATATACCTTGAAATTATGATAGCATGCAAAATCCAAAAAAAAATTAGTTGCTTCCATTCTTGCTATAGGGGAAAAAGTTTCATCATAATCAAGTCCTTCGATTTGAGAGTATCCCTTGCATACAAGTCTAGCTTTATTTCTGATTACTTGACCTTGTTCATTCATCTTATTCTTGAATATCCACTTTGTTCCAATGACATTTTTCCCAATGGGTCTGGGAATTAACTCCTAGGTCTTGTTCTTCTCAATTTGGTCTAGTTCTTCATTCATATAATTTACCCAATTTTTTTTTTTTTTTGGCTTCATATAAATTCTTTGGTTCTATGTGTGACAACAAGGCTAGGTACACTTCCTCAGTTTGTTCAGCTAGATGACTCCTAGTTTGGACTCCTACACTCTTGTCTCAATGATTTGATCTTCAGGATGGTTCTTCTGAGTGGGTCTCGAGGGTACTTTTGTGTTTAATTCAGTACCTTCTGTTGTCTTACTATTTTCTTCATTTTCTTGATTCTCATATTCATGATCATCTGGAGGACTGGTGCAACTTGTGCTTCTAGTTTTGGTTGGCTCATCTTCATCGAATCTCACATCAATGATTTCCACAATTTTATGCAATCTTTTGTTGTAGCACATGTATCCCTTACTCTTGGATGCATATCCCAAAAATATTCCTTCATCATCTCTTGAATCATACTTACCCAATTTTTCATCATTATTCTTTATGAAACATTTACTGCCAAAGACTCTAAAGTGGTTGATTGATGCCAGTTTCCCATGCCACAATTCATATTGAGTCTTGTCACTATTTGGTCTAAGGTAAGCTTGATTAAGAATATAAATAGCTATGTGTACTGCTTCTGCATAGTAGGTTTGGGGGATGTTACTTTCTTGCATCATGGCTCTGGAAATATATTGTACTGAACTATTTTTCCTCTCTGCCACTTGATTTTGTTGAGGTGTATGAGCAATTGTAAACTGTTGCTTTATCGCACATTCATTGCATAGGTCTATAAAATCATCGTCTATGAATTCGCCTCCTCTATCTGGTCTGAGGCATTTTATCTTACATCCAGTTTGATTTTCGGTGAGTGCCTTGAATATATTAAATTTCTCAAATGTTTTGGATTATATTTGAGAAATTCCACCCATGTAAATCTGGAAAAATAATCTATTATCAACATGAAATACGATTCTCCACCTAGTGCATTAGTTCTTGAAGGTCCACACAGGTCCATGTGCACGAGCTGAAGAGTCTGACCTATAGATAATTGGCATTTAGCTTTGAATGATGTGTGTGTTTGTTTTCCTAGTTGCTAGGACTTACATAGGCTATTTGGAGGCTTCTTTATTTTAGGAAAATCTCTGACAACTTTCTTCTTTCTCATTTTGATGACGTGGTCAAAGTTTAGATGCCCCAATCTACTATGCTATAACCAAGATTCGTCAAGTTTGCTGATGTGGCATGGTTCATTCTCTTATTATAATATATATAAATTAATCTCTATTTGTACACCTTTGATCAGGGTCTTCCCTGTGGTGATAGACCTTACTTCACAATCTTGGGCTATGAAAAGGACCTCACAGCCTTTATCACACATTTGACTAACACTTAACAGATTGGCTTTCAGACCATCCACAAATAGTACATCCTGAGCCTCTCCCCTTTTATTATTCAGGCTAACTGAGCCTTTTCCCTTGATTTCCCCTACTCTATCATTGTGAAACGATACATTTCTAGATATCTTTTCATCAAAATTTATAAACTTTCTTCGGTCTCCAACCATATGTTTTGAACACCCACTATCCAGATACCATTGGCTTTCTGATATTGAGCTATTAGAAATAGATCACACATATTTAGCTTCTTTTTCCATTGCATGCAATTGTTTGTTTGGTAAATTTTATGAGGAGTTGCACCACAATATTTGAGAGGACATTTGAGAGACTTGTGCCCAATTTTATGGAAGCAAAAACATTTGATTGTATTTCTGAATGGATTATGTATTTCAGTGAATCCACCATTTTTCTTAATCCCCCTTGAGTTTCCATACACCAATATCTGTATAAACGTTCTACACTCCATGGCTTTATGATTGAACCCTTTACAATAAAAACAATACCCATGGAAGTAGTATATGTCTCTAGTAGAGAGAGTTATTTGAGGTAATCTTTTCATTTGTTGCTTATTTTGATGGTTGGACCAGATTTTCTTTGTATTACCATATGCTGCAATATGTCCAAGTTTGTGGTAGGTGAAGCAAGTGATACTTCTCATAGGAGGAACAAACCTCCTTTGAAATCTTCCAAATTTTCTCATTTCATCCTTAGGAGCGCATGAGTCTTTTGAAGTTGATTGTTTCTTCGTTTATTTCTTTGTCATTTGAGATTACTGGTTGTTTCTGATTGTTTCATTATATATCATGGTCTTATTTTTTTCTGATTCTATGGATTCCCTTTTTGCTACTTCATTATCCTTTAAAACTTTTACAAAAATGATATTCTTGTTATCTTCTAAATTGGATTTGTTGGTTTCTCCTTCATATCCTATCGCAGCCTTTATATGAGGAGATATTTGAGCATTAATAATTTTGTCTGAATGACCAGAGCTTTTCATTTCAGAAATATATATAGTTAATTTAATTTGGACCTTTCCTAATTTCTTCCTTAGGCTTACCACTTCCTCTTCCATCTTTTCTCGCTCCTAATTTTTCTCCTTTATTTCTCTTTTCAGAATATCCTCTATTTTCCTTAATTCTTCTAGTTAAATCTTCAATTTAATAAGATCTTATGAATTTGGTTCTATCTTTGCATATTTTAGAAGAATCTTTTTTTTTTTCTTACTCTTAAGTTTTCTTCTTTCCTCCAGGGCCCTAATTAGTACCCCCTCAAGATCTAGCTCATCTTCGTCTTAAAATTATAGGAGATCTTCCTCAAGCTCTTCCTTGGCCATCAAAATGAATTTTGATGTTCCTTTTTCATTGGGGGATTAATCTGAACTCTCAGATGCACTACTCTCTTGTTGATCATAGAATGATATTCTTCGATTAAATCTATTCCCTTTCAGCCTATTACTGAAATTGGTTTTCTCTTTCCCTCTTGACTGATTCTCCATTCCCTTGTGAGGACATTTAGATGCATAATGACCCACTCTTCCACAGTTAAAGCACTTAAATGGAATTTTACGTTTATACTTACCTGTGCCTCTCTCCAGTCTCCTGACAACTTTGGCCTCTTCTTCATCATAGCAGGAGCATGCACCCTTCTTCTCTTCTCTACACACATCAGCCTTAAAGGTTACCTCTCTCACATTTGACTTCCCTATTGGAAGTCTCATCTCATAGGCCATCAATTTTCCAAGAAATTGGTTCATGGTCAATGTTTCCCAGTTTATTGTTTCTTCTATGTCAGAAACCTTAGGGTTAAACCTGGATGGTAAAAATCTCAATATATTTTGTACAATTACACATTCCTTAATGGTTTCCCCTAGAGCTTTCATGTTATTCACGATTTCAACAACCTTTAATAAGAAACTAGCTATATCTTCATCTTCATTGATCTTTACATTTTCAAGCTAAGCTCTATAGGCCTATAGTTTAGCCATCTTCACCTTTTTATATACCTCATGGATATTTTCCAATGTATCCCATATTTCTATGTTTGTCTTACTGTGCATTAATTTGATGAATTATTACTCACGTAGACCACTGAAGAGTGCATTCATTGCTTTTACATTAGCTATGAAATCTTGTTTCGCTTATTTCTCTATGTCAGTATCCTTTGGATCATATCTTAGTTCCACAACAGCCCAAAATTATATTCCTATAGACATTATGTATGTCCTCATTCTTATTTTCTGGAAGGCATAGTTTGTGCCAATAAACAAAGGGGATTTATTTGTTGATCATCCTTCTAGGCTAACCATCTTGGGGGCCTAGTATCTCCATTCATTTGTTAAAGTGATACATAAGTAACTCGCTCTGATACCAATTGTTGAACCCTTAGTAAAACTGAGAGGGGGGGTGAATCAGTTTAATGCATTTATGGACTTTTTAATCCATCTTTTAAACTTATTTACACCTTCATTTCATGATCAATTTAATGTATAATGAAACATTAAGCTTAATATGTGAGCAACAAGTATTGAGTAGATTAAATACATAACATCAACACATAATCAACATGCACATACACAAAAGATATAAGTGGAAACCCATAAGGGAGAAAACTAATTATTGTTGTGATGCAAAGGAAAGCTCCAACTCCCTCTCACCACTGATTTTCTATAGGCTCCAACCTACAGGAGGCTACTACCTCAAATTCTGCATGCTACAACATACAAGGAAGATCCAAATCCCCTCTATTTTCTATAGGCTATAACCCACATGAGGCTCCTACCTCAACCAGCTAGAACTAGACATCTATCAAGCTACAAATTGATATGGAATCACCAACTTCCTCACACTACATTAAAATCATATGTTTATTTACCTAGATATCAACTCTATTTTACTCCTTCTTCACTATTGTCCTTCCAGCCTTCAAATCTACTTTATATTAGCTCTGGATCTTGACATCTTCTCTATCAACTCTTTCTTATTCTTCCACTCTATAACATCTCTATGCTCATTACAATAATATCATTTATAGAGATTAATTCATGGTTGTTTACATTCCATATGTAAATATGAAATGAATAGATATGACTCTTTTCCATCCACCCTCTCATTTCCTCGCTCAACATATTCAGGATGTTACAACACTATATACTCATTTCAGTATTAAAATGGAGTTTTTCTTTGCATACAGAGACTTGCCTTTGCATCACAAACAATATAAATTAATTAATACATTTATAGTTACAATAAATTATTTTACTCAGCCCTTTCAGTTTATAAGCTTTGTTGTGCGTTTGTCCTCTTCTACTTGTTGTCCTTTTGTCTTTTCTGTTTCAGCAGTTATATTTCAACTGTGTTGCATAACTGCCCTTTTTTCCCGACTCAACCCATGTTGTTGCATTGTTCTATATGAGTTCGGGTCCTTTTACTTGCCCAAACATTTACTTTTTGTGTTCAAACTTTTCTTTTGTTACCCAAGTCTTTTCTTCCGCGTTCAGCCTTTTCATTTGCCTTACTACCACAACACTATTATGCATGAGCTTCCTGGTCCTTTGTTCTGAATTCAGGTCATTTATTCGTGACCTCTGGGGTATGGCCCACAAACTCCCTTTTAACACAACGAAGTCCAATTTCATCATTTGTTCTGCATACATACATTAGCTATCAAACAACGCATATACATTTAGCAATCAACTATGTGTATTAACATAGATACTTTTAGCAATCAAACAACACAAACATAACATACACAGTCTATATATAAGTCCAAACCAATGCGTAACCTCAAACCAATGCAATTACATGAGATTTTCCTACCGAAGGGTCCCACTGTACCTTGAACCAATGACATATCATCGCAAATACTTGCACCCAAGTTTCCCACTCTATCGATAATGATAAACCATAAACCATATATTTCCATGTGCCCTTCTCCACTTCACATTGCATACAACATATATTACCATACGAACAACCTTAAAAGTTAAATTCTATTTATTGTGGGATATGATGTTGCATAGGGTCGACACGTGTCCCTCTACTTCACATCGCAAAACTTAAACTTCCCTTGTGGTCACCTTACTACTATCCCCTAAACACTGCGATGTGCGCTATCACTTCTAGGTCACTACAATATCCACTGTTGGTTTGTCCTGGATCCGACGGTCAACACAATGTCCCCTTCGATTCACTTTTCATCACAAACTAATAATATTAACTTGTGAAAACTACGTGCGGTATGCGGGCCAGGTCCACGTCACCCTGTCATGTCACCGCCATGTCACCTTTCCATGTCATCATAAATTACCTAAGATCTGTGGGGTTTGGCCATGTCATCTGCCATGTCAGCTTTCCATTGGACTGCCATGTCATATTTCCACATCATTATAAATTACCTGTGGTCTGTGGAGTCGAGGCCACATCATCTACCATGTGAACTTGCCACATCACTGCTACGTCATGTCCACATCACTACCATGTCATCTTGCCATCGCCTGCACTTTGCATCGAAACTTAAATAGCTTATTGTGCAAAGTATTAGCACTAAACACAAAAATCTTCGATGTGCGATATGAAATTTAATCTTCTTCATCCATCTCTCGCCTTCACTTTTGTGATCTAATCCTAACTGTCTGCTCATCATTCACGTCACTCTTCTTCATCTCTTCTTCCTTCTCTGATCTCTACCATTAATTCTTAATAATTTGATTCTGCAATTTTATCTTTGTCATCCGATCGCCTCCCTTGGAATTATTCTAAGATTTTCCTGCCTTAGTCAATTTTCCTTCTTTCAGCTGTCATCACTCCTCTGCATCTCTGTTATCCTTCGCAAGATTTATTCAGTTTCTAAGTACGTTGATATCTCTCAATCTTGTTCTTCTATTAACTATTCACTCTGACTTGGGATTCTTATGCTTGTTGCACACCTTTTCTTCTTCTTTGTTTCCTTCATTGCCTATGCTGCCTCTGTGTCTTTGCTGCTTCTGCGAATCTCTCCTGATTTCGTTCTTCTAGTTATTCATATAAACATTACACCATCTCGATCTTTCATTTGTGCCTTTAGTACCTCTGGTGCCTTTGCTTCTTTGTTGCCTTTTCTACCTCTTCTTCTTTTCTTCTTTGCTGCCTCTACTTCTTTGATTCTTTGCTTCCTCTGCTTCTTTGAACATTGTTTCCTGATCTACTCCTTTCTCTTATTGTTGGTTCTAGTGATGGTCCTTTGTGCTCCTTTTCCATCAATGAAAATATTTCCAACAGTAGGATTGGTGAGTTAGCCTTGCAATAACACCCATCGATTGCATACATTAAGAAATAGAATGTTGAGTTAATAGGGAGCTTAAAATCCTTCACCATCCCACGGTCAAAGCCAGAGTGCCTTAGAAACCTGTTTCAGTGGGGCTTGGGCTAGGACATCGTGCAAATAATTATCCTCGAGGCTACCCAACCAATGATAGGGAATTCCACGTGTTTTCTGATTTACGAAGTAGCTCAAGACTCAACCACCCCCATTAGATGAAGGTAACCTTAGTGACCAATATTAGGAAAAATCCTTATAGGAATGACTGTGAGAAGTAATTAGTTCTCTACACTACCTTTCTATGTGAAAGGGCATCTAAAACAATATAATATAGGAGTTTTGAGGTTTTAGATCACCTTTAGGCTAGAGATCATTTTTATTGTGATAGGACGGGATTTCTTGCATGAGTTTAGCTCACAAAATGGTTAGTTTAGACTTGGCACCACTACACTACGTGTTTTCTTGTTTTTTGGTATGCTTCTATTTCCATCACTTTCTAGTCTTTAGTGTCATCCGTGTCTTGACATAATTGTGCCCGCAAGGCATATTCCATGGATATTTGAGGTCTCCATCCTCAGTTTCCATTAGTACATATTTCTCCAGCTCATCGGGTTATAAATAATCCTCCTAGTCCTCCACCGAGTCCCTCTCATGACTCAGATTCTTCTTATTGATCGAGTTCTTCCTCTAATTCAACATCTTCTAATCCTCATATCACCACCATGTTTGGAACCAATGCAGGACCGGGACCCAAAGGTGGTATCCCTGGTCCTAATCTGGGCCCTACCACTAGTGAAACTGTTACAACTATGGTTGTCACCACTCAATTTCTCCCCTTTATAGGTAATCTAAGTCTCCTAGATTTTAACCATCTTATAAATGATCCTATTTATCATGATATTGTTTGCGCAAATATGCCAACCAAGATTCCTTATGACATCCCCAATTTTTAGGGAAACAGTGGAGAGGACCCCACTAATCATGTTCGCTCCTTCTGCATGTGGTGCTCATCAAACTCCATCACTGATGACTCCATTCATCCTCGGTTATTCCAATTCACGCTTAGTGGAGATGCTGCAAATTGGTACATAGAACAAAAATCCCCATCTCATTCCACTTTTTCAACTCTTGTTAAAGAGTTTCTGTCATATTTCCAGTTACCCCTCCGTTACGATAAAGTAACCAAGTTGTTGACCACATTCTATCACACTTCTGCCACTGCACTTTCTAACCATATACAAGAATGGTGTAGAAGAAGGAGCATGTGTAGAGCTCCTATGTCTGATTATTGTGTCTATATGGATTGATTTATTAGAAGGCTCTTAGCTCCCATAGGTAAATATGTTGCATCTCACTTTCCTTAGACCGAGGAAGAATCTCTCTCCATATTTCTTTAAAATATGGCTTGATTTATCCCCAGTCAACTTATGTTTATACAATTTTACCAGATGTTCCTAGACCTGGTGGTGCCACTGCACTAGGGGAATCTCACGTCGCCGACAGTATCGTTGGATCCCTTTTGAACCCATTACAATATGCTCCTCCTTATATGAGTTATGGTCACCCTTAGGGGTGGACCAATTCCTCCAACACTTATACCCCTCCTCTAGGAAACTTGTATTTTAGTTAAGCATGTATTATGAATTTTCCCAACCACATCAATAAATTATAGGGCCAGTTGTTTCTCAACCTGTTCACCAGAATGTTTCCCCATCTTCATATTATCCTTATGCACCTCCCAACACTCTAGACCCTCTGACATCACCGACTCCACCTCCCACACCTTCTCAACCTCTGCCACAATAGCCACCTCCTCCTCAAGGTATAGTTTATGATAAAACAAGCACGACTAATCCCCCTAATTCCAAGAACAAGAAAAAGGGGAAAGGAAACCATAACTGACAAACACAGGGTAACCACGGTCCCCAAGGCACTCAACCAAATGCACCCGAGGGGAGCCAGAAAAATAATGCAACTAAGTAACAAGGTGATTAGCCCAAGTAGAAAAAGACTATTCATACAAATAAGCCTTGTGCATGTTGTGGTGTATATGTCCATTATACACATGATTGTCCCTGTTTACCCTAGATGCAACAAATGTGGGATTCCCAAGCAACGTCTTAAGCACAGCAACCGATGTCATCACGTCCTCCGAATAGTGCTCCAACTCAATTGATTGTGCTCACTAATCATTTCCATAAGAAAATATATCTCACTTCCCAACCTTCGTAAGGTTAAGGTGCCCCCCCCCCCCAACTTCAGTAATATGGTCACATTGATTACTAGATTCTCATGATGAACTCTAATGAGGTTAATACCGCTAATGTCAACCTTCAAACCTGGTCGCGCGAGCATGATAAGAAACATTCTACGTCTGTAACTGAGTCCCAAAAAAAAGTGTCCACTGAGTCCATTTCGACACCAAATGGTCCCTTACATATCCCTAAGCCTAAGGTAGAGGTCATACCAAAGATCTCAAAAGGGCCATTACACAGTAATACTGCTTCAACCAAAGCCACCCATACATACAATATAGTATATGACTTGGTGTAGTCTCCTGCCACCATGTCAATGTTGGTAGTTCTCCAAATGTGCCCATCCCAAAGAAAATATCTACTTTCTGCTCTAGGCATCATGGACCCTTAAGATAATTTCTTGATCATATTTTATGTTGAAAAGTCAGAACATCCACCTCTACCCTCATCTGTTTCTTTTCAAATACTTGTCACCATTTGAAATGCCACTATTCAATAGGTATATCATAGATGAAGGAACATCCACATGTGTGATTTCCGCCACTTTTTCGAAGCTACTTGGATTACCTTATTTTTCCCAATCAACATCACTTTATGTGCTTGGAACAGTCACCCTTCATAGCCCCTTGGCATGTATCAGAATTATCCTATTACAGTTACAGGAAAGACTGTTTGTATTGACATGGAATTCATTCATGCCCACTTTGATTAAAATATTATTTTGGTTCCTATTTACACCTATGCTATGTTAGTTGTCGCATCTTCGGTTCACCATAAGATGTGCTTTCCCCATAATGGAAATATTGTTACCATCGATTAGTTGACATATTATGATATGAAGTATTATACATCACCCCATTCTACCATATCATTGATGATTATAGATCAACCTGTCTCACCTATCATCAATATCCCTCCAATATTCTATAAAGATTCCACATATCTTGGTGTATATCATGTTCTAGCAGCTACCCCTTCTAAGCCCAGACCATCCACTATTTGCATGTTGCAAGCATCACGGGCTAGCCACAAGCAATCCGGTATGACTATCTAGCATCCAACACCTTCACAACCTATTTTTTTTTACTCAACCCAACCAGTAGGACCAAATCCTCAAGGGCGTTCTCTTTCCCTTGGTGTCTCTCCTCATCTTTTTCAACCAAGAATAGTTTCCCCAAGTATTAATCATTCAGGAGGCATTCCTCTAGGCCATTCTCCTCTAGGTCATATACCATTTTTATCTCCCCCATATGGAGTCTTTTCTGTGCCTATCATGGCTACATTTAGTTTACCAAATTTGACCCTCAAGATCCTAGTCTGGTACATTGATCCCTGACCAATAAATCCACCTAACCAACTTAAACCATATAACGCTTTCACCTCAGTTCAACTGGTCGCGATGACCCATTCCTTTTCTTAAGTTCCATTGCAACCTCAATAGAAACCCAGTCCTCTCGCGAAAACATCTATTGAGGGGGAAAAGAAAAAAATAAGGAACCTAAGGACAAGGCTCGCCAAACAACTCCAATTCCACCTAAGCCTTAAAAGCCTACTCCACCATGTGATTTGTGTGATGTTGTTGGGCATGCCACCAATAACTGTCCTAAGCTCCCTCGTCTCAAACTTGTGGTTGGCGATACATTTCCTGACTCTAACATCCCAAACGTTCATGTTACCTTACTTGAGTTTGCGAAAAGAAACAAGTTGTTACACACAAAACACCCATGCGCTTTGTGTGCAAATTATGGCCACTATTCCCACCATTGCACTTCGCTAAAAGAATTTTGTGATACCCTTCAATTTTTTTTTTAAATATAGGCGGCTCTTAGTGCATCATATAGTCCACTACTTGTGAATTACTCAAATATTACACCAGAATCAGAGGAATCCAGTCCACCCATTGTGATACCTCCCCTCGATGTCAAGATGGTGGACTAGTCGGTCGCTATTCTCTATATGTCATCATCCATGAGATCCTTGAGGTAAGATACCTTTGTGCCATCCCATAGTGCTTCTGTCAAACCTACATCATCGAACACCCTAGTCTCAACATCGATAGATGTTTCATCTACTAGCTCTTCGACTAACCCTAGTGACGATGGGTATGTGAACCATATTTCTCATGATGATGCACAAAGTAGCGCCACTGCATCAAGTGGTCTCCCTTCCTCCAGCCCTCCCATCTTCCATTCTGATGAAGAATTATGGAAGCCATGACCACCCTTGATTTTCCCTGGGATGATATGCACCATCATGTGTACTTCCTTCCATAGACAATCCATGACCAATATGCAGCGGAGTCTAAGGACTTCATCCATGGTGAAGTCGATTGGTTTAGAAATACCATTCCTGCACTAGATGCTTTCAAAGAAGGAAAAATGACTAATATCTCTCCTACCATTAAGATAAAAATTTCTAATAAACTAGGGGTCAAGAAAAAATTTACCTTGGAAAAACATTACACCACGAAATAAATCAATTCTTACACCAAACTATTCAATAAATTGTGTGAATTTTTTTCCTCGTCTTATTTTGAAATGCTAATACCTCACAATCCTAGATAGTAAGGGCTCATGTGCCCTCAACAGTGGGTTCTCCAACAACCTAAGAACCCAATAACGAGCTAATTCTCCTCTCACTGCTTGTTTCCCCTAAATATTAGTCCTAAGAGTGTCCAAGTGTCATTCATGCCAATCATTATTTTCCTCCTCAATACCTGCAAGCATCATCATGTTTGTTATTTCAGACATAAATATCATCATCAAACCAAATTTTTCTCATCCCTCCCCAGGCCAATATAACAACCCCTCCTTTCAATCAATAGCAGGGGTTTTCCCCTCAAAATTGCAAGCTTGCACCTTTTTGGCCCATGCCCATGCTCCAGAGCACAGAACAGGCCCCAAAAAGTGTGAGCCGACCATAAGGATTTGCAACAGTCTCCTAGTAACAGCTGAGAACCTAATGTAAAAAATTAATCCAATAGAAATGAGGAGTAAGGTTAGGCCACCGACCTCAAACTGGCGGATATTGATTCCAGCAGTTGGTTTGTCTGCTACGATCTCCACAAGATTTAGGGCCTTCTTCTCCTATCCAAATTCACCACATCTTACTTATAAAATGAATTGAAATTGGATAAAAACATCCTTTTATAGGAAAAACCCTAGTTCTTTATGTCCCCCATTGTGAACAAACAATATCTCAGTTTGACGAATTACCAGCACCACTAGAAATATCTCACCGAGTACTATAATGGGTCTGTCTATGTTTTTGGTAATTTGACACTTCACCTAAAAGCCAATTTTTCCATGAAGCTTCAATTTGCAACCAATTTAAACTGAAATTCTTCATATGAGTCTCTTGTAATTTGGTACCATTTTTCCTTGGCACTTGTCACCTCATGTGTCGATTTTAGTATTGAATAATCCTTATTTACTCATGTTCTTATGGTAACCATGGGCCTATCTTATGTGGAAGCATCATTGAGACACCCTTGTTGAGAGCATCTTAGTTGGGACATCCTAACATTCATGGAGTCTGTCCCGAGTCCCTTTATCTCATGTGATAGTATTCCATCCATATTTCCATCACATTCATCTTGTGTTTCACATTTTTGATCTCCAACAATACTGTCCATCATCATCCCCTCCGGAATCGAGATAGTTGCTGTGAGGTCAAACATGAGTTTTATGCTCTGGTAAGGCAAGTAGTTAGTCCACCTCTAAGTTTCCCTCCTTCCATCATTAATCCCTGATGTCAGTCCTATTAGTTTCTATGAGTCAGAAGTGATAAAAAAATTTCTTTCAGTTTTATTCGGTGTCTTTTGTCAAATTTTTAAATTTTCAGATAAATTTGGCATGTCTTCGTTCTCAAATGAGTCTTGAGTCATGTCCTAGGTATCATTACTCCTCCCTCCATTTTCAAGGTCATCAAATGACTTTATTGGTCATCATTTTGGTCGCCAATTCATTGACATGCATACTTAAAGGGTTCGATGTTCCAAATCATGGTTAAGTTGTGCATTAGTTGTCATCATTTTCTCATGTCATCAAAATCTACATGGGATTCATGTCATCACCATTGTCAACATCATGGGAGTTAGTAATTAGGGATAATTTTGTCAAAAATGTATCAAAGGTACATTCATCCCACATTGAGATTTAACATTTCCAAACAAAGTTAAAAGTTTCACTCCAATAACCTCATCAGGTCATTCTGTCGAGTACATGATGCAACTCCACCAAAATCGAGTTTAAAGCTATTAAAAGAGCATACAACAATTCAATAACTTTGTTTCATCTTCCAAGAGCTCATATCCACCATTGTGCCTCATCTTAGCCATCATAGAATCAATTTTCATTACCAAACACCTTGCCCATCAGCTGGTTGTGTTTCTGTTGTGCATTCGCTGCACTTCTGGACATTCACTGCATTTTTTAATTTGAAGGTTAAAGAAAGAAAAAACTAGGTCATTTCTCATCCAAGAATATTTCAAGTCTCCTGAATAAGTAATTTAATCATTCATCATCCATCTCATGCAGTTATTTCCTTCAAAAAGTGATGAAGTCCATCTCCTAGGGATTTATGTTGCGTTATTAAGATTTCATAATTTTTTATTTCTTACAAGGAGACAATCCCTATGTTTTCTACATTAAAACCCTTGTATACAATTCATAGAATCTCCCCAATCTTTTCTCGCACCTATTTTTCCCATCTCACGACATTTCCCAAAAAACCTAAGCCCACACTGTGCTTCTGCTGCATTTCTAGGTTTTCCATTTGTTTTCCGCTTTTTCCCTTCTTTCCCTCATCCATTCAGTGAAATTACACTTCCCATGTGTCCCTAACATCTACCCCTTCCCTGTGAATGTTTCCTATAATTTTTACAAATCGATGTCCCCTCCATTCCCTTCCCTAAACTAGCCGCTCTTTTTGCCCCGTTTTCAATTACTAAACCCTATTGTTCCCTCCTATCAAAGTAGGGTTTCGTGATAAGAAAAACCAATAGCATGGCCAAAGAGAAGAAAAGATACAACAAGGGGGGAAAAATATATAGGTATTATCCAACTCATATGCATGAGATAAATTCTTCAAAATTCATCAAAAGGTATTTTGAAAAAGTAGGATGCCCAGGGTTTTGTGAGAAAGTTCAAGAAGTGGTTTACCATTGTCAGCTCACTAGCCTTTTTTCCACTAATTTCAATAAAAGCAAGACTACCATAGAAGTGATGGACTTCTTGGTCTCAGTATAATTCATAGCATCAACCTTAGGTATCCCCAATCAAGGAGAAATATGGTTTAATGAAATGGATTTTGACATTCAAAACTACATATTTTTTCTCAAGCCACAATACAGAGAAGCTCCCTCTCATGCCTTCCCTACTAGAAATATGTTAGATAAATAAATTCCTTTGATGAAAGTTATAATGAACTATTTCACTTGTCAAGGTAGGCTTAGTAGGTTTTATCTGTACCTCATTAGATGTTGATTCACTTCACCTCTATTAAGCCACTAAATCTGCCAAACTACTTGTTTAGAAGTATTGCATAGAGGACTCAGAAAGTTCACACTAAAGGGAGACATCATTTAACTAGCTTATTAAATCATGTCTTTGTCAATTCATAGTTATTCATCGTCTCACATAGGTTAATATGTCTTGAGAGGCATTTTGGAGGAAACAAATCTTTTTCCTATGTCTCCTCAGTCTGAAAGCATCAATAATCCTACATCATCTAGGCCACAAAAGTTGAGCCATCTAGAATACCTTCAGTTACCAAAAAATAGCCTATGGAAGAAGTTTCTCAAACCTAAAAGAAGGGGAAAAGATTGGTTTTTTCCCTGCAAGTATCTAAATACATGTCTACACTTAAACCTCTGACTGGTTCACAAGCTAGAAGATTGCCCAACGAAGCTACAGTTGAAGAAGTTTAGGGACGAGCTATGGAGAACTCACCTAGGGATAGAAATGAGTCACCCCTGCAGCATAATGATGAAGAGACTCCTCATGAAGAATAAATACTTGACCATGGAGATAAATAAATTGTATACATTATTTTTAATATTCCAATATTAATTGCAATATTAAAGTTTTGTTTTGTCACTTAGATAGGTCAATAAGTCGGTAGGGAGACCCATAAATCTCTTTATGAAGAATAAAACCACTTCTCATGTGAAAGTGGATCATCATTTCCACTTCATAAATCACCCTAAGGTGTGAACAAGGGCTAGAGCATGTTGACTAGGTCAATGTTCACCAGATCAATAGCGTTGTTATGGAGGAGTGGACATTTATGGAGGGACAACACAGTTTTGGAGGGAGATCTCATGCATGGAGATAGTGGATTTAATGAGTGGGGCAAAGGTTGAGGAAGCTTGCCACTTATATAAGGAAGAGGATGGTATCCATAGAGGGTTATGTTTTAGATTATTATTTTCATATGGTCTGTTAAGACTTGATTTATCCCTTCAGCTATTTAGCTAATATTGCAGTGTTGTTTAACACAGGGTGTTCCCGAGTGGGAATCCCACCTATATCCTTGAGGAGCCTCAAAGGAATATTTTTCACTTCATTTCCAATTCCACCATCAGGCCAAAGCTTCAGTATTAATGTACAATGCAGTTTCTGTTGAGGTTGTGTTGTGTTGCAGGGCAGAAGTTGTGGAGGGTTTGTAGAGCCATTTTCTGGACTTGTGTTTCAGTGGAGAGGTAGCCTTTCCATTGGGAGATCAGAAAGGAGGCTCCTTGGCCATTATATCATTATTAGGCACCAGGAAAAGCTACCACCATCACCTACAATGCAAGTTTCAGTCCATATCTATGTTATTTTAGAGAGTTGATGCAGGGATGATTTATGTGCATGATTTGGGTAGTTGGTTCTTCAGTGGAGGGATAAGCCTTTCACCCGGAGAAATTATTGGAGGAGAGCCACATATTGTATATTAGCTTCAGCCTCATCTTCCAACTATTTTTATCCAGTGAATCTCCAGCCGTAGGGCTTGGGTTCACCATTTGTATTTTTGGGTGTATTTCCATAAACCCTTGGGGGTGGCTAGGAAAAGTGATATAGAGCCTTTTTCTTATGTATAGCATCTCTATAGGCATATATCATATATTTTATATCATTTTATCTTCTTATATTGTAGCTATGTCCGTTGTGACTGCGTTGTAGTAGTGTCTCCGACATTTTGATATAGTGGAAGCACCTCTTTCTTAAGGTGTTTATCTATTGGAGGCTTGTGGGATTGTATTGTATTATCTGTGCCTCGTTATATTGTATTATTTGTTGCTATTATAGCTAATTAAAAGGATCCATATTTCTCCTCATGTTATGAAATAATCTTTTACAGTGCTATTTCCTTATTTGTGCACTATATTCCTTCTTTTCCCATTTGGGAATATTACAGTGGTATTAGAGCATAATCTTAGCTTAGCCTGTGGACTTTAGCTATTTTGTCTTCCAAAGAAGCTTCTCATATAAAGGAGAAGGTATGGAGAACAGATGAAGGCAAGATTCCATTATCAGGAGGAGAGGAGTTCTCAAAACTTATTCTTCGTACAATGAAGGGCATTAACAGAGACATCAAAGAGATGAGGATGGAGAGATATAGAGATTCTCCAAGAGATCTTGTACATGAAGAAATCTCTAGGTTTTCACATTATGGGTGTGAGAATTTAGCTACACCATCAGATCTACAATGTGGTACCATTCCTACATTCTTGGCAAGAAAATAATAGGAAGGAGAAACACCAAAGGAGGAGACTCTTGGTCACTATCTCCAAGAATATGAATCTCAGTTTGAAGATTCAAGGAGCATATAAACTTCCAAAGCTTTTGTCAAATCAAAGAAGAGAGATGACTCAGTAACCATGATAGAAGAAGAGGGTGAATGCAGCACACTTGGGTTAGATTATTTCTACCTACCTTTGATGGGTCAGCCAAGAGCACAGCCAAGGCTTGGGTAAAGAAGCTAGACACATATTTTCAGCTGCATCAAGTTTAAGAATAAGAATCCATTAGAGTGGCAGTGCTGCATCTTGAAGGTAAGGCTTATGCCTGGTGGTTTTATGAATCTTCTTCATTGAATAATGCAAATATATCTACTTAAGCAAATTTCACTAGGGGATTAGTGAAAATATTTGATCAAATATATTTTGAAACTTCTTTGGGTGAGCTAGCAAAACCCAAGAAATTAGAACCTTTGCATGAGTTGTAAGGATCCATGAAGCCTACTCCATTTCAGAACATCACTGAGGGGGTTAAAAATCTACAACATGATTTGCCAAGGGAAAAAGCACAACTTCAGCAAAAAATTTCTTCTCAAGAACAATACATGAGGATTCCTCCTTCAAGAGGAGATCAATCCAAAGGATATCTTAATGATAAGGTATTATCCAATGTTGAGGAGAAGGAAGAGAAAGATCTGGGAAGAGCCTCGAGTGCTATAATAGCAGTAGGAGGTCCACCACTATTTGGAGATGGAGGTGAAGCAATTTCTTCAACTAGAGGAGCTCTTGTATCTTTGCAAGAATTTCGAAAGGATCTCACATATGAAGATTAGGAGAAACATGTGTCTATGTTGATAGAAAATGAGACAAAAAAATGGAGGAAGTGTGTTCCAAAATTGACTACATTTTTTGGGACCTACACTTTGACAGATCATTCCCTTGTGATCAAGACTCTTGACACCAATATGAAATTGGGTGTGCATGGGTTTCTTACATTGGATAAGGATGCCTTAGACTGTGAAATCTTGTAGAAGGTAGGAGAAGATGCGAAGGAGGGCCAACATCAAGTTATGGGGAACATACACACCCATCCATTTTAGGAGGTTTATGCATAGAAGAAGGGGGGTTATTTGCATAGTGAGGGCAGGGAAAAATCAGTTCACTCACATATACAACCTACTCTAGTGTAATATTCCAAAATTTGCAAGCAGCAAATTGGAATATTAATTTTTTCTTATATCATCTAGGAGAAGAATAAAATGGGTAAAAGGCCCATGAGTAGGAACAAAATCTCTCATAGTGTGGAAGGGATCAATGGAGCAGCTTTATTTTGCACCTTCTAGTGTGAAAAGGGGAAAATGCATGAGGACAAGGTCAAGTTTGACCAAGTCAACAACACTGCCTAAGAGGTGTAGCTTGCTTGGGAAGACAACGTAGTTTGAGAGGGAGAAATATTATTTGTGGAAGAAACCCTAATGTTTGGGGTCCAGGGCAATGAGACATTCACTTGCATAAAATGAGGAAGAGGTAGCCATAGTGAGACATATTTGAGTCTACTGATTTTGGTCTAGAAGACTATTTGCAATCTCTGGTTGTTCAACTGAGTTGCAGTGCTGTTTAGCACGAGGGATTCCTGTTTATGATTTCCTCTCCATCTTGAGAGGCCTCTTGAAGGATTGCACTTCATTTCTCCACATATTGGCTCAAGGCCAAACCCACTCCTTTCAGTCACTGCGTTATTTATGTTGAAGTATAACGTAGTGTTGCTAGGTGTTACAGTGGAGGGTTCCACAACACCATTTCCTTGGCTCATCTTTCAGAGGAGGGAGATCCTATTCCTCCGGGAGGTTAGTGAAGGGGATTTAAGATCTGATTTTCATACCTTGGCATTAGGCCAAGCATCTCCCATCATAGATAGCACAATCCCTTCTCTAGACTGCGTTATTCCAGTGAGTATCTGCAATGGGGGTTTGAACCACCATTTTGGAAGGTAATACCTTTAGTGTTAGGATCAGCCTATCACTTGAGAGATCTATTGGAAGAGGTTTATTTCATATTGGGCATCACATTCATCCATCTCCGTGTATTTCCAGTATTGAGTTGTAGCTGCTACCCATTAACTCCGGCATTTCTATAGATTTACCATTTGTATCTGTATTGTAGCCAATCCTCTTGAGGATTGTTGTATTGTTATTTTCAGGGGTTGATAAATTTCTCTCCCATATTTATTGAGCTGATATTGCTATATAATTTTATTTTCATTTTATATGTTGCAGTGTCTCCTATAGAAAGCACTAACATAGCTTGGGTTTATTCCTGTACAGTAGAATTCTTCATTTCCTTGTACATGTGTTATTGAGGCTTACATTGTATTGCCTGAGTGATTTTTTCCTCAATGAATTGTACTCTTTGCTGATATATGATACATTTGTTGGCTATTCATATCTTCATGTGTTCATGGCTATAAAATAACATTGTTATTCCATTACATGTGCTTACATTTGCTGTAGGTCCTCATCGGGCATTTTCTGAGGACAACTAGGTGTGGGAGATCTGTCTAACCCACCTATAAGGATTTCTTTGGAGCCTACTCTTGGATTTAGCACTTAGACACATTTTTCTAATGGATACAGGTCTGGTTTCAATTCCTGTAACAGCCATTATTGGAAAATGGGTTTTCCTGTCATGCCTTGCTAGCTGTTTCAGATCTGGAATATTACATCTAGGCCTTGATGTTTCATTACAAGGAGGAATTACACCAGGCAGACCCCCTGATTGGGAAATGATCAAATATTTCTCTCAACATGGTGCATCAGTGAACAACTTGGCTAAGGAAGGAGCCTTGGGAGAAGCTAGCATAGCACAAAGAACCTTTGATGGGTTCAAATGAGGGATGAGCAATTTTCTGCTATGGACATTTCCATCTCCCACTTAGACATTTGTGTTGAAACATGATCATTAAGAAATCTCTGATGATACAAGCATCATGTAAAAAGGCTACTCCATAGCCTTGGAGCAGTAAATGATACTTCCACACATGAGGAATATTTCTGAATATGAAAAGGGGTTATTAAGACTCCTTCATGCATTGGTAAAATTATGGAAGTTTTGGATGCGAAATACCTTCCAAGAGGAGGCTTACCTCCATGTACTTCAATATTTCCTTGGGAAAGATCAGCTGTAAGGGAGGCATCAAAAGCGGGTGTCGAGGCATAAAAATGTATCTTTTTAACACCTATTTATCTCACATTAATTATCAATCTGGGAGTGACTTTTTATTTCAAGAGTGTACTTTCTCTGAGGCTAAAATTCATCCAAGAGCAATGCTGTGAAGATGTAGTACAAAATAAAAAATGAAAAAGTAACAAATGCTTGAAAAGAAACCTAATTATAGTGACATGAATGGAAAGATTAAACTACATCAATCTTGCAAAACATCGATCAGGGATGCAGTAGCAGTAACTCTTTTCCTTAGAAATCGATGCAAGATCACCAGTCTGGGGACTTGGAAGAAAAAGCCTTTGTCCTCTACAGTTGGAGATCTTAAAGAAATTGAAACAAAAGTGGATTCAATAAAAGCAACTTAAAAGAAACGCAACCTGAAAAGGAACAACAACATCTAACTACAACTCATCTATTTTCTAATCAAAGACTATGAATAAGTAATGAACAGAAATGGAACAACAACATGAAATGAATATCAATTACAATTCTAACATACTCAAGAAACTAGATTTCCATGCTTTAATTCTGTCGACAGCCACTCACCACGCAACAACCAATTATAGAAAATTATAAACTAATGGAAAAACAACTTAAATCAGATACAGAATAGCAAAACTTTATGATAATAACAAGATAATCGAACGACAGATGTGATTCTTGTAAAAGATGAAATAGCAATGACTTTGTATTTGATCTAACAACAGTAAACCAGTTTTGTAATTGAAACAAACATTAAACACACTTCACACAACAGAAATAAAAGAATAGAAATACAAACAGTGGATCGCTCCACCAGGGTAGGGCCCTCAACCGCCGGTGAAAGCGCCACTGGGCTACTGCAGAGCTTGAGAAGTGAAACGAGAATGCCTCTTTGTATTAATAAAACATGAATAGATTTTACATCAGTTACTCTTTGCTCACAAGAGTCAAGGAATTACAATGTTACAAAGGGAATTCAATAATCATCCATTATTCTCCATCCTCCCCAATACACAATACATGCTCTCCTTTTATAATCAAAAGGAAGAGAAATTAAATAGAAAATATGATCTTCCATAACAATATTGGATTGTTCCCAACAACTTGATCTACCAGAAAATACATTTCCAACAGTCTTTCAACAAGAGCAAGGTGAATTTGGCTTTGCATCTGAGATTTGGAGGACGGCCGCAACAACAAATTTGAGAAAATCATGCTCAAAGAACCCTATGTTTCTCTCAATACAAACCGAATTTTGGCAAACCATACTTCACTAAAGTTAATTGGGCCCATTCTAGACAAAACCCATGTTCCGGATTTTCCAGATTCTTATTCATTTGTCCAAAATCGCAACCGCAAAACTGTCACTTCTTATTCTAGCGAATTTGTGAGTTGGAATATTTGATGATGATTTGGAGACTAAATCTTCAATCTATCAAATATCTTGGAGGCTAAAATGGTGAATGATATTACAAAATATATTAATAAACCATCATTGATAAAATTATGCATAATAATCATCAATTTATTAAAAATAAAGGAGAAGAAATAATATTCATCCATAAGAGCATAAATCATTATAAAATGAATTTATATAATAAATTATAATAAATGATATGATAAAGAAGAGTAAAAATGGATGAAATAAGTGTTAAAAAGTGGTTGTATTCACGGCCCAACATACCCCCAAACTGAATATATTGCATGTCCTCATGCAACCCAGAACTGAATATATTGCATGTCCTCATGCAATCCAAAGACAAAACCCATGTGTTAACCAAGCAAAGAAAATTGTTCATCCCAACTCATGAAATGGATGGAACAAATGAATTTTTCCTCAAATAATGAAAATTCAATTTTAGCAATCTTGATAAAGGCATAACAATTTTTACCGTGGATGTTCAACTATATGTATATGAAGTTGCATAAAAATGTGACATAAGTAACAACAAACTTCATTAACCATTTTCTCAAAAATCAGATCGTTTTGATGCACGGATCATGAGATATAAACAAAATGGTTGTAGGTGATAGTGCATAATTTTCGAAATTTTATGAACTAATTTAGTGTGAAATTATCTGGGTTTGTGTATTTTAATGATACCTCTTTGTTATCCAGAAATCACAAGAATTCAGTTCATAGTTTTAAAGATATATGCAAATCAATTTCTGCACTGTACAAAAATGAAATTGTATGCCTTAAATGAGAAAGAAAGTGGAAAACATCCATCATGTGTAGCAATTCCCCCCCCCCCCCTCCTCCAAACTAAAGAATTAGCATGTCCTCATGCGATGCTAGAAAACAAAGAGAGGTGGTTGCTACAATCTGTTGAAATATATGCTTGTTATAAAACAACATGGAATAAGGGAGGTGTTGAGAATGAATAATAATATTAAAGAAGATTACTGACATGGTCATAAGAAAGAAATGAAAGAAATCAACACTCCCCTAAACTGAAAGATGAGACGTGTCTAAAAAATGGGAAGTGGTAAAAATATGGAATGAATGATGATAAATAATGCTCAATGGATTTTCATGAAATTCTCCTAAATTCATAATAAATCAGAAAATTATGCTATTTTACCTCAAGTGTTACCTCTGAAAAAATGTGAAAGGACATGTAGAGACTGACATTTGTTGAAGCTGATGTAGGCTGAACAGTTACTGAAAGTGATGCAAAAGGTGGAAGCCATCTGCGCGTTCGCGAGCCTTTGTTGTTAGTTGCAATAGTGTGATCGTGCTGCGAATAGAATGTTCCCCCATACTTGTTGTTCTCCTGTAAACAAATCACAATTCTGTATGCAATTTTCTTGAATCCACAGTTTTAGTTTTAAATGGCAACAAATAAGATGCATGCAAAAGGTTCAAGAAGAATTTTTTTTTGTAAAAATGCAGTATCAATATTGTGGCAAATCAACAAAATAAAAGAGCAGTGTATTGTACAGCAATTATACAGGATGGAAAGGCATATATACTTTTAATATGATCAACAAATTATCGCATTACTGAAATCCATCCATGTGATAAATCGTAAACCGGTATAAAAGTGTTTTGTAATGATTCAAGGATAAGGAGAAGAGACAGCTTAAGATAAACATAAGTACAAATACATTTATTACCCACTTAAAATAATGTGATCGATTTATGATTATTTTAATGTATAATAGGTTCGAAATCAAAGGTTAAAGATTCATACTTTCATCTGATATTTAAATACAGATATAGGAATAAGGGTTTAATATTACTATTGATGTGTATAAATGTGACTCCAATACCATCAGCAGAGCTCTGTTGCCCACAGGTGTCCATAACCTTGACAGAGTTGCTCTCTCACCCTTGGAACCGTTGTCCTTTATTTATGCTGAGGAAGTGCTTGTGAATTTTCATAATGGAGGCCATTGTGCTGGCTTGGTGACCAGATAAATCACAATGCCATTCACTGGGAAGAAGTGAAAAGTGGGTAGGTCGGCTCGTGATGAGACCTCCTGTTCCAAGGACTGCTTAATTTTTCAATTTTCCATTGGACCATATCCCTGGTTTGGTGGCCATGATGGGAATGCCACTTCACTTGCTTCCTTATGAACATGGTAGGTCGGCTCTTGATGAGACCCCCTATCCTCCATCTGTCAAATTATAAAATTATTAATGAAATATGTAAATATTTTTCTTTTCATATAGCACTTTCCTATTTATTCATAAAGGATGGCTCAGCACTCCTTAAGAGTAGGGATGGTGGAAGAAGTCTGAATAGCTCAATAGAAAATAATATGCCCTTGTTCCTACTCCATAAGTAAAAATAAAAGAAAGTTATAAAATATGGAAAAGAACCAACATGATAAATATAATCGATCGTATGAATTTAGTGGTAATAAGACAACAAAATCATGTTATTGATTATGTCTCTTTTTCCTTTTTCTTATCATTACTAAACAACTTTCTTAAAAATGATGATTTCTTTTGATTTGCTGATTACAGTAAGCTCTAATTTGTATGATTGTGTATCCTTTCATAAATTGTATGCTTGCCTTTCAAAAAGTCATGAAAAATTCAAAAAAGTTCTAAAAATGTTGTTTAAAAAAACAAGAAAAATGCACTCAAAAAGTGTTGTTCATTTGGAAAGGAACAACAAAAACAATCTACGAAAATGTTGTTCCTTTGGAAAGGAACAGCAAGAATCTGTGAAAATGCTATTCCTTTGAAAAGGAACAGCAAGAACAGTCAGTGTTGTTCCTTTTAAAAGGAATAACAAAAACGAGCGGTGTTGTTCCTTTTGAAAGGAACAGCGAAACATGCAGCAAAAATTTTGTTCTTTTTGAAAAGAACAGCAAAACTAATGAGCGAAAATGTTATTCCTTTTGGGAGGAACAACAAAAATAAACACACAAAAACATTGTTTCTTAAGATGAACGGCTGCTATTCCTTGAGAGGAATAATAATTGTTCCTTAAGAGGAACAACAAACAAATATAAACACGTAAAAAGGAAAAAAGAGAAAAAAAAAACTAATATGCAATCCATTGCCAAGCAAATCCAATCAAATAAAAAGGAAAGTTTATGTATAGATTTCAGGAAAAAATAGTTTTTTTACAGAATTGGTGCTACTGAAGAATTGCATTCTGCAATTGAAACTTGCATGGTGGGGTCTTTATTGTTCAGTTGCCACTGGAGTGGAAATTATAATTTGAAGAGATTAACACCTGAAACACAAAAACATAAAAGGAATCAGAAAAGAAACAACACTTTATTAAGTTACAACAGCTATGATCCTGATGATGAACTACAGTTGGTAGTTCGAAACGCGTCGGTCTTAAAATTCTCATGTGATTTCCCGGAAGATTTATAATCTAATATGTTATGGATCACAGAAGCTTGCACTCTCAGCTATGATGTTATTTCTAAGAGAATATCAAATCTATTAATGGAAAAAAATGATATTTTAAAAAATGTTTTGGTAGCATTAACATCAATCTTGAAATGGGAACCAATTCTTCATTTCATTTTTTTATGAATCTGTTAGGTAATAAACTGGATGAAATTCCCTTGTTTCACTAAAATTTCTCTCAAGAATCGTTCGTTCATTAATTGACCTTTTCTTGTTCTGTCAGGACCTGCAAAAAAACGAGTGTCTACCTGCAATAAAACATTAAATCATGGAGAAAGAGAGGTGCTCGAACTCTCATAATCCAAGAATTATGCAAAAAAAATAACAATTATTTACTCTATAGAACAAGTCCATGGAAAAATAAAACAAATTATATTTTCTACCTGCGGAAGAGCAATGGTCGATGATACTAACTAGCAGTGTTTTAATCATACCTTCTTTGTTTTTTGTCCGATTTGAGTGATTCCAAAGCCAAATGAGAGCTAATTCAAATTTTTATCTCCAATAGAAATATGTTTTAAAAATTCCATGTAATGGTATGTTAAACTTGCTTAGAACAACCTGCATAATCGAGTCATTTTCAATTTTCCAGCTCAAACCAATAGTTGGAATTTCAAGCATAAATTTTTCGTTTAATGGCGGATTGAACCGATTCAAATTGGAGATTAAATTATATTCATTTATTGATCTCTATTAGAAACATGTTTTGAATACAAGAAGAATTGATGGGTCAAATACGGTAAGGAACAACTGAGAAAACAGAGTTTCAAGAGTGTTGATTTATGATAGGCAGTCAGTATTTTGGTCATAAATTCCTCATACGATATCGAAATTGAGTGATTAAAATTTATTTCTAAATTATATTCATATAGGAATCTCACATGGATATAGGTTTTAAAAATATAGTCATTTAGGCCTCCAAAAACTGACTATCCCAACTCTGTTCTTGAGCTACCTACTAGACACCCTGTCAATGTTTTGGTTCTAACTTTTTCGTTTCAAATCCAAATTGAGTGATTAAAATTGGGTTGGAAAGTAGAAATTAAAGGCTACTTATTATAGAAATATTTTTTAAAAATATTCAATTTTGGTCCCCCAAAACATGATTGTCCCAACTATGTTTTCAAAAATTTCATCAAGCCCGCAAGCCAAAAATATGATATTCAAGAAATTTTTCCATATTGATGATAAAAATGATATAAGTGTTTGTAGAATTTTTATTTGAAATATAATTCATCTACATACACAAATAAATTAGAACATTTATCATCGATGTTGATTTCACAGCATGTTGCAACAAAGAAACAACTATTTTTACAAAAATAAAAAAATGTGTTTGTTTTATTTCCTTATTTATTTTATTTTCTTCACTATCCTAATCTTATTTGGAGAATGAATAAGATTACGTATAAGAGTATTTCCAATGGAGCCATTTCCAAAATAAGGACTCTAGTATATACATACCCAAATTTCAAAAATGTATGTTAATACAAATTAGGGTATGAAAAGCCAACTTCCCTTGAAAAGATGGTTCCAAAAATTGTTAAAGTATGGAGTGATGTTGCAAACAAATGATGGAGTGAAACCAATCTTCAATATATCCTTTACTTCCTTGATTTTCCATATCCATCGTATCATGAAGTTCTTGAGGTTTTAAAATGGTTTTTTGGTGCAAACTAGAAGAAACCTCATTTTATTTCATAACTTCTACAATTTTTGGATTTGGTACATTCTGAATCTCAGTGTAAGTTTTGTCCAATAATGCCTGTGAGATAGAATGGGTGGGAAGGGTGTGTGAATTTTTCAGTTCAACACTGTAAGCATGTTGTACTGGTTTATTATGGTGAGGGTGTGGAATAAGTTGAGCGGGAGATTGTGTATGGAATGGAGCCTCTTGATGATGTAGTTGATTGTGTTGAGTGGATGATTTTGATGGGCAAGCAAGATATTGTGGAAGAGTTGGAAGATGTGTTTGTGCTACAAGATGAGGGAGAACAGTCATACAATCATAAGATGAACCATGCCAATCTTGTAGACAAGATTGGCAGTGGTTATATTGAGATTGGCATGGCTACCCTAACATATGAGTATTCCATAATGAATTGTGCAAGTAAGAGAATGGAGAGGAAGTGTTTTGAACCATACCTCTAGGCCATTATTTCCATGGTTTTGACCTTGTTGCAACTTCCCCATCTCTTTGATATGCTACTTCCAAATTAGATAAGGAAGAGTGAGTATCTATGGGATGCTCCTTTAGGTAATGAGGGCAAAACACTTCATCAAATTCTTGATTTCTCTGAACCTGCAAAAAATTCAATAGTGAATTTATAGAGCTAATAAAATAATATTTAAAATTTTCAAATAAAACCTTGATTTCAGCTCTTATGTCTTTTGTTCTTGTAGCAAATTTAGAAAAGAAAGAAGAAACTTCTCTAGAATTCTTACCAGCCTTGGAAATTGCTCTTGAATACCTTATGCACCACTCACAAATATCATCATATGATAACTGAAAAACATCACCTTTTCCTATCAGATTTAAGAGTTCTAAAAAATCATCTTTGATTCCTTAAAGAAAGAGTGTTTTCAAGATCTCTTTTTCCAAATGCTTATGCTTTGATTTTTGAAGGTTATATCGAAATCACTCCACATATTCCTCCAAGCTTTCATCTTCCCCTTCTATCATACCGAAAATATCTTCATTGGATTTGCAGTAGTCTTGGTACTTCTTCAAGAATATGTTCTTCATGCCTCCCATGTTTGGATGCAGTTTCCACCTAGGCTCATGAACAATCGGAGAGCTGATCCTTTTAAAGTAAGAGGAAACACTTTCAATATTTGGTCATTAGTACAATAATCATATCCTCTACAAAGTATTTTGAACTCAAATAAGAATGTATCTGGATCTTCATTTGTCAAACCATGAAAATTTGGTAGAGACAATGGGGGAATTATGTGCATTTGTGTCACTCCTCCTAGATCTTTGATAGAGAATTTAAAAGTTGCAATGTGAGCCAATTCTTACCATAATAGAAGATATTCTTCATGTGTTTCTTTAAGGATCCTCCTTTCAATGTTCCTGTCAATTGGTTAGTGAAATGGGTGGTGGTTACATCACCACTCGAGTGGAATTACAAGATTTTTTTTCAAAAATTCTACCTCTAAAATTCAAGAAAACGCAACCATTCATTCCTACCTTAAACTTTCACTCAATTCTGCAGTGAAGTGGGCCAGTGAACAAGTGTGTTTCTTGCTCGGTGCACAGGTTCTTACCTTCTGTCTTTAATACCCAATTCTTCCCAAGCAGAAAAAATTAAATATGCATCACTCTTTCTAAATGGCATACACTCTCCCCGGCAACGACGCCAAAATGTCGATGCATAAAAATGTATCTTTTTAACACGTATTTATCTCACATTAATTATCAATCCGGGAGCGACTTTTTATTTCAAGAGTGTACTCTGTCTGAGGCTTCAATTCATCCAAGAGCAATGCTGTGAAGATGTAGTACAAAAGAACAAATGAAAAAGTAACAAATTCTTGAAAAGAAACCTAATTACAGTGACATGAATGGAAAGATTAAACTACATCAATCTTGCGAAACATCGATCAGGGATGCAGTAGCAGTAACTCTTTCCCTTAGAAATCAATGCAAGATAACCAATCTGGGGACTTGGAAGCAAAAGCCTCTGTCCTCTACAGTTGGAGATCTTAAAGTAATTGAAACAAAAGCAGATTCAATAAAATCAACTTAAAAGAAACGTAATCTGAAAAGGAACAGCAGCATGTAACTACAACTCATCTGTTTGCTAATCAAATACTATGAATAAGTAATGAATAGAAATGGAACAACAACATGAAATGAATAGCAATTACAATTCTAACATACTCAAGCAACTAGATTTCCATGCTTTAATTCTTTCGATAGCCACTCACCACGCAACAACCAATTATAGAAAATTATAAACTAATGGAACAGCAACTTGAATCAAATACAGAATAGCAAAGCTTTATGATAATAACAAGATAATCGAACGACATATGTGCTTCTTGTAAAAGATGAAATAGCAATGACTCTGTATTGGATCTAACAACAGTAAACCAGTTTTGTAATTGAAACAAACATTAAACACACTTCACACAACAGAAATAAAAGAATAGAAATACAAACAGCGGATCGCTCCACCGAGGTCGGGCCCTCAGCCGCCGGTGAAAGCGCCACTGGGCTACTGCAGAGCTTGAGAAATGAAATGAGAATGCCTCTTTGTATTAATAAAACATGAATATCTTTTACATCAGTTACTCTTTTCTCACAAGAGTCAAGGAATTACAATGTTACAAAGGGAATTCAATAATCATCCATTATTCTCCATCCTCCCCAATACACAATACATGCTCTCCGTTTATAATCAGAAGGAAGAGAAATTAAATAGAAAATATGATCTTCCATAACAATATTGGATTGTTCCCAACAACTTGATCTACCAGAAAATACATTTCCAATAGTCTTTCAACAAGAGCAAGGCGAATTTGGCTTTGCAGCTGAGATTTGGAGGACGACCGCAACAACAAATCGGAGAACATCTTTCTCAAAGAACCCTGTGTTTCTCCCAATACAGGCCAAATTTTGGGCAAATTGTTCTTTCCTAAAGTTAATCGGGCCCATTCTAGACAAAACCCATGTTCCGGATTTTCCAGATTCTTCTTCATTTGCCCATAATCGCAACCGCAAAATTGTCACTTCTTATTCCAGCGAATTTCTGAGTTGGAATATTTGATGATGATTTGGAGATCAAATCTTCAATCTGTCAAATATATTGGAGGCTAAAATGGTGAATGATATTAAAAAATATATTAATAAACCATAATTGATAAAATTATGCATAATAATGGTCAATTTATTAAAAATAAATGAGAAGAAATAATATTCATCCATAAGAGCATAAATCATTATAAAATGGATTTATATAATAAATTATAATATATGATATGATAAATAAGAGTAAAAATGGATGAAATAAGTGTTAAAAAGTGGTCTTATTCACGACCCAACAGCGGGGTAGCAATACTCCAACATGTGGCTTTGGAATTAAGCATGTCAAAGAGGAGAGATATGATGTGACATGTGCTTCATTTCATATCTCAACAATGTTGCCATTATTGAGGATGAGGGATCCATATTGGGAGTCGCAATTATTGGTGGAGTATTCCAAGAATCTCTTCACATGTAAGGTTCTTTATGGGTCAGTGATAGATGGGAGGTATAGAGTGGTTTATAGAGTCATCTATTTCCATGATTAGATCTACTTGACTAAAGACTTGAATCTCAAGAAGGAGATTCTACATGCAACATATGCGGCACTCTCCTTAGGACATGTAGACTTCATTGAGTCTTATCACACCATCATGGAGGGATTCTATTAGGAGAATCTCATAGAAGATGTGCACCAACATATCAAGAGATATGTAGCTTGTTTTATGTATGAGGAGGAGAGAAACCACCTTGCAAGGTTGTTTCAATGACTTCCCCTTTTGATGGAGAGATGGGAAGGATCATCTATGGACCTCTTCACCAAATTTTCTACAACATATGGTAAATATTATGTTTTGATGCGTATTTATCAACTAACAATGTATGTAAATTCCTTTACCATACATTTGCAACACATTTCTCCACAAGCGAACAAACCTCTCTTTGGATTTCATGGTCCTTTTGGGACTACATTAAGTGATGGGATTGATCACTTCCTAGAGGACTTTCAGATTTTTTTTTTTTATTGGTTCATATTTAGCCAACACCTAATGCCCTCTACTATTTTCAAGCTTTGGAGAAGCTTTTGGCAACAAGCAATTGGTTGGATGGCCACTTATCATATAATGTTTGGAGACAGAAAGAAGAAGAACAACGTTGGTCTCAATTGAGGGACTATTGTCACCATCCAGTATGTCATATGACACTTACTCCATGTTTCTTTTGGAGCCCATATGTTAATTCAAATATATTCACTATATGTAGGAAGGATTGGGCAAGAAATATTCCTAGAACCAATGAGTGTGATCATGAGATTCCAAGTATATTTTTCCTTCATGAGGACTATATTATTTTAGTCGAAGATTAGCAGCTCCAAATTTATCATAAATGGAGGGAGAGACAGCATAATTTGAACAAATTATATATCATTTTCATCCATGGAGCCCCTACACATTGCATAAGCAGGGGGTTGGTGATTGTTTCTATGAGCTACCAAGGATGTCTCACTTTGTTTGCATGATAGCATGGAGATTGGGCTTTCTCATTTGGGTTGAGGCACCCAACATCTGTCATCTCTCATGCTTTAAGGAGTCTAATGGACAACATATAAATTTTTCCATATATCTCCCACTTCTTCATGAGAGATATTTGGTTTATCTACCAAAGGCTAACTTGCATACTTTGGAGGAGACATATCCATTGGAGGTTTTGCAGTATCCCTGTAGTTGCTTGAGGACAAGCAACATTTTGGAGGGCAGGACTGTAATATTCCAAAATTAATTGAAATATTAAATTTTTGTTTTATCACTTAGATAGGTGAATAAGTGGGTAGGGAGATTCATAAATATCTTTATGAAGAATAAAACCACTTCTCATGTGAAATTGGATCACCATTTCAGCTTAATAAAGTAGCCTAAGGTGTGAATGGGGGCTAGATCATGTGGACTAGGTCAATTTTTATCAAATCAATGACGATGTTACGGAGGAGTGGACATTTATGAAGGGACATCGTAGTTTTGGAGGGATATATCATGCATGGAGATAGTGGATTTAATGAGTGGGGCCAAGGGTGAGGAATATCACCACTTATATAAGGAAGAGGATGGAAGCCATAGAGGGTTATTTTTTAGATTATTATTTTGATATGGTATGTTAAGACTTTATTTCTCTCTTTAGCTATCTAGCTAATATTGAAGTATTGTTTAGCACAGGGTGTTCTCGAGTGGGAATCCCACCTCTATCCTTAAGGAGCCTCAAAGGAAGATTTTTCACTTCATTTCCACATTCCGACATCAAGCCAAAGTTGCAGTCTTAATGTACAGTGCAGTTCCTGTTGAGGTTGTGTTGTGTTGCAAGGCAGGAGTTGTGGAGGGTTTGTAGGGCCATTTTCTAGGCTTGTATTTCAGTGGAGAGGCATCCTTTCCATTGGGATATCTGCAAGGAGGATCCTTAGGAATTATATCATTATTTGGCACTAGTCCAAGCTACCACCACCTACAGAACAACTTGAGTCCATATCTATGTTATTTTGGAGAGTTGTTGCAGGGGTGATTTCTGTGCATGATTTGGGGAGTTGGTTCTTGAGTGGAGGGATCAACCTTTCACCTAGAGGACTTATTGGAGAGCCACATATTTTACATCAACTTCAGCCTCATCTTCCAGCTATTTTTCTACAATGAATCTCTAGCCCTAGGGCTTCGGTTCACCACTTGAATTTTTGGGTGTATTGCTGGAAACCCTTGGGGGTGGCTAGTCAAGGTGATATAGAGACTTGTCCTTATGTATAGCATATATATAAGCATATATCATATATTTAATATCATTTTATCATCTTCTATTGTAGCTATGTCCTTTGTGACTACACTATAGCAGTTTCTCTAACATTTTTATATAGTAGCAACACCTCTTTCTTGAGGGGTTCATCTATTGGAGGCTTGTGGGCTTGTATTGTATTATCTGTGCCTCATTACATTGTATTATTTTATGTTGTTATAACTAATGCAAAGGCTCCATATTGTTCCTCATGTTATGATGTAATGTTTCACACTGCTATTTCCTTGTTTTTGCATTATATTCATGCTCTTCCCATTTGGGAATATTACATTATAAAGGAGAAGAAAGTACAAATAAATCAACTAGAGGATGATCTCTCAAATGAAAAATTTATGGTGGCCTTCTTTAAATAGGAAAATAGGAACTTGAAAATGAGCTCGATGTAGCAAAGTACCTCAAAAGAGATTGCATTATCCAAAAAATTATTTGAAGACAAAGGTAAGGCAATGATAGATGTAGAGCATGTTGAAGACAAAGATATTCAAAGTTAGCCAAGGAGACCTACCACAAGAGCATTGGCAAAGAATAAAGAGCAAGACAAGGAGCCATATCTTTCACCATCAGACAACGACTCCACTGAGCATATAGCTGAAAGTATTGACAAGGAAATGAAGTATTTGCTTCATAAATTGAATGTGTACTTGGACAAAATTTTGGAAAAGGAAAACACAGACACTTCCATGTAGAGGAACATGGCAAGGAATTATTACACAAGAAATTTGATTTGCAAGATTAGGGTTAAGAACATGAAGAAAAGGCTGAGGAATACCCTAAGAAAGCTCAAGAAGAAGGATAGCCTTAAAATATTGGCTGATGCATCTCTATTTGTCTAATCCATGACCGAAAAATGAAAAAGGATATAAGTTTGAGAAAATTTTGGCAATTTTTGAGTTTTTTGGTAATTCGAGCAATTTTAGTGCACAGAAACACAACATGGCGACACTGCACTTTTTCTAAGAATCTTCAAATGATGAATGGAAAGTATGTGAATGTGTCATATTACTATTCCATTACATAAATCAACTTTTTCTCTCATATCAGTTCACAAATTTGTAGGAAAAGGTCAAAAACCATAATTGTTTCACACTTCTACCACTATTTTGGACCACATGCTGCGCTTCTGGAGTAGTTGTGTGAGAATGGGTTTTGGGGTTCCCTTTATGTGAGTTTTTTTTCTGATTTGATGCTTTAGAGACCTTTTGGACATCCTCATATACCTTTACCAACCTCCATCCAAGCTTATAAATGCACCTAAGCCATCCAAACTCTCCTTAAAAGTTCGCTACGCTTTAGCCAATGTT
This sequence comes from Pinus albicaulis, assembly GCA_034641835.2. Lineage (NCBI taxonomy): Eukaryota > Viridiplantae > Streptophyta > Pinopsida > Pinales > Pinaceae > Pinus > Pinus albicaulis. Next base: position 587,039,829 of record CM076578.1, on the reverse strand, counting down.
TTTTTTGAATTTGTGAGATATTTCATTGCGCTTCTGGGTTTTAGGACTTTTCCGGATACATGGAGGTCAAAGGTCAAAATTGATCTATGTAGCTGCTATCTCAATATTTGTTTCATGGTCAATGAGCCTATTTATGTTTATCTATGTTAAATGATATTGTGTTTAATGACTCAAGATAAAGACTCAAACTTGTTTGCTAAAGAAAAGCGGAAATTGTTTCTGACTCCCCAAAAATTAAGTTATGAGTCATTAGATACATTAATTAGTGGTTTTAGATCAGGTTTAGACCCATAGAGGTGGAATCATTTTTATTTTTCTATATGTACTCAAACTCAAGGCATTGTGAGGGTTGGATACTTGGTAACCATAGCGTGGAGCTAGTGTACACCATTTTACATTGATATTGAAGACAATTTCAACAATAATCTTGGGATTATTATGTTATTCTTATTGAAAATGTTTCTTCTTTGTTTTATCATCAATTTTAATTCTTATTTATCCTTGCAAACATATGTATGATTTGATGTGATTATCTCATTATTTTTTAAGAAGAATTCATAATTTTTATGCTTTGTTTTCATGAGATCTTCCTGTTTGTGTTCCATTTCTTCTAATTAATGAATTCATAGTCATATGATATACCACAATGATAACCTAGATATGTCACTAAAAATACCTACTTTGCATCATTTCCATCCCTACAATTGATCATTCAAAACCCTGACCTAGTTCATAGATCTATGATCTTGATCGAGAAAAACCTAAATCACACCCTATTGAGCTTATTAACTAGTCTAAAATACTAAATAACCTCTAGTCACTTCCATTGGATGTGAGTGTAATTTCAAGAGAGACCTCTCTCATTTGGTAGGGCTAGATACTACATATAGAGTTGGTTTGAGGTTATCCCTTTGGTCTCATTTCTAAGCCTTGGGAAACTAAGGGGAGCTAACAAGTCCATCAATCACGCTACTATGATCCCTCATGCCTTAGTTGAGGATTCCTTATTTCCTCAGCTATGGTAGGTTGTATTTTGCTAACCTCAACACATTCATTCTAGAAAAATGGCCTAGAGGGTGGTGTACCTTGCTACCATATTTCATCAGTGTTTGGTACCTTGGATGGTGAAAAGGGAATCATCATTTCCCTTTGACATGATTGTTTCTCATGTGTTAGACCCCACTCATTATCACACAATTATGAATCATAAAATTGATGGTTTGGTGATCCAGCATATTGTACCAATAATTTCGGGTGTGTGTGAGATGTTCCATACCCCGTGAGGGGCTGGATCTTTAGGTATCCCCCCACATTCCTGGATGATCTTCGATTATGCTGCAACCCTAGATGTAGTTGCACAGATTTGATGAGTTCGGTTTGAGCCACTTGCACCATCCAAAACATGCATATCTACTTAAGATGATTCATTCATATCTTCAAAGCCATTTTCTGCTCAGTAGGGCTTATTTGGTAGTGGTTCCCCCTCCCCATGTCAAATGGAGGGGAATTATGACTCATTTAATCAAATGTTATTTTCTTCAATCCTAGCCTCTCTTTTTTCCAGGTGCATTATGTATATGGGATTCATTTTATTATTTTCTTGCCCATTGATGTCATCATGTCATGTACCATGTTATCACCAGAAAAACATCAATTAGCCATATCTAACTATGTCGATGGAAATACACCATTTAAGACTAATTTTACCATAGTAAAATTTATTTCACTATGGGAAATGACTTGATAAACCATATTTTGTTAAGTTGTTTCTAATTAAAACATGAAATTCCATCAGTAATAATTAAATAAATCATCATTTATTTGATTTTTCTCTAGGAATAATTAATTAAATCATTATTTAGTTATTATTCCTTCTCACATTTGACCCAATCATGAGAAATAGTTAAATAAATCACTGTTTACTTGATTTTAATCTAGGAATAGTTAATTAAATCATTATTTAGTTAATATTACTTGTCAAATTTGACTAAATCAGTTGGGAATGATTAAACAAATCATTATTTTTTTATTCTACCTTAACCCCTTCCTTGAAATAATAAATAAATCATTTGTTTGTTTATTATTTCTACATAAAGGTATTTAACCAATTTAAATATATTTTCCCTCCAAAACATATAATAATATATTCCAAGCGGTTTATCTAGAATATATTTAATAATATTTTATTGTTTCATATTTTCGAGAATAACAATTTTTTTATATATAAATTGGAGGGTTTTCCATTCGTTCCTCATCATGATCGTTATCATCATTGTTATTATATTCTTTTTTCGTTCGAGATCCCATCTTAGTTCAACGCTCATTTTGGGTTTCACAAATCATAGAGAGAGAAAGATCCAGAGATACACAATCATAGATGACAACCAGAGGACCCATCCCATTTCAGGGGGACCTATAGCCATCATATGAGTGTCCTTCATCAGGTGTAAAAAATTCATAATATATCATTCATTACTTTATATCACTTTGTCTATGCTATGGGGTTTTACATTAATTAAATATTTATTCTTTAATCTCTTTTTTTGTTAGAGATGTATCATTTTTTAGGTTTATTTTAAATTTTTGTTGCATATTTGAATATTTAGACGACGCTATCTATTGTTAAGGCCATCAATCGCTCGTGGCTTAAGTAAGGTATTTTTGGTACACTTGCAGAAATATTTTATTCTAACATATTTCATAAGCTAAAAGGAGAAAAAAAAAATTTTCAAGGAGGACTTGATGGAGTGCTTACTCAAAATGGATATGGCAAGAAAATTGAAAGAGCATAGTACATGAATTGACGACGTGGAGGCATTATTTAATGGGGGGGGGGGAGGGGAGAGGATTTAAATTGAGGAAAAATCATATAGGTTTGGAACATCTATTTGGGTAAACCAACTTTAAATTTAGAATAGAGGAGATGGTTAGAATTTTTAAGTGAATATGATTTTTACATCAAGCATATATAGGGAAAGGAGTTCAAATTTTCCAATGAACATAGTAGAGGATACGTAATATGCATGCTACAACCATTATCATGCAGACTTAGTATTTAAAAAACACAATTTTACAAGTTATTGCTACAAATCAACATTACCTAGAAGTAAAACAAAGTTTCCCAATAAGAGGAACTATTGCAGAAATTTAAAGAGTGAAAATTACATAAGGATGGCATATTTTTATATAAAAATAACATCTATATTTATAATTCTTAGGAGTTCAAGATTCATTAATGAAATAAATCGATATTTTCCCATTTATATCCCTAGTTATGTTAAAAAAAAAATCAATACTGAGAAGTGAATAGTTTTTGTCCAGAAAGAAGATTGTCATAGTTGATTATATTTCTAGATGCATGGAATGTAAAAAAGGGAAAGATGATCATAGACGCTTAGTTGGTTTTCTACAACCATTACCAATTCCATAATGGAAATGGGATGTGGTAATAATTGATTTCATAACCAAATTTCCCATCATACAAAGAAACATAATTCTATAATGGTGCTAGAGGTTAAATTAACAAAATCTTGTAGGTTTTAACCCTGTACAGAAATTATCTATGAACGAATCTTTAAAACAAAAAATAAACAATAGCGAGAGCATAAAACATAAAATAGATAAACACAAATATTTTCCCTTGGATCTCAAATCGGGATGCCAAGCTTGATTTTTCATTATATTCCTTTTAGTATTACAACACATATATATACATGTCGAATCATACATAAACCCCAATCCATTAACCCTGGATTAGAACATAACTATAGTTCCCTTGACCGGATCTAAAAAATACCAGGGGTCGAAAACCATCATGCCCCAAAACCATATGCAAACCCATGCACAAAACCATGGGCGAGTCCACCCACCAGAAAATAAAGACCAAAAAATTTTTTCAGGGTGTTGCCCCGAACCTCGATAGGGGGGGCTACCGGTGCCCCTGTTACCCCCCCACGCATGACTAGTTGTGGAAAGAATATAACACAAACCCAACAATGCTACTAATTTTATTCAAGAAAAAAGCATTTGTAAGGTACCTAACATTTCAAAAATATACATTAAGGAAATTGATAGATTCCATGGAGCACTAAAATCGATTGTTTTAGACAAAGATCCAAAGTTTAATCCAAAATTTTGGAGATGGTTATGTAAATGATTTGGATCAAAACTAAATTTACCACAAAATATCATCCATGAATATATGGATAGATAGAGAGAGTAAACCAAATAATTCAAGACATGTTGAGAATGTATGTGATGGATAAACCATAAAATCTTGGAAATATTACTTACATTTGGTTGATTTTTCCTATAACAATGGGTATCAAGCTTCCATTGAAGCTTTATATGATAGAAAGTGCAATAATATAGTAACTCAGGACAACCCAAAAGATAAGGTGGTACTTGGTCCATAGTTTCTCAAGGAAATGATAACACAAATGGTAAATATTGAGAAAAAATTAAAAGAATATGAAGTCACACGAAATAATTATGTAGATAAGAGTAGGACAACAAGATAATTTAAAGTGTGTGAGCGTGTTCTTTTGAAATTGAAACCAAATAAAGTTCATTGAATTTGGAATTTTTTAATAATTTGGCGGCTATATATTCTGGTCCATTTGAAATATTGGAAAAAATATGTACATGATCCTAACTGTGCCATAGATTGGACTTTCATTTTGATGGAGCTAGACTGATATTTTTAGGTACAACCAATGCATATATTGGACTGAAAGGTAATGTTTCTTTTGAAAAAAATCATAGGGAAGGTAATTGTCTAGTGGATGTGTTACAACTCTAATGAAGCATAATGGGATATTTAATATCCTATGTGGAAGGCATACCTAGATTTATTTTGAAATTTTTATGTATTTATATATGTGTGTGTGTGTGTGTGTGTGCGCATGTGTGTGTGTGTGTGTGTGTGTGTGTGTGTGTGGTGTTGAGCATTGAGGAAATTCTAAAATATGGGGAAGGGGAATGTTATACTCTAGTTTTGACCCTATATTAATATTTTATGTTTGTACACGATGAAAGGCTAGAGAATGTAGTTGTGTAATGGTTTAAAAATATTAATAATAAAATTATCATTATATGTTGAAGGGAAAGCACAAGAATGTAGGGGGATATGATCCAATGAGAGGAGGGTATCTAGAGAGGATAAAAATTTTATTTATATTTTATTATACCCATATTTGAACTAGTTGACAAAAAGGTGGGTATATGATATTATTTGGGAAGCCATGTGGAATTTCGAGAGCGTCCATATTTAACCATAAATTTGCAGTTGTCTGGGGATTCACTTTATTCATTCATTCTTTACTTTCATTGTAATGTTCTTATTTTGTGGAGAGAAGAAGAGTTTTATGGAAAAGAACCATTATTATGGTTGTGGTTTGTTACATGTTATATTCCATCTAAGAAATTTCTAAGTGATTTATTGCATTGACATTGTTATTCACTTTCATTGTAATGTTCTTATTTCTTGGAGAGAAGAAGAGTTTGATGGAAAATAACCATTATTGTGGTCGTGGGTTGATACTCATTATATTCCAACCAAGAAATTCCTAAGTGCTTTATTTCATTCACATTGTTAGTGAACATGTTCATAGGTTGAGAGTCTCTACAGCTTCTGGCATTATAATTCTTAACTAGTAGCACTGGATCCTTGGAGGAAAATGAAATATACTAAGGTACTCCATTGTATAGAAAGGGATACCTTTTCTTGGGATGTGCAAGATAAAGGGAAAATGTAGTTGGAAGGTGAGAATACCTTGGGATTGTTTGAGTATGTTTTATAGTTTATTGTCCTTGTTTGTTTACATATATGATACTAATTTTGTAATAGCCAACTAGAACTTGAAAATGTCTTAATATTTTCGATCATTTTTTTCCATAAATGTTTTAAAAGGAATTTTTTTCCAAGAAACTCCTGTGAGAATTTATAGATAGAGAACTGAAATACATGTGAGTTGGCCATGCAATCTATTGTGGTTTCTTGTAGCAGAGGCATATAGACAAACAAACAAGAAATATACAGACAACAAATACAAAAAAACGTTTACTTGTAGAAGAAAAGGAACTTGTATGTGAGTTTATACAGAGAGAACCATAATACATATCATTTGGTCATGCAATATATTGTTGGTTATTGTAGAAGATACATATATACAAACATACAACAAATCGAAAAAACATAAAATATAGACATACAAAAAATATAAACAACAAATATAGACAGACGTTTACCTGTAGCAAAAAAGGAGCTTGTGTGAAAATTTATACAAAGGGCACTAGAATACATATAAATTGGCCATGCCATATATTATTGGTTATTGTAGTAAAGATATATATATATACATACATGAAATAGAGAGAAAATAAATATAGACATACATTTACATGTAGCAGAGGCATTAGACAAACAAACAACAAATATAGACAGACATAACGCATGGCTACAAGTCTTTAGAATGGAACTCACTCAAATTTATAATGTCTCTTATAGTTCTGCATTTGTCACATCATTTCTTGTATGTAACAATGTATGGCTCTCATTATGGTGTATGGTCTCATGCATATATCTCTCACATAACACAATTTCACTTCATTGTCTCTTACATGTACCTCTCACATAGCATCATGGTATCTCACATGGTATCATCATATTATTTCCATATTGAATACATTAATCACTACCTTGGCACTATTATAATGATATTTTTTGGTTATGTCTCATTAATATATTTCAGTTCTGCACCGTGGATGGAATTCATCACTGTTATATACAATAATATAGGTACACCACAATAGTATTTATACTGCTATCTTAGGTTATAGGCTCCAAAAACATATGTATACATGGTATGGCACTCATTTTTTTTTGGCACACACCACATCACTATGATTGGTATGAATTCTAGGTGGTATATTGCAAGTTTCTTTATGTTTGAGTCACAATTCCTCAGCGTATTTTTTCTTATGGTTTCATGTATAGAGTATTATAGAGTTGTATATAAAATAAAACTCTAGTCACCAACTCTAATTCAATTTTGGTTCTAGTTACCAAATAATGTGGAATCTGTGGATGCTAAAATTATTGCATGAGAGGAGGCAAAGAAATTTTAGGCAAAAATATCCCAGCATGGGTTGCAGCCTCACACAATCGATCCAACAGTATTGTGCACCCACTGCTAAGGGGTGGCATACCAGCTTATCCCCGTGGATTTTCATCTAGAGAGATGAAGTCCCTTTTAGCTTTGTGTGATAACTAAATACCCTCCATTCCCCCAAAATTTGTTAACGCTCAATATTTTTCTAATCATAATGGAAAAGTGGGTGCAACAATACATGTGAGGCTGAAGCCAGAGCCAAATTTCGTGGAAGATTTCTAGAGATAGATAGAAAATTTAGATATAAAATTAGATGTAAACAAAAGTGGTACTCATGTTTTAAATGTTAAAGAGATATCCATGTATCGATATTCTGAATTCTAAAAGGTTTTTATTTCCCAACATTGTTATAATCAAAAGTTCTATTAATTTTCATTTTAAAACAATATGGAATATGGAAAGTCATCAAGTTAGGTTCTTCATAAACATTTTGGTTTGGTTTATTATTACATGAAACAACTAGAATTTATTAAGAACATAACCATATTCAGTTGCACTAAATATTAAATCATTTACATGCATTGTGAATAAAATTGTTTATATAGAATTGAGACATGACAGTCGAGTGCATTGAAAGAGATGAGATTAAATAAAGATAGAAAATTAGAAATTCATCAATGTTCAAATTTTTTTATCCAAATATATTGAATCCTTTCCTTAAAATATTTGCAAGCATTGCAAGCATCAAGAATATAAATATACTTACATCATCTGGATGTCGACGAGATGAGGACATCGAGGAACTTGATGAAGGAATTCGAGGAGACATGGATGCCGAGGAACCTGATGAATGACGTCGAGGAAGAGGATGTCGAGGAAGATCGAATGCAAATCCTACAAAAACACTAAAGAAATCATATGAAAATTAATATAATCTCAACCCTTAAAACAAAATAAGCAAAAAACCCAATTAACAACTGGAACAAAATAAAATAACCTCTCGCTATCGTTGTTGCCAAATTCCTCCAATTATTCAAAAAGTTTGGCCAAACTAATAGTTCGATTGGACTAATAGTTTGGCCGAACTATCTTTTCTAGTTTTTCCACCTTCGAACAAAAATTCAATTAGCGATCAGCGTCAACATAAACGATAGAAAAATTTTGGTGAAATTATTTTTAAAATTCAGCCAAAAAGTTAGAAAATTCGGCCGAAAAAGTGTGAGTGTGAATTTTATGGGAATGTTTCTCACAAAAGTGTAACCCACCTTCACATTTCCACCCCTAACCATTAATTCATGATCCATTACTTGCACACAAAACATTTTAATATCTATCTCCTTATATAGCTTAGGCCTTAACCAATGCCATGGGACAAACCCTTGGTAATGTTGATGGCATACTATAACGAGATCAAATTTCCATTTTTGTGCTCAATACTGTGGGCCAATACCATGGTAAATACCTACAGTATTTATAATACCATGGTGTAGAAACTGTATGTTCTTTATCTTCCCCATACCCACATGTGTACATGCCTTTACTTCATAGAACCTGTGTTTGTTAATCAAAAAATTAAATTCATCATTCCTTTGTCTCTGAACTTCTATTCCTTTTTCCAAAATCTCTGTCACATTTTTACTATATTGTAGATTCATCTTGTTATCACCATGTTGACAGATTCATCAAGTATGTTTCCAACAAGTAGGTATCCATGAAGGAGAACACGGTTTTCATAATGCCAACAATCTCCCCCTTTGGACTTGATAGCAACCACTTTGGTGTTTGGTTACCAACCATCTATAGATAATAAACTTCTCTCCAAGTATTTTTTCTCCAAACACCAAGCTACTCTCCCCCTTTTCCATCAAGGGAAAAGGGTTGACCAATGTTGAATGAAGTATTCTCTCTCCTTTTTTTACATGAGTGGTGTAAATCTAATCTATTGAATATTGGTCACTGAATGCTGACCATGCTCCTCATGACCACATGTTGAATTTTTATAAGATATACTAAGAAGTAAATGACTCTATGACTCAACGATACATAAAATTTCCTATGACCAATGAATCATATTTACCAATCTCCCAATGTAGTGGGGTTACATATTTGACTCATTACATAAAATTCCCAACATGATATTGCATACATAATTGACTTGACCCCAATAGTCCAGACATGAATAAGTATTAAAATTACATCATGGGTCTTTATATTAACATTACATCAAGTGACATGTATGAAATTTATAACCAAGAACAAAGACCTCAATAGTGAGGTAGCAATACCAATATTAACCATCATATACAATATAGGACCTGTATCATAAGCATTAGAGAACAACAAAATGATCAATTAAAAAACATGAACACCATGTATTTCTTTAGCAACATCACAAATATAATTATTAACAATGAATGTTAAAGAAATCATAATGTGAACAATGTAAAATAAGAAGCAAGGAAAATGTTCTACCTGAACCTATGCTAATTTTTCACTATCATATATGATCATATCAACTCATCCATCTATTGGGTTAGCAAATAAACTTCACGAAGAAAATATCAATGTCTTATTAGAGAAACTAATAAACCACAAGTATTTGAGCATCAACATACTGTAACTAACTAATATCAGAATCAGAAATCCAAACTATTAGAAGCATATCATAACCTTTCCCTGAGTTAGTCCTACTGATACTTCATCACAAGGAAAAATACATGACTGTCTAGATAAAAAAACACATATATATGTGATCGTTATTCATAAAATATGTGTACATTAGATTGCAATAAATTTTACTTTCAACTCCCCATAAACTTGAAAGATTTGTTAGAATAATTAACAAAGTGATGAAGCAAGCACAAATCCTAATTTATTTATGTATATTCAAAGGAATCAGGTGGAAGAGGCTTTGTAAATATATCTGTGACTTGTACTTTTGAGGGAACATAATCTAGTTTGACCTTTTTTTCAAGTAGCTGTTCTCTTACAAGGTGATATTTCTTTCGAATATGCTTGGTTTTGAGTGCATGACATGAGTTTTATAGATACTTATTGCATTGGTGTTATTACATAAGATGGGAATATGTGTAAAGCAATTTATTTGAATATCATGTAATTCTTTCATCATCCAGAGAAGTTGTGTGTAGCAAAATGCATCAATAACACATTCTACTTCTGTAGTAGATAAAGAAATGGAGCTTTGTTTTATGCTAAACAATGATACTAAGTGGGGTCCCACATAAAATGTGCCTCCACTAGTGACTTTTCAATCATCAACATTTTCTACAAAATCATCATCTTTTGAAGCATGAAGTATAATATCTACTGCTTTGGGATACCATAAGCCAAAGTCTAGATTTCCTTGTAGATATTAGAATATTCCCTTGACTACATGAAGATGGGTTTACAATTAATTTTCTTGAAATTTTCCAACAATCCCAACTACATGTATGATATTTGGCCTTGTGCTTGTAAGATAAATCAATCGCTCAATCATAGATTTGTATTCTGGTCAGTTTAGTACAGGAGAATCATCACGTGAACTCAGATTAGATTCTATTATCATTGGTGTGCATATAGGTTTGTAGTTATCCATTCCATATTTATTCAAACTATGCTTGAGGTACTTAATATGTAAGATAAATATACTATTCTTTGCTTGATATACTTGAAGACCAAGAAAGTATTTTAGTTCACCAAGTAAGGATATTTCAAATTATTGTTTCATGACTGAAGCAAATTTTTGACTCATATATGATTCATTACTGCCAAATATTATGTCATCTACGTAAACACCAACTATTAAAAGTTTACCATCATCCATATTTATATATAGGCTTCTATCATCTGGCCCCATAGTGAAACCTTGTTGTTCAAGATATCTATGAATATGATAATATAATGCACAAGGAACTTTTTTTAGTGTGATTTTAGCCCATATAATGCCTTCTTTAGTTTGCAATTAATATTTCTATCATTTTCTCGAATAAACCCTTTAGGTTGTTCAATATGGACATCTTCTTCTAGGTCCCCATTTAGAAATTCAAATTTAACATCCATTTGATAGAATTTGAAATTATGAAAGCTTTAAAATGAAAGAAACATTCTTATGGCTTCAATTCTTGCTACAGGTGCAAATGATTCTTCATTTTCTATTCCTTGTTGAGCATAACCCTTTCACATGGGTCACTCTTTATTTATAATTTCTTCTCTATTTTCTTTTGGTTTATTTTTGAATGCGCATTTTTTCCCAATAAACTTTTTATCATGAGGTCTTAGTACTAATTCCCATGTATGATTATTTTCTATTTGGTCAAGTTCTTCATCCATATCCTTAACCACACATTCATATTTTCTTTCTTGATTTACATTTTGTGGTTCAATTGTGGATAGTATGTGTAGGAGTTACAACAAGAGCTCTTCTAGTAACTTCCTTTTCACCTAGAATTTGAGATTCTCAATGATTTTTCTGAACATACCTTGATGGATTTATTTTTTATGATTCACTAGTTCCTTATCCTACATCGTTTTGGTTTTTTGTAGGAATACATTTTTCATCTACTGGTGCTTTCCTTTTGGCACCTTTGCATGCTTCATTGATCACAACATCAATATATTCAAAAATACTTTGAAGTATTTTATTGTGGAATTTATATCCTTTGCTTCTAGAGGATTATCCAGTGAGAATTCCTTCATCTTCTCTAGCTTCAAAATTTCGAAGCTTATCAATATTAATTTTTCTGTAACATATTTGTAATATTCCTAAATTAGCATGGGGCTAATAGGAATATTAATTTTGCTTTTAACACCTAGTTAGATAAATAAATGGGTAAGGACGCCCGCACATATCTTAAACGGGCATAAAATCCCTCTTGATGTGAAAAGGGATCATAATAATAACTAGATATAGCACCCTCATGTGTGAACAGGGGAAAATACATGTGGAAAATCTCAAGTTTGACCAAGTCAACAATGTTGGTATGGATGGAGTGGATCATCAATAGAGACAACACAGTGATAGTTGGAGGAAGATTGCCTGATGGTGGAAACCCGAATGAGTGGGTCCCAAGGTAAGAAGGCTCACACTTGTTCATAAGGAGGGCTAGACAGCCATAGTGAGGCATGTTATTGATTATTTATTTTATGGTCTGCATGACTATTATGCATTATTCAGCTGTTTAGTTGAGACTTTTGTGTTGTTTAGCACCAGGTGTTCCTGAGCAGGAATCCGATCTCCTTTCTTGAGAGGCCTCTTGGGGGAGAATTTCACTAAATTTTCCACACTCAAGCTTACCACCAAGCTTCAGTATTTAGCTACAGTGAAGTTTCTATAGAGGATTGTGTTGTGTTGCAGGGTGTTGCAGTGGAGGGTTGAGAAACCAATTTCTGGAGCTAGTTTTTCAGAGGAGGAAGCATTCATATCTTTGGGAGATTAGAAAGGGAGGTTATTGAGCTTTATTTCAAATATTGGCACCAAGCCAATAGATTCCCATCATCTAGAGTGCAGTATCCCTCTTTGACTCCGTTATTTCAATGAGCATTTCCAGTGGGGGTTTCAGTGTTTGATTTGGAGGGTGAGATCTTATGTGATAGGATCAGCCTTTCACTTGGAGGATCTATTAGAGGAGATTTATTCATTGTAAGTATCATCTTCAGCCATCTCCATCTAGTTATTGAGTTGCAGCTTCTATTCATCCCTAGGTCTGCATTCCAACATTTTGGTATTTTTGTATATTTCAGGAAATCATTCTTGGGTTGTCTTGATAATGTGTTTGGGAGCTTAGATCTCTATTCTCGGCATTGTATGTGCCATATACTTGAAGATATTTGTGTTGGAACTTTCTAGCAATATTTATACATAATAAAACTATGATTTCATAGCCTTGGGCATTATTTGTGTAGCAATGATCTTCATATTTCATGTACATGTTCTCTTGAGGCTTGTTTTTCCTAACTTGAGTGAGTATTTCCTCAAGGAACTGTATACATTTTTCTTCTATGATATTAATATGATGGCTATATGATATTATTACATTTTATGTGTTGATTTATCACTTCTCTTTCCATTATTGTGTTCATATATTGCTACTTCCCCATTTGGAAACATTACAGTGGTATGGAAGCATAATCTTGGCTTAGCCTGTGGATATCAGCCATTATGCTGTCAGGAGAATAAGAAGAAGAAAGAAGAGATGAGAGTTATGGGAAGAATGAGTTTTATCTCATCTCTTTGAAGACCTAAGAAGGACCCCACCAAAGAGGTCAAGCAAAGAAGAGTGGAGAGAAGTCATGAAACCACATTAGGGTTTCAGGATAAGGAAGGTCCATGCACTTTCTATTAGCAGAAGAAAGAACTAGTGTTGCATAGAGCTCCAAATCAATACATTATGCCCTTTTCTTTGAAAGGAGAAGATAGAATGCATGGAGATGGGGGACACTTGGATCATGAGATCCAAAGTGAATACCTTGTAGAATATAAATCTCAATCTATAGCTTTCAAGGAGAATCTAACTCTCCCACAGTTCATTTAGCTAGAGGAAGAAAGGAGACCTTGCAGCAGCAGGAGAATCAAGGGCAATATATTTTTATTCTCTAATTTTTATGGGTCATCCACATGTACAGCAAGGGCTTGGGTAAGAAATCTAGATGAATTCTTCCTACTACATCTAGTGGTAGAAAGAGAGGTTGTTGAGATTCCAGCACTGCACCTTGAAGGTGAAGCAAACATTTGGTGGTTCACCCACTTGAGTCATGCAAGAGTGACTGCTTTTGCAAATTTTACTCGAAGGGTGATCAAAAGGTTTGGTAAAAAGAAATCAGAGTAGGAGAAGCCTTCACCACCACTTGTGGGGACTTGTACCAGCGCTGATACAACTATGGAAGAGAAGCCATCATCTTTAGTAGTTGGGGGAGCCAACACATTGGAGGAAGGAACTCTTGCAGCCCTACAAGATGTTCCCAAGCTTCACCAAGCTATGCCTAAGTTTCCATTTCCTGTTATTTCAGAAAATGTTAGGTCCCTACATCACTAGTATAGCCCCTTATTATTGTTAGTGTAAACCCCTTATTGTTATTGTTGTACCCTTTTAACCCCCATTTTTTTATTATTGTGCCCTTAAATTATTATTGTTAGGTCGGCTAGGATTACATTGTGGCCCACTAGGATTACATTATGGTCCCATGGACTCCTATATATAGAAAGGAGGTTTTGTGAATTGTATCATCCAAGAATTGTTCATTCCTGTAATGTATTGGAGGTTGCCCCCTTGAAGTGTTTTATTTCTAAGGCGTTGATATCTCTTTTCTTCTATTTTTGGAGTTGGTTACACAACATTTGGTATCAGAGGCTTGGGATTCTAGGGTTTCGCTGCTCCAAACAGGTCATCGTGGAATTTTCGCTATAACTTTTTTTCTACGAAGTTTCAGAATCTGAAATTTTTAGGGTGCGAAGAAAACATCCTGAGGAAGCTTTTATAAAAATTTCAGAGTTTGGTTCGCAATAATTTCGGAGATATGATCTGTGGAAGTCAGGTATTTTTTCAGGCTCCTAAACAGGTCATCGTGGCATTTGCACTATAAATATTTTTCTACGAAGGTACAGAATCGGAAATTCATATGGTGCAAAGCTGAAATCCAGAGGAAGTTTGTCAAAAAATTTCAGAGCTTGGTTCGCAATATTTTTGGAGATATTATCTGTGGAAGGTAGTGCTTTTTCAGGCTCCTGAATTGCATCTCAAAGAGGTGATCATGGGAAAAGTTCAATAACTCTCTCTCTGGGCATTGGATTGGAGTACCGTAAAAATTGGTCGCAATTACACGGCCTGTAGTTTCTCAGATATCAATTTCACAGACAAAGCACAAAACAGTGACACGTGGCAATTCCTGGACAAGCTCATTATCAACAAATTTAAATTAGCATTTTGGGCTGTGGGATTGGCATGGGACCACCTGTCTGGAGAATCCAAATTAGGTCAGACCTATGACATGGAAAAGAAGATTCAAAGGGCTACTATAGGACTGAATTTAAGATATTTAAGATCCTAAATCACAAAGATAATTCAATTTCAATATCGAGCTCCTCAAAAGCAAGAAAAATGTGTGTATTTTTTTTTCCAAATTGCATAAGTCTTGTTTGAAGAATTAGTTTCAATTGATTCCAAGGGCATATTGTATATTAGATATCACTATTGGGTTATAAAATCCCCCCTAAAATGAATTCAAAACCCATTAAGCCTTTATAAGGCTCTATTATGACTCATGAAGACGAAGAATGGCAACATGACATATCAAAATTACGAGAGCAAGTGCACCAAATTTTGCTCTCGCAAAGAGCAACAAAAATGAAATGGAAGTTTTGAAGAAAGGCATGGAAGCTAAGATGGATGGTTTGAAGAAAGGCATGGAATCTAAGGTGGATGGCATGGAAGCTAAGATGGATGGCATGGAAGCTAAGATGGATGACATGAAAGACAACATGGAAAACATGAAGAGGATCTAAAAGTATTAGTTAAGGAAGGCTTGATGACAAGCTTAAAACCGTAAATGATTCCTAATGGGGAAATATAGGAGAAGAACTATGATGAGAACAAAGAATATGTTAATCATGATTTCACAAACTCGATAAACTCGAATGTTGGCAAGAAGAACCGCCATATTCCAAAAATGGATATGAGGAAGTTTGATGGAAAGGATCATGTAACATGGATACTACAGATGGAGCAATATTTTGATCTCCATAATGTGCAAAACACACAAAAGGTACGCATTGCAACTTTGCATTTAGAACAAAATACACTTGTATGGTATCGATGGCTTTGCTCCCGTAAAAAAATTATCACTTGGTCAATTTTTACGGAGCAAATGATAGCACATTATGAGGAGAAGAGAAAAATTGTTCTAAGACCAATTGATAAATCTCAAACAAAAGGGTTCAGTGTTGGAGCACATTGAGGACTTCCAGAAATTGAATATAAGGGTAATCGATATTCTAGAGGAACAGGAGATTGATGTCTTCGTAGGGAATTTAAAGGATAACATCCAGCATGAATATCACGTTTGGGAACCTGATTCATTGGAGAAGGCATTTAGGTTGGGAAGAAAAATTGAATGTAAAATTATGGCTACAAGGAAGCCTACCACTCACATCTATAAATATGGAAGTGTTTCTACTCCTAAACTCCCACAACCTACAAGGTTGACACCACAACAATTGGAAGAAAAAAGAGCAAAAGGGCTTTGCCATGCTTGTGATAGCAACACATCAAAGGTCATAAGTGTGCTGAGAAGAAATTATTTTATATAGATTGTGAAGAGGAAGAAAAAAATGAACAAGAATATTCAAAAGAAGAGGATATGTGCCAGTAACCAACCCTAGAAGAGGAAGAAATGAGTCTGACCATATTGTGTAATGCACTGGCAAGAATTACCACTCCTCAAACTCTCAAGATATAAGGACATATCAAGAAGAAAAAGGTAATAGTGTTGATTGATTCGGGTAGTACCCATAATTTTATTCATTGTAAGGTAGCCAAGGAATTGAATTGTTTCCTATACCCAGCACCAGAAAGTCAAGTGATGGTTGCAAATGGAGGAACTATAAATTGCCCTGGAAAATGCCATAATATCAAGCTAACCATGGGGGAATATGCATTGAATATTCCAATGCTTTCCATTCCAATGGGAGGTGCTGATGTTGTACTAGGACCAGAGTACAATGGTTACGATCTTTGGGGACGGTAGCTTTTAATTTTCAAGAAATTTTCTTGAATTTTTTTCAGAAGGAAAGGAAATCGAATTACGGGGTATCGTAGGGAATTTGGGAAAGATAATAAGCTCTAATGTCATGACAAAGCTTCTAAAGAAAGAATAATGAGGCGTAATTACACAATTATGCTCACTAGAAGTTCCGACATCAAAATCATCTATTTCTGTATATCTCCAACAAGTCTTGGACAATCATTCCAAGGTGTTTGAAACTCCCAAAGGACTCCCACCTATTCGTGATCATGATCATGTTATTCATTTGATTCCAGGAAGTGTTCCTCCAAACATCACGCCTTATAGATATCCTTACTTCCAAAAGAGTGAAATTGAACGTATGATTGTAGAAATGTTAGAGGCGGGTATAATTCAACCTAGTCAAAGTTCTTTCTCTGCTCCCGTAGTATTGGTACACAAGAGGGATGGATCATGGCGAATGTGTCCGGATTATAGGGAGCTCAATAAGCTCACCATTAAAGATAAATTTCTCATTCCTGTGATTGATGAATTATTGGATGAATTACATGGAGCAATTTATTTTACCAAGTTGTATCTTTGTTCGAAAGATATCATCAAATGAGAATGAAATGACTGCAGATATTCTAAATAACAGCATTGAGCTCATGAGGGTTATTATGAATTTTTGGTCATGCCTTTTGGCCTTACTAATGCACCTTCTACATTTCAAGGGTTGATGAATTCCATTTTCAAACCCTTCATTAGAAAATTTGTGCCAGTATTTTTTGATGATATACTAATCTACAGCAGTTCTTGGAAGGATCATGTTCAACATGTTGACAGGGTGCTCAAACTATTGCAGGAGAAACAATTATATGCAAAATCATCCAAATGTTTCTTTGGAGTACAAGAGGTGGAATATCTGGGTCATATTGTATCTCACAAGGGTGTTAAGGTAGACCCTAACAAAATTAAAGCTATTAAGGAATGGAAAGTTCCCACAACCATAAAGAAGTTGCGAAGGATTTCTCAAGTTAACAGTGGTATTATCACAAGGTAGTTAAGGATTAAGGGAGAATAGTAGCACCTATAATAGCATTATTGAAGAAAGATGAATTTTCATGGACTCCTCAAGCAACTAAGGCCTTTGAACTGCCCAGAAGAGGCGAATGTGTCAGCAATTAGCCTTAGCTACACTAATTCAGTTTCCCCTTTATCAGGAATGATGCCTCAGGAAATGGAATTGGTGCAGTTTTAATGCAGGAAGGAAGATCCATTTCTTTTGTCCAATCAAAGGAAAGTATTTACAGAAACCTATTTATGAGAAGGAAATGTTAGCAATACTACATGCACTAAAGAAATGGCGAACTTACCTAATGGGAAGACACTTCAAGGTGAAAACTGAACATGATAGTCTTAAACACTTTTTGGAACAAAGACTATCGTCAGAAGAACAGCAAAAATGGGTCACAAAGATGTTGGGTTATGACTTTGAAATAATCTACAAAAAAGAAAAGCTGAATGTTGTTGCAGATGCACTCTCAAGAAAGAACGAAGAGGTGGATGCATTGTTTTTTTCCATTTCTATTATCCAACCAGATTGGATAACCGAAGCAATAGATGAATGGAAGAAGGATGAAGAAGTGTGGACACTCATTCAAAAGTTGCAGCAATATCCTAGTACATATGATACATTTAGTTGGAAAAATGATTCCTTATGGTACAAAGATCGTTTATATCTTTGTAAGAATTCCTAACTAAAAAAAAATATTCTTTTGGAATTGCACACTTCTCCTTTAGGAGGACACTCAGTATTTTTAAAAACTTAACACAAGGTGAAGAAAGAATTTTTTTGAGATGGCTTTAAATCTGATATTCAAAAGTTTGTTGCGGAATGTTTGGTTTTCCAGCATAATAAAGTTGAGACAATTAAGACCCCAGGTCTTCTACAACCTTTATCCATTCCAAGTCAACGTTGGGAGGAGATTTCAATGGATTTTATCACAGGTTTACCTATGTCCAAGAATGACTGTCATCAGTAGTGTTGATAGAATTACCAAGTATGTACACTTTTTTGAATTATATCATCCATTTAAATCCAATACAATTGCTACTGCATTTATGGAAATAATTAAATAGCAACATGGAAACCCAAATATTATTGTAAGCAATAGAAATCCTATTTTTATAGGAAATTTTTGGATGGAGTTATTTCCTTGTTTGGGTATTCAATTATCTCATATCTCATCATATCATCCTCAATCTAATGGGAAAACTGAGAGAGTAAACAAATTTTTGGAAGGATATTTTCGTTTCTTTGTATCCGATAAACA
This sequence comes from Pinus albicaulis, assembly GCA_034641835.2. NCBI lineage: Eukaryota > Viridiplantae > Streptophyta > Pinopsida > Pinales > Pinaceae > Pinus > Pinus albicaulis. The sequence continues at coordinate 587,020,664 of CM076578.1, read as the reverse complement.
AACACAATGGGTCAAGTGGTTACCTTTGGATGAATGGTGGGATAATACTTCCTTCCATACTGCAACAAAAATGACCCCATTTATGGCGCTTTATGGATATAATCCACCCTCCATCACATCATATTTAAGAGAAAAATTCGAAGGTTCAAGCAAGCAAGATCACATCGAGCACGCAAGAATTCTCCAACTCTAAAGGATAACCCGAATTTGGCACAAAATCGAATGAAACAACAAAAGTGATCAACATCGTAGCAAGAGAAGTTTTGATGTAGGAGATTGGGTATTTTTACGGCTACAACCATACAAACAAATGTCCCTCAAGCAAGCAAAGAAGGATAATAAATTATCGCCAAAGTACTATGGTCCTTACAAGGTGTTGCAAAAGATTGGTACTATGGCATACAAATTGGAGCTTGCTTCTTCGCGAGTACATCCAGCTTTTCCATGTTTCATGCTTAAAGAAGGTCCTTTCCGGAAATCTTCCGGCCTCCAACAAGCATTTAACTTGATGGGGAAGGGAAAATCATATTGGAACCTGAAGCAGTCATGGAAAAAAGAACTCGACAACTACGGAATCGATCAATTTCAGAGTATCTCATCAAGTGGAAGAACTTACCCACCGAAGATTCTACATGAGAGGATGAGAATTTTATACAGAAGCACCCGGAGCTACTCAAGTGTTGAGGACAACACTTTTTTTGAAGGAGAGGGGCATGTTAGGTCCCTATATCACTAGTATAGCCCCTTATTATTGTTAGTGTAAACCCCTTATTGTTATTGTTGTACCCTTGTAACCCCCATTTTGTTTTTATTATGCCCTTAAATTATTATTGTTAGGTCGGCTAGGATTACATTGTGGCCCACTAGGATTACATTATGGTCCCATGGACTCCTATATATAGAAAGGAGGTTTTGTGAATTGTATCATCCAAGAATTTTTCATTCATGTAATGTATTGGAGGTTGCCCCCTCGAAGTGGCTTATTTCTAAGGTGTTGATATCTCTTTTCTTCTATTTTTGGAGTTGGTTACACAACAGAAAATCTTATGGAGGGTTGTGGAAATATGCCATTGCATGACCTAGGATCAAGATACATTGTTGATTTAGAGCATCACACTGTCACTATGCTGAGGAGCCTTGATAGAATCAAGGAAGGGGCAAATATTCATCTGGGTTACTCATTGATGAGCTACAGACAACTCTTGGGGTTGGAGTGTAGATTTTTGGAGGATGAAATGAGCATTTTCCTAGGCAATGCAATGTATAACTCTGTGTTTGGCATAGAACGTCATCTTCAAATAGCAGATGCACTATCATGGATATCAACAACTCTGTCCTTGAGTAGCAGTGATGAGTTGGGTGCCCAACCATTAGTGGGGCATTCTAATGACTATTCCACATGTATAGTAGGGGATAGGAAGATGGTTGATCAGATCCATCTTATCTCCCATTACTATGATGGATCCTTCTTGTTGAGAACTACCCATCTTAATGAGATGGATTTGCCTTTAGCATACTTGGATCCTTATGGATTCAACTTGGTCATTGATGAGTGTTTTTCACATGGAGATCTCTAGAAGATTTCATTTCAACATCCCATGAAATGCAGAGATAGAAATCTGATTTGGGAGGGTTGTATTCTTCATTAGAGGAATGCCAATGTTGGGAATGATGATAGACACTCACCATTGGTTGGATGGGTGATGTTTGAGAGCAAGAGTTTGGAAAGCCACTTGCAGATCTATGAAACAGTGCAGTAGGAGGCAAGGTTGTGTTGGCTACTCTTAAAAGAGTTTTTCCATCATTTGACATATCATTTGTCAAAAGGTATTTTATGGGTTGAGGCATTGCATGGCACCCATGTATTATGGAAGCAAAAGATTTGGTTATATGGGGCATTCTACAAGTCAAACATCATGATATTACTACATGAATTGTATGAGGGAGAGATGAGGGAGCAACAAGAGATGTTGTTACCTTGGTTATTCTTGAGAGAGTATGGGTTGATCCTCTCCCATGCTTGGCATGATGTTGCAGGAGTAGGTGATGGCACTATCATGGTGAAAAGGGGATACTCCTTAGCCTTGGAATATCAGGAGGTACTTCCACTTTGGAAGGAATATCCCATATAAAAAAGCATTATGGTAGATGACTTTGACATTGGACACGTCAAATAATGGAGCTATGAAATGTCAGGAGCCTTATTGCAAAGGCCAACAATGCTGGCACTTGGGAGCTTGGGTTTATTGATGGAGTTTTCCTAGGATCACTTCACATATGGTGCACTTGATGGAAAATGAGGAGGTGAGAGTGATGGAGTAGTGGATGGAGACATCTATTACCATGATATGATCTTCTTGACTTAGATTTCCAAGCATAAGAAGAAAGATCTTCATGCAGCACATGGTACATTCCTCTTCATGGGAGTATGTCATACCACTATGGAGGGCTTACTCATGGATCTTATTATCATCTTTCTGTTAGTACATGGTAAGAATTATTTTTTTGCATTTATTGATTATCTAACATAGTATTTTCATTCTCTTAACATTTCTATGTAGTGCATTGCTCTACAAGAGGGCAAGCCTCTCTTTGGGCTTCATGGTCAATTTTGGGCCAAAATCTATGATGGAGATAGCCATCTTTTGTATGGCTTTGGGCAAGTGTTGTATTATTTTCTGTATGCTCAGTTGATATACAAATCCATTTACTATTTACTAGTAGATGTGAGGACATACACAACTAGCAGTTTGTTAAGAAACAGCTTGCCATGTTATTTCCTGAAACAACAATTAGAAAAACTGCGCTGTGGCTACTTGGGAGATTGTTGGTACCTTGTATCACTAGGTAAAAACTTCATTACCTTGCTCATGTGGATCCAATATGATGATAATGTCATATTCACTTTATATGGGGTGGTATGGGCAAGAACCAAAGAGTGGATCTTTGAAGATCCAACTGCATTTTTGCTTCATGAAGGCAACATCATTGCAGCCCAAATTCAATAGAAGCTATACACTTATCATAAGTGGAGAGAGATACAATGTGGGATGGAAAATTTGATCCATCATGTTCAGCTATGCAGCCCACCAATTTTTCAGGAGCTTAAGGTGGAGGGAATTTTCCATGAGTTTCCATGTTGGAAGGTCACTTGTTTTGTATGGATGATAGCTTGGGGATGGAGGTTTAACATGGGAATGATAGTTACAAATGTATTTCATATTCCATGCCTCAAGAGGACCTCTAGACAACACATTATTTCCTCCACGGACATTTTACTCTTCATGGTGATAGCTATTTTGGATGGTCACCAAAAGCTAACTTGCATAGTTGGGAGGGGCAACTTGGAGATGTATTGATGAGACAACATCTTGTTCCTTGGAGGATTTTATCATATGAGGATGCTACAGAAGGAGGAGAGGAGGCTCTTTAGTTCTATCCTTGCAATTTATTGAGGACAAAAAACATTTTGGAGGGGAGGACTGTAATATTCCTAAATTAGCATGGAGGAAAATAGAAATATCAATTTTTATTTTAACACCTAGTTAGATGAATAAATGGATAAGGAGGCTCACACATATCTTAAAAAGGTATAAAATCCATCTTGATGTGAAAAAGGATCATAATAATAACTGGATCTAGCACCCTCATGTGTGGACAAGGGAAAATACATGTGGACAAGGTCAAGTTTGACCAAGTCGACAACGCTGGTATGGATGGAGTACATCATCAATAGAGACAATGCAGTGATAGTGGGAGGACAATTCCATGATGGTGAAAACTCTAATGAGTGGGACCCAAGGTAATAAGGCTCACAATTTTTTATAAGGTGGGAAAGGCAGCCATAGTGAGGCATGTTATTGATTATTGATTTGATGGTCTGCATGACTATTGTGCATTCCTCAACTATTTAGTTGAAATTGTTGTGATGTTTAGCACTGGGTGTTCCCGAGCAGGAATCCCATCTCCTTTCTTGAGAGGCCTCTTGGGGGAGAACTGAACTTCATTTTCCACACTCAGGCTTAAGGCCAAGATTCATTCTTCACCAACAGTGCAATTTCTATAGAGGATTGTGTTGTGTTGCAGGGCGTTGCAGTGGAGGGTTGAGAAACCCATTTCCAGAGCTAGTTTTTCAGGGGAGGAAGCATTCTTCTCTTTGGGAGATCAGAAAGGGAGGTTATTGAGATTTCTTTCACATATTGGCACTAGGCCAACATATTCCCATCATCTACATCGTATTATCCCTCTTTGAATATGTTATTTCAGTGAGCATTTCTAGTGGGGGTTTCAGTGTTTGATTTGGAGGGTGAGATCTTCACTGATAGGATCAACCTTTCACTTGGAGGATCTATTGGAGGAGATATATTAATTATATGTATCATCTTCATCCATCTCGATCCAGTTATTGAGTTTCAACAATTATTCATCCCTAGGGCTACATTCTGGCATTTTGGTATTTTTGTATATTTCAAGAAATCCTTCCCGAGTTGTCTTGAAAATGTGTTTGGGAGCTTAGATCTCTGTTCCTAGCAATGTATTTGCCATATAGTTTCAGATATTTGTATTGAGAATTTCTAGCAGTAGTTATACTTAATACAATTGCACTGTCATAGCCTTGGGCATTATTTGTGTAGAAGTGATCTTCATATTTCATGTACATGTTCTCTTGAGGCTTATTTTTCCTAACTTGTGTGATTATTTCCTCAAGTACCTGTATACATTTTGCTGCTATGATATTACTATGATGGATATATGATCTTATTACATTTTATGTGTTGATTTATCACTTCTCTTTCCATTATTGTGTTCATATATTATTGCTTCCCCATTTGTGAATATTATAATTTTATTCCAAATAATCTGAAATGTTTTACAGTTGGAGGCTTACCGAAAGGTCATGATGGATTTTATCATTGTTTACACAGACATGAGATTTGTTGAGAATAGTCACAATTGTATGTGTTTCTCGCCCCAGAAGGTATGATGTGTTCGAGACTCATCAAGCATGACATGTGACATTTTTGGAATTGTTTTATTGATTCTTTCTACCACCCCATTTTATTCAGTATTGTTAGCTATAAATATATGTCTCCTGATTCCATGATTTTCACAAATGAAATATTGTTTACCCTGAGTGTAACAATTCTACTTACACAATTTTGTTTTTCTATTTATAACACTACTTTTTCTGTCCTTTAATTAGTTTATTTCCTTCATTATACAACCTCTTAAATAATTTCATTAAAGGATTTAATTTCAGTATTTTGTATTTTCATTAGGCCATAATTGTGTTCATACCTATGAATACCTTTATATACATTCATTCCTTTAATTTATTAAGGAATTCTACTCATCTACATGGCCTACTTAGATTTATTTCATTGTATATTAAGGTATAACTTTTAAATAGTTTCCACTATTATTATACTATCAGAATTATGAAATTTTCCACTAGAGCTTTCCCCATATCTACACTTATAATTATATTCTTGGATATTATTAACTTTAACTAATATTAAAGCTACCTCTTATGATATATATACTCCTACATCATAACTCTAATTATAATTTTCTTATAATTTCTACCACATGTATCCCAATTCGTTTTATATTTAAGTCTTATGAAGTCATTCAAACTTATATATATATATATATATATATATATATATATATATATATATATATATATATATATATAGGAATTAATTCCGATGAGGATTTCGTTCCTCTACCACATTTACCCTTAATATTTTTCATAGACATTGGGACACTAAATATATTGTTATGATTTGAATAGTTATATTGTTTGTTTCCATTTACATTAATATTACCCACATAATTACAAAAATTTATGTTATATGATTATGGTGTGGATATTTGGAGGGTTGTCCATAATCATTCGATGTCAAGTGTTTTAGATGTTAACGTATCCACACTCAAACTTCCTCTTATTAATTGAATCTTATCTCCTCATAATTCTTAATGACAGAGTACACTTGTAACTCTTTAATGTTCCTCCTTTTAATGTTATTGCTTATTAATTTGGTGTACCCCGACATCTGTTGGTCACATGGGTCTCTTAATTACGATAAAAACTGTAGGGTAGATCTCTCATAATTTGACGGTTCAGATCAATTAGTATTCATTACAACCAAATGATCTTGGATAGGGTTAAGTTTTTTGTTTCCATTGTTTCATTTGGGAAATTTCTCCACTGAGGTTTTGGCTCTGGTTATTTGTCATCCCTTTTGCATCGAGAATGGCTTTCAGTCGCATACACTACACCACTTCCAGAATACCTTTACACAATACCCGCACAGGTAACATACTTTCTACATTTCTTATCCTCTGGAATTTAGTTGACATGCATAGGGTTTACAGAACTCGTTTTCCTATTTTATTTCATTCATCATTCTCACTGTATATTTATTAATTTTTTGTGTTCCTTCTCTCAGCTTACAGGTTGAGAAATAGAGGAGAGCTTCCTGAAGAGCATTCATGGCAGACATATAAGTTATTTGTCATTCCTAGCACAAAAGGTAAGCTCTATAGCTCTATCTATAGTTAATAATTTATCCACTTCTGTGTTTACTTCAGTGGTTAAGGTTTTATTTCTTTGCACCGATAGTTATCAATTTATAACTTCATATTAGTATTGAAATTTTTCATATTTGGCTCTGCGTGGTTAAATTGAAGTCAGGTTTCATTGTTATGTAAATGCAATTCTCTGTATAATTTTCTTAAAATAATTCTCCTCCTTACCTCTTTGTTGATTTCTAGTTACATTTGGGGGCTTTATAGACTTGATAAGTTTGTTGTGCTTCATCAGCCACTATAATTTTAATTCGTACCCTCTGGCTTCATTGTATAACTATTACACAATTATATTTCTTCTGTGATTTTGGATACCACATCTTCAGTTTCGTTTTCAGAACATAATTACTAAAGAATTTTACTCTTACATTTAAACTCTTGTTCACTTACAGTTTTTTACTTATCTTCGCATTCATGATTTTAATATTCATGACTTTTAATGTGTGATAGTAATGCTCGAAAACTTCCCGAAATTTTGATTTTACTTCTTACACATAATATAAGATAAATTCAGTAATTTCTTTGATCATTTTAACCTGATATAGAGGTTTGATAATACCAATTTGATTTCCATCGAACTAGTATTTAATGTTGGATATACAACTTTCGACTCATTGTGTAATTATTTTTTCCTTTCAATTTGTTAATTCCAGTTTCGAATAACTTAACAATGGGCTTAGTTAATTTCTTGGAATTCAATTCTGATGTTCCAAATTAATTGAATATAGTATTTTATTACAAACAACACATCCTTTAGCCTCTCGGTTTTTTAATATACCCAATTATATTGTTCCATCATTTTTGGGTAGTTACTCGTATAGCCACTCTGCCTTATTCTGTATTTCACCATTTATGGTTTGTGTAAATTATCTAGAACACTATTAAATATTTAACGCCATATAATAAGTTCTGTTATGAAATTTAATTTTTATTTGATTAGATTTTCTATGACTATCAAAATATATTATCATACAGGAAAACCCCTATTTTCCAGATTTACTAAAATTCATAAAATCCTCTCAGATACCATGTATATGGTTTCCAACCATATCTTAGGTAATGAATTTTTATATTATGTTCGAAAATAAATAACTCAGTTTCTTAATTTAAAGTAGATAATTCTATTTTCATTCTTATGTTTACTTGAATAAGCTGAATAATTGATTTTGAATTTCAGGTATAGGAGGAACTCCACTCCCTCATGCTTTATTAAACATGTATAGTTGTCTTATTAATCATATTTACAAGTATCAACGCTTTCACTATGGATTTAATTATATTTTATCTGAATCTAACCCAGATCTATGTGGGATTTCTGTACATGTACTTCAAATCTAGCAACCTACACCACAGTCACTTCATCTATCTTTCCCAAAAGAATTGACAATAATTTTTATTTCATCTATCTACAGCTTGGTCCTCAGAATGTACAAGTCTCATCCTTCTTGGATCTGACAACTTGTGTCAATTTAAACTCTTCATATTGTACTTAATATGAGTAAAAGATGACCTTTAATCATTAATACTTGTACTATTTCGACTGATATTTTATTTTATTTGTGTTATATTCTTGTATATGTACCTCTATAAGATGATTTTTATATACTTTGGACAGTTATATAATTTCCCTTCAGTTTACATAGTGCGTCCATAAGTATAATTATTTCATGATTCTCTTTTCAACCACATGTTGTATCAGGATGTTGACATACTTCCTAATTTAGGAATATGTAGAGTTTGAATCTAAAACAAATTATTTGTATAGGATAGTACTTTCTTGGCTTAATGAAATAAATAAATTCAAATATATACCTCTCTGATTCTCTTTGTTTACATAAATCGATATGTATTTCTACTGTCAATTCATATGTTTTTCTTAACATATTTAAAATGTTATTTAATCCTAATGATGTGTTTTATATTTGTACTATAGTAGTTAACCTAGACCTAACGGAACATTTAAACCCTTCTAATTGGGATTAGAGATTTTGTATGTTGGTCAACTAATTATTCTAGTCTGTGTAACTATACACAAACTTAACTATGTCTCCTATAATTACATTTCTGTTAAATACATATGACACTTTATTCATAAAGAATAAAATAATTTATCACACATATTTATAAACAAGATACACATTTCTCAGGTAAAATCATAATGAAACCAAATTAAATATTATTGAATCATCAGCATAATAACATAATCATACGACATAATTTAATAACTGTGCATACCAAATCTGGTAAAGACTATTTGCCACCCAACCTTGAGTTTTCATCCACAGCTCCCCCTGAGCAGAGACCTATTCCTCCAAAATATAGACAACCCCTTGTCTACCTAGGAATGTCTTATTAAAGCTTGATTTCCATCAGCATGTTTCCATAATTGCACCGAGTTAAATTAGGATGTCGTTTTCCTTTATCCTAGGCTTTACTTTTGTTTTTTCCACAAAATATCTTTAAAACTAGTTTCTTTTTCTTTTTCTATTTTTATTTCACCTCTTCTCAGTAACTATCCACTTACTGAGTTATCTATTATATTATTATATCCAATTCAATATATTTATTTTATTTTATTTTCTCCAACGATTTTTGGAGATTTTTGGAAAGTCTTTGGATTTAATTCCATCCTCATGGACTTGAAATCCTGGTCTCCAATTTACTTTAGTCTTTCCACAATAATTAAATTTCCACATTTATTAAATTTAAAAATAATATGTCCACATATAGTTTCCCTTTAGGTCCACCTAACCTTTAGGATTTGAAAATGTCCAAATAAAAGTAGTAAAATAGGGATATTACATATTCCCACTCTAAAACAGAACATCGTCCTTGGTGTTGAAAATATATCAACTCACTTTTCAAAAAATGATGGATATTTCTCTTTCATCTCATATTTTCACTCCCATGTAGCTTCCTCAAGTGTAAATTTCCTCCAATGTAGTTTCACCCTAGCTACGGTTGTTAGGTCCCTATATTACTAGTATAGTCCCTTATTGTTGTTATTGTAACCCCCTTATTGTTATTATTGTACCCCTGTAACCCCCATATTGTTATTATTGTGCCCTTAAATTATTATTGTTAGGTCGGCTAGGATTACATTATGGCCTCATGGACTCCTATATATAGAAAGGAGGTTTTGTAATTTGTATCATCCAAGAATTGTTCATTCATGTAATGTATTGGAGGTTTCCCCCTCGAAGTGGGTTGGCTCATTTATAAGGTGCTGATATCTCTTTCTTCTGCTTTTGGAGTCAAGCACAACATTTGGTAAGCCTGGAGGTGCATGTATGGATTTAGGTTTTGCTACCATCAGAAACTATCGGCATTTCTTTCGCCATAAATTTGTTCTACGAGGTGTCGTGTTTCTGAAATTTTAGGCTGTGGTTTCGAAACCTGAGAACATTGTTCATTATTTTAGCTTAGTTCACAATATTTTCTGGAGATATGATTCGTGGAAGTTAGGTCTTACTTTAGGCTCAACAGGTCACAGTAGCATTTGCGCTATAATTGTTTTTCTACGAAGGTTCAGAATCTAAAATTCATATGGTGCGAAGCTGAAATCCTGAGGAAATTCATCAAAAAATTTCAGAGCTTGGTTTGCAATATTTTTGGAGATATGATCTGTGGAAGGTAGTGCTTTTTCAGGCTCCTGAATTTCATCTCAAAGAGGTGATCGTGGGAAAAGTTCAATAACTCTCTCTCTAGGCATCGGATTGGAGTGCCGTAAAAAGTGGTCACAAGTACACGAGATTTCGTTTCTTGGATATCAATTTCAGAGACAAGGGACGAAACAGTGACACGTGGAAAGTCATAAAAGTTCCCTCTACTGAACCAGTCCATAATTAGGTCATTGTGGGAGATTGGACACAACTTTGTCTTGGAAAATCCAAATCAGGTCAGACCTATGGAATTCGAAATATAATTCAGAGGGATACGTTGGTACCAAAATTCAGATATTGAAGTATTGCAATCACATAGATAATCCAATTTCAATATCGAGCTCCTCAAAAGCAAGAAAAAGGTGTGTATTTTTTCCGAATTGCATAAGTCTTGTTTGAAAAATCAATTTGAATTGATTCCAAGGGCATATTGTAGAATAGATATCAGTATTGGGTTCTAAAAAATGCCCCGTAAAAATAATTCAACACCCATTAAGCCTTCATAAGGCTCTACTATGACTCATGAAGATGAAGAATTGCAACATGATCCATCAAAATTACAAGAGCAAGTGCACCAAATTTCACTCTCGCAAAGAGCAACAAAAAATGAAATGGAAGTTTTGAAGAAAGGCATGGAAGCAAAGATGGATACGAAGCTAAGATGATGGTGTATGGAAGCATGATGGATGACATGAAAGACAATATGAAAGAAGAATGATCTAAAAGCAGACATCGAAGGTTTGACCAAGTTGATACAAGAAATGTTTCCTAATGGTGAAAAGATAGTAGAAGAACCTCAAGATGAGAACAAAATAAATGTTAATCGTGATTTCATAAACTCTAATGTTGGCGGGAAGAACCACCATATTCCAAAAATGGATATGAGGAAGTTTGATGAAAAGGATCCTGTAACATGGATACTACAGATGGAGCAATATTTTGATCTCCATAACGTGCAAAACACACAAAAGGTACGCATTGCAACTTTACATTTAAAACAAAATACATTTGTATGGTATCGATGGCTTTGCTCCCGTAAAAAAATTGTCACTTTGGTCAATTTTTACGGAGGAAATGATAGCACATTATGAGGATACAAAGAGCAACACCTTCTTTAGCCAATTGATAAATCTCAAACAAAAGGGTTTAGTGGGGCAGCACATTGAGGACTTCCAAAAATTGAATATAAGGGTAACTGATATTCTAGAGGAACACAGGATTGATCTCTTTATAGGCACTTTAAAGGATAACATCCAACATGAAGTTCGCGTTTTGGAACCTGATTCATTGGAGAAGGCATTTAGGTTGGCAAGAAAGTTTGAATGTAAAATTATGGCGACAAGGAAGCCTACCACTCAATTCTATAAAGAAGGAAGTGTTGCTACGTCTAGATTTCCACAACCTACAAGGTTGACACCACAAAAATTGGAAGAAAAAGAGCAAAAGGGCTTTGCTACAGTTGTGATAGAAAATACACTAAAGGTCATAAGTGTGCTGAGAAGAAATTATTTTACATAGATTGTGAAGAGGAAGAAGAAAATGAACAAGAAGAGGATATACACCAGGAACCAGCCCCAGAAGAGGAAAAAATGAATCCAACCATATCGTGTAATGCACTGGCAGGAATTACCACTCCTCAAACTCTCAAGATAAAAGGACAAATCAAGAAGAGAAAGGTAATAGTGTTGATTGATTCAGGTAGCACCCATAATTTTATTCATTGTAAGGCAGCCAAGGAATTAAATTGTTTCCTATACCCAGCACCAGAATGTCAAGTGATGGTTGCAAATGGAGGAACTATAAATTGCTCTGGAAAATGCCATAATATCAAGCTAACCATGGAGGAATATGTATTGACTAGTCCAATGCTTGACATTCCTATGGGAGGTGCTGATGTTGTACTAGGAGTACAATGGTTACAATCTTTGGGGACGGTAGCTTTTAATTTTCAAGAACTTTTCTTGAAATTTTTTTCAGAAGGAAAGGAAGTCGAATTACGAGGTATTGAAGGGAAGCCGGGAAGGATAATAAGCTCTAATGTCATGACAAAGCTTCTAAAGAAAGAACAACGAGGCGTAATTGCACAATTATGCTCACTAGAAGTTCCGACATCAAAATCATCTATTTCTGCAGATCTCCAACAAGTCTTGGACAATCATTCCAAGGTGTTTGAAACTCCCAAAGAACTCCCACCGATTCGTGATCATGATCATGCTATTCATTTGATTCCAGGAAGTGTTCCTCCAAACATCAAGCCTTATAGATATCCTTACTTCCAAAAGAGCGAAATTGAACGTATGATTGCAGAAATGTTAGAGGCGGGTATAATTCAACCTAGTCAAAGTTCTTTCTCTGCTCCTGTAGTATTGGTACACAAGAAGGATGGATCATGGCGAATGTGTCCGGATTATAGGGAGCTCAATAAGTTCACCATTAAAGACAAATTTCCCATTCCTGTGATTGATGAATTATTGGATGAATTACATGGAGCAATTTATTTTACCAAGTTGGATCTTCGTTCAGGATATCATCAAATTAGAATGAAGACTGAAGATATTCCAAAAACAACAGTTTGAACTCATGAGGGTCATTATGAATTTTTGGTCATGCCTTTTGGCCTTACCAATGCACCTTCTACATTTCAAGGGTTGATGAATTCCATTTTCAAACCCTTCCTTAGAAAATTTGTGCTAGTATTTTTTGATGATATACTAATCTACAGGAGGTCTTGGAAGGATCATGTTGAACATGTTGACAGGGTGCTCAAACTATTGCAGGAGAAACAATTATATGCAAAAGCATCCAAATGTTTCTTTGGAGTACAAGAGGTGGAATATCCGGGTCATATTATATCCCACGAGGGTGTTAAAGTAGACCCTAACAAAATTAAAGCCATTAAGGAATGGAAAGTCCCTAAGACAATAAAGCAGTTGCGAGGATTTCTCGGGTTAACAGGCTATTATCATAAGTTTGTTAAGAATTATGGAAGAATAGCAGCACCTCTAACAACATTAATGAAGAAAGATGCATTTTCATGGACTCCTGAAGCAACTAAGGCCTTGAACATCTTAAAGAGGCAATGTGCCTAGCACCGGTCTTAGCTACGCCAGACTTCACAAAAACCTTTATTGTGGAATGTGATGCCTCAGGAAATGGAATTGGTGCAGTTTTAATGCAGGAAGGAAGACCCATTGCTTTTAAAAGTCATCCAATCAAAGGAAAGTATTTACAGAAACCTATTTATGAGAAGGAAATGTTAGCAATACTGCATGCACTAAAGAAATGGCGAACTTACCTAATGGGAAGACACTTCAAGGTAAAAACTCATCATGATAGTCTTAAACACTTTTTGGAACAAAGACTATCTTCAGAAGAGCAGCAAAAATGGGTCACAAAGATGTTGGGTTATGACTTTGAAATAAGCTACAAAAAAGGAAAGCTTAATGTTGTTGCAGATGCACTCTCAAGAAAGAATGAAGAGGTGGAAGCATTGCTTTGTGCCATTTCTATTATCCAACCAGATTGGATAACCGAAGCAAGAGATGAATGGAAGAAGGACAAAGATGTAAGGACACTCATTCAAAAGTTGCAGCAAGATCCTAGTACATCTGATACATTTAGTTGGAAAAATGATTCCTTATGGTACAAAGATCGCTTATATCTTTGTAAGAATTCCCAACTAAAACAAAAGATTCTTCTGGAATTGCACACTTCTCCTTTAGGAGGACACTCACGATTTTTAAAAACTTACCACAGGGTGAAGAAAGAATTTTTTTGGGATGGCCTTAAATCTGATATTCAAAAGTTTGTGGCGGAATGTTTGGTTTGCCAGCAGAATAAAGTGGAGACAATTAAGACCCCGGGACTTCTACAACCTTGATCCATTCCAAGTCAGCGTTGGGAGGAGATTTCAATGGATTTTATCACAGGTTTACCTAAGTCTGAAGGAAAGAATGTCATCATGGTGGTAGTTGATAGACTTACCAAGTATGCACACTTTTGTGCATTATCTCATCCATTTAAAGCAAGTGCAGTTGCTACTACATTTATGGATAGAATTCAAAAGCTATATGGAAGCCCAAGGGTTATTGTGAGCGACAGAGATCCCATTTTTACTGGAAATTTTTGGACGGAGTTATTTTCTTGTTTGGGTACTCAATTAGCTCATAGCTCATCTTATCATCCTCAATCTGATGGTCAAACCGAGATAGTAAATAAATGTTTGGAAGGATATCTTTGTTGTTTTGTATCTGATAAACAAACACAATGGGTCAAGTGGTTACCTCTTGCTGAATGGTGGTATAACACTTCCTTCCATACTGCAGCAAAAATGACCCCATTTATGGCACTTTATGGATACCATCCACCATCAATCACATCATCTTTAAGGGAAAATTCGAAGGTTCAAGCAGTGGAAGATCACATCGAGCATCAGCAAGAAGTTCTCCAACTCTTAAAGGATAACCTGAATTTGGCACAAAATCGAATGAAACAACAGGCAGATCAACATCGTAGTGAGAGAAGTTTTGAGGTAGGAGATTGGGTATTTTTACGGCTACAACCATACAAACAAATGTCCCTCAAGCAAGCAAAGAAGGATAATAAATTATCGCCAAAGTACTATGGTCCTTACAAGGTGTTGCAAAAGATTGGTACTATGGCATACAAATTGGAGCTTCCTGCTTCTTCGCGAGTACATCCAGTTTTCCATGTTTCATGCTTAAAGAATGTTATAGGTGAAAATATTCCAGTTCAAACAATATTGCCAGAACTTGATGAGGAAGGAAAAATCATATTGGAACCAGAAGCGGTCATGGAAACAAGAACTCGACAACTACGGAATCGATCAATTTCAGAGTATCTCATCAAGTGGACGAACTTACCCACTGAAGATTCTACATGGGAGGATGAGAATTTTATACAGAAGCACCCGGAGCTACTCAAGTGTTGAGGACAACACTTTTTTGAAGGAGAGGGGCATGTTAGGTCCCTATATCACTAGTATAGTCCCTTATTATTGTTATTGTAACCCCCTTATTGTTATTATTGTACCCTTGTAACCCCCATTTTGTTATTATTGTGCCCTTAAATTATTATTGTTAGGTCGGCTAGGATTACATTGTGGCCCACTAGGATTACATTATGGCCCAATGGACTCCTATATATAGAAAGGAGGTTTTGTAAATTGTATCATCCAAGAATTGTTCATTTATGTAATGTATTGGAGGTTGCCCCCTCGAAGTGGCTCATTTAGAAGGCGTTGATATCTCTTTTCTTCTATTTTTTGGAGTTATCTATTATATTCTTATATCCAATTCAATATATTTATTTTATTTTATTTTCTCCAACAATTTTTGGAGATTTTTGGAAAGTCTTTGGATATAATTCCATCCTCATGGACTTGAAATCCTGGTCTCCAATTTACTCTAGTATTTCCACAATAATTAAATTTCCGCATTTATTAAATTTAAAAATAATATGTCCACATATAGTTTCCCTTTAGGTCCACCTAACCTTTAGGATTTGAAAATGTCCAAATAAAAGTAGTAAAATAGGGATATTACATATTCCCACTCTAAAACATAACATCGTCCTCAGTGTTGAAAATATATCAGCTCACTTTTCAAAAAATGATGGATATTTCTCTTTCATATCATATTTTCACTCCCACGTAGCTTCCTCAAGTGTAAATTTCCTCCAATGTAGTTTCACCCTATCTACGGTTCTATTTCGGAGCTCGATTTCTTCCCGTTCCAGTATACGAAGGGGCTCTGGAAGAAATTCCCCTTTGGTTTGCATCTGTATCACAGTCCAATAAATTACATGAGTAGGGTCATCTACATACTTTTTTAAATAAGGAAACATGCAAAACATTGTGAACCTTAATATCACTAGGTAGAGCCAATATATAAGCTATTGGCCTCTCTCTTTCTAAAACTTCAAATGGTCCATAGTAGCGTGGTGCTAGCTTAGCACAACTATTAGTATATAATGTACTTTTTCAAGGCTTAATCCTCAAATAAAAATGATCTCCCAATTTGAATTCTCTATGAATTCTTTTCTTGTATGCATAGCTATTTTTTCGATCTTGCACTGTTTTAATATTTTCTTGAATATTCTTTATAGTTCTTTCCATCTCCTGCAATGCATCAGGTCCAAGAATTAACTTATCCTCTGGTTGGCTCAAACTAAGTGGAGTGTGGCATTTTTTTCCATACAATGCTTCAGAAGGACTCATCTTAATAGAAGCTTGATAACTATTATCATATACAAACTCTGCCAGATGCAGAAAATATTCCCATCTTGTAGGTCTGTCCATGACATACATGTGCAACATGTCTTCTAGAATATGATTGGTTCTTCCAGTATGCCCATTTGTTTGAGGGTGTTAAGTGGTACTAAAGTTCAATTTGGCACCCATTCCTCCGAACAGAGTTTTCCAAAAGGCTGAAGAAACTTTTTCATCCCTATCAGATATAATCATTTTAGGAATTCCATGTAATTACACAATTTCTTTCACGAACACATTGGCTACTTGAGCTTTGCGAAAAGTATATTGTATTGGTAAAAAGTGTGCTACCTTAGTTAATGTGTCTACAACTACCATTATAGAGTCATGTTGATACTTGGTTCTAGGTAATCCAGTAATGAAATCTATGGAAACCACTTCCCATTTCCATTCTGGAATAGGTAAAGGGTTCTGTAGTCCTGTAGGATGCTGATGTTCCACTTTTACATGCTAACATTCTAAACACCTTGCTAGATAATCAGCCACATCTTTTCCATACCTGGCCAAAACATGTTCTTCTTTAATATTAAAATCCATTTTTGATAACCATGATGGTCTGCATAATGTCTTTTATGATACTCATCTAGATTTCCTATTTTAAAGATGTCAAATTAGGAATATACATACTTTTTTTATAATAAATCAGTCCTTTATAGTTTTTAGTATATCCCACAACTTTAGTTTTCTACAGTTTCTCTTGCAATTTTACATACTATTGATCTTGCATCAACACTTCACCAATCATTCTTCTATCTCAAATTTCACACTACTTCCTGCATTGGTCAAAATTTGATGAACATTCCTACTCAAAGCATCCGCAATTTTATTTTCCTTTCCTTTAATGTGTTTGATCTCCATATTGAACTCACTAAGGAAAGATAGCCATCTAGATTGTCTAGCATTTAAATATGGTTGAGTAAAAAAGTACTTTAGGCTTATGTGATTTGTCATTAATATGAACTTATTTCCCAATAAATAATGTCTCACATCTTCAATGCATGTATAACAACGGCTAGTTCTAAATCATACACATCATAATTATGTTCATGTTTCTTCAGTTTTCTTGCCTCATATGCTATTAGTGAATTATCCTACAGTAATACTCCTAACCTTTCCACTCATGCATCTGCACACACTAAAAATTCCTGTTTTGGATTAGCAATTTTCAATATGGGGGTAGTAGTTAATCTCATTTTTAATTGTTCAAAACTACTTTGACATTTTGATTCCATTCAAACATTACTCCTTTTTCTGTAATGAAGAAATAGGATAGGCTAATGCTGAGAATCCTTCAACAAACCTATGGTAGTATCCAACAATACCCATAAAGGATTGCATGGCTAGTACATCTGTGGGTACAAGACAATTCATTATTGCTTGTATTTTCTCTAGGTCTACTGCTAATCCATCCTTTGAAATCACATGACCCAAATACTAAATTTTATCCTTATAAAATTCACATTTGTTGAGTTTTTCATATAATTTATGTTCTCTAAGTGTTTGTAGGACTATTATGAGATGTTCTTTGTCATCTTCTTCATTGTTGGGGTACACTAAAATGTCATCAATGAACACTAGTACAAACTTGTCTAATTACTTATGCAGAACACTATTCATTAAACACATGAACATAGCAAGTGCAATTATAAGTCCAAAGGGTAGGACTACAAATTCATAGTGTCCATATCTAGTTATGAATGTTTTTATTTTTTATTTTTTATTTTTTCATCTTTTATTCTAAGTTTGTAGTATCATGTTCTCAAATCAATCTTTGAGAAGATAGTAGCTCATCACATCCGGTCAAATAAGTCATCTGTCCTTGGCAGAGGATATTTATTCTTAATAGTTAACTTGTTTAGTTGTCTGTAATCTATACACATTCTAAATGTGCCATCTTTCTTTTTAACAAAAAGCGTTGGTGCTCCCAAAGGAGACACACTTGGTCTGATGTATCCTCTATCTAACAATTCTTCTAATTGTAGTTTTAGTTCTATTAGTTTAGGAGTAGTCATTCTATATGGTGCTCTAGAAATAGGTGTAGCTCCCGGTACTAGTTTAATTGAAAAATCAATTTCTCTTTTAGGGGGTAGATGGGGGATTTCCTCTAGAAATACATCCTTAAACTCTCTGATCACTAATATTTTTTCTATAGCCTCTTTTTATGTTTGATGTCCCAATTCTTCCACTTGTACAAAATACACTTAACATCCCTTTATTTTTTTCCTTTTTAGTTGCAATCTAGAAATTTGTCTCATAGATATTGGTTTTGGTTTTCCTTTCACTATCAAACCTTTTCCTTCATCATCTATAAAATTTAGTGTTTTATCTAAGAAATTTACTACTGATTTATTCTTCTTTAACCTGTCCATTCCTACTAACAGATTATATGATCCTAGAGGAAAAATATTTAAATGAATTTCAGTTTCATATCCATTTAAGTTTACAACAATTTTTGGAAGTTTATGGGTCACTTTTCTTTTTCCTCCTCTAGCTAACTGCACTAACCATGCTTGCTGAAATTTTTCTGATTTTAACTTACACTTTTACACAGTCTGTGGACTGACATAACTTACATTTTCTCCTGGATATATCAAAACAAAAACAGGTTGTTCAACAATCATACCTTCGATTTCTATCATGGTTAACTGGTGTTCAGCCTAGCGATATTCAAGTGCACCACTGATCCTAAGAATGTTTCAAGCAATGTCATTTACTGTAGTTGCCTCTAGTACTACTTCAACGTTTTGAATTGTTCTGTGCAGACAGTCATGTAACAGGTGAGGTTATCCACATCCCCAACACTTTAGTGGTTCTTTCATTTTTACAACACTTTCATTTTTTTTTTGGTATCCATTTGTTTAAACCCAATATGTGACTATGGTGGTTGGCTTTCTCCACTCTAATTAAATTTCTTCATTTGGTGTTTCTTTCCAAAACATTTCAGATATGATGGTTTTACTCTTGTTACATTTGATTCAACCTTCCCTTTCTCTTTAGTTGCCAATTTTTGAGCTGATCATTTATGCCTTTAAACTATTGATAACATAGTATCGCTTTAAGAATAGATGAACATCCATTGTTTTTGGTTTATCAAATTTGATTCTCTCTTTATTGATAGAAGGTAGAAATTTCAAAAATCATTGCACTTTATCCTTTTCCTCTATGATATAAGGAAAATAGAGAATCAATTTAGTGAATTTGGTAACAAACTCATCAATTGTGATTTGTTCCAATCTCAACTCATGAAATTCGTTAGCTTTATCATCATAATATCTCTCATTCAGGTACCTAGACTTAAATTTAGTTTGATAGTCTTCCTAGGTAACATTGTTTTCATCCAAAAAATGTACCATTTTGGTTTCTTCCCGCCAATGGGTGGCTTTACCCTGCAGTTGGTAAATTTCCAATCTGGCTTTCAAATTACTTACACATTCATATACCTGGAAGTATTTAACCTAGTTCATAAGCCAAGCTTCTGCATCCTCATCATTTTAACCATCAAAAGTGGGAGGTTTGATTTTTTTGAATTCCCCTTGCAATTCCTTCTTCTTTCTAGATGATTATCCACCCTCATACTCTTCTAAGTTGGTTTCAACTTCTTTCCTCTTTCTTCTATGGTATTCACTTTCATGACTAGACTGTGAGGTTAATTCCTTCATCAACCCCTATTTCTCTTCACTGGCATGCAACAATCATTCATTGCTAGTCCTTAGCTGAACCATTTCTCATTGCATATCTTTTATGATGTCCAACAATTGATCATTTTGATCTGGTGGGTTTCCCACACCTCCAAAATCCACGTACAGATCTCCTTAGTAATTCATAATTGTAGTTGTACTGTTTCTTCACATCAATCACTGTCCATAGAAATTTATTAGTACATGAAATTCTATAAAGAAAAAAAAAATCTTATTTTTCACAAGAGCATATTTTTGGGTTTTGCTGCGGGGGGGCACACAAGCCCACTATTTTCAACATGATCTCTGATACCACTTTTAAAAAATTTACTTACCCAAATTTTTTTTTTCTGTTTATAACAATGTTGGCTTGAGGGGTCCTGACCCAGGTTCAGAGGTTAAGGTTTGCCAACAAACCCCTATACTACTGGCCCTTTCAGAAGTGACCCACTTGCGCAGGCCAAAGTCTCACTTGAAGCAGTATGGGGGGGTGCTGGAACCAGGTTTTCGCACCCTGAGAGAGAGTAGGTAAGTCAAGTATATCCGTGTTTGCAGCTTATCAGGTTCACACAAGATAGATCTGTTTGAAAGTTTGTTAAAAATGTAATCCACAATATAACAGAGCTATAGATTTAGTCAATATCTTCTCATCCACATGTGTATCAGTAGTTATCATAACACATCATTAACAAATTATAGATATACCTTAACATAGACATAATTGTAGCATAATAGATAAAACAATTGTATTGTCAGTTCTAAAAGAGCCCAAAGGTTCAAATCAATAGTAACACATAAGATCCGATAAGACAGAGCTATTTTAGCTATATCTGTATATATTAATATCAAAACCCAGTACAATCCAAACACAGCCTATGCACACAACAAGACAGAGGATATTCACACACACAGCTAGCGAGATTCCTTACCCAAATGACCTGACCATAGATCTAACAATTCTCACTTAACATCAGACTTAATTCTTGCCTACCTTAAAACTCAAAATTTTCATCTATTTATATCGACTTAGCCTATGCTTCCAATGGTCCACAAACCATGGTTTGCAGACTCTTGGTCTACCCTTGAGCGATTACAATGCATTTGGGCCTTTGACCCACCCCAAAACCCCTGCGTTAGACTAATTAATACCAAAAATCTATAAAATTGTATAAAATTTGCAGCTTTTAGGGGACCCTATTCCAACTGTCACCCAACACAATCTTGTGACTCGTCCCGAGTCACTATGGTGGTTGGGTGTCCACCTACACCTACAGTAGACAAATTGCCTCAACCAATGGGTGTAGCACTCCTTCACTCTGAGCAGCAGCGTTCTAAGCAATATCCACCAATTTTTGTGAAGTTGGTCCCTTTGTTGCAGCTATGACGCTCTCCAGATTTTGGCTCAATTGTTTAACAACGAAATCAATATCCTGGGAGAGCTTGAGGGCTTCATCATCCCATGGCTTAAGGCGGTCACTGAGAGTCTTCTTCTTCTAGCAGAGTTCGTCGATATCATCCTGAAGGGCATGGCTAGTTCGTAGTCATGCCAATCGTTGATCAGGAACCAGAGTAGGCATCGTGGCTTCATGGTTGATCTCACGCAGGATCGGGTCACGTTGTAACTTGGTCCATAACTGCATGCCTATGTCTAGCAATTGGGCACACTGAGCAATATGTCTGGTAATCAGATTCGTGGCCACCATAACCAGTGCAGCTCTCTGGGCCCATATCTCTAATGGTGTCTCTAGTTGCAACTTATCCTGCAAGTCTACGAATTTTTGTTCCATCTCTATTCTAATCACCTAGGTCATGCTCCTTGAGGCTCATAATGCTGCAACCAAACCCTTGATCTTGGCCTGGGGAGTGGCAAAAGCTGGAATATCTTCGGAGACCTCCATGCAGAGGCTACTAATGAGGTGTTCCAGCTCCTTCTGCTGCGTAGTGGTGACGTTACATGCAATCTGTACCAGGGAAACCTCGAAATTTTTTTCCTCAATTGTTTGCTCCACTACACTAAGCTGGTGGTGCAGTTGATGGTCTTAGTGTTGAATTTATTCGAACAAGGAGGTGTGCATAACTCACAATGAATCATTTGGAAACCTGGCTAGATACAACTAGACCTCTGTACAGGCCTAGACTTGCGCTCCCAAGTCGGGTGGAATTATTGCGAAGGTTCTGCCAGGTAGGGAATAGAGGCAGCTTTCCACTGTAACAAGTGCTACGCTACTAGTTGCTGAAGATGGTCGTACCTAAATCATATTGGTTTGTAGCATGTCCGTCTTTAGCTAAAGGGCTCAGAGCTTAGCCTGAAGTGTGTCAACCACGACTTTCTGTTGCTCTTCTAGAGCCATCCATTTTTCCTCTACAGCCAAAGTAACCGCATCTGCAATTTTCTTGAGGTCTCCTTAAGTTAGTGTAACCGTTTCATCGCGTTTTGGTCGTTGGGAGCACTTCTTCTTCTGTGGCCCCTTAGCAGGGTCACTCATTCTCTTGGTTCCTCAAGGGGAGTCAGCACCTCCTACCTCCTGTTCTTCGGTACCAAGATCCTATTGCGCATCCTTCTGCACTGCTGCGTCTGTGCCTTTCCCTGTACACTTACTGGGCTACGAAACTTTCTCCAAAGCGGCTTCAGTGCCCTTCCCCATGATCTTTCTTGGTCCTATGGTTTCTTTCGTGATGATAGGCAGGGTACCCTTCATGGTGCTTGTTCCTTCCATGCCCTTCGCACCTGTTTTGAAGCCTATCTTCCAATGACAAGACCATTGCACAATCAAATGGTAAATTTCTTTAGCAGCCATATAGGGGAACGATATCCATGCAGTATCCTTGCAGCCTCAGATTTGGACGTTATGCATAGTCACTTGGAATGCAACAATGATTTTATACTTATCGTAGATGGTTGGTGATAGACGCGGCTAAGAGTTAATAGCTGGTGCGAGCCCACTCTGAAACAACACCCAAAAGACTTGGTTGTCCTCGAGGCACTGTGCATCCTTAGAGTCCCATAAGTTTGTCTATCAAGCCCCTCGCACACGTCTGGGGTGAGCTTAGGGATGACTGATTCCTCCGGTGCTTCCCAAGTGACCAACGCAATGAGAAGCAGCAACCAAGAATAACAAAACACTCACCCCTGCTCCTGGGATTCACTGAAATTGGCCAAAAAATCATTGCACAAGTACTGGGACCAATTGAAGCAGACCCCTTTCTCGCACTGACCTGCCAACTGAATTACATATGGAGGGACGGAGGCCACCTGGCATTTTCGCATCATATTGCATGTCAATAGTACGTTACCCAACTGCATACTAGGGCCGCTGATAGATTTGATCCTGAAACCTCGAGTGTTCCACTCTACATGGTAGGTTTCGCGCATGTGGTCAACGATTGTCCCCTCGTACTTATTACCAATGTGCAGCATGTTAGGGTACTATAATAATAGGGTTCATAAATTTTGAATTGACTTTGATAGCCTTGTAAATATGTACATACCTTTCTTTCTGCAATTTTTTTTCCCATATTTTGAAAAAATGAAAAATAATAGAAAAGCAAAAAGAGGGTAAAAAGTCCTAAAAGAAAAATCAAAGGACTTAGAAAAATATAAACCCCAAAATAAAAAGAAATAAAATAAGACCTGAAAGTGAGAAAATCCAAATGCCACTACTTTTACATTTACTGCAGGAATAATGATTATGTGCAGAGTGTCAATAAATTCCATAATCCATGATCAATTAAATTGTTTAATCTTAACTTTTCATGCTTTCAATTTCATGTTTTAGATAGAGAATAAAGATTTGTCAAACAGTTTAAACTTGAAAAATCAGTCCCTTGGATGAAATAAGGTAAACTTAAGTAGTTTTATGCTTTTAAAGGAAAATGTTTTAAGGTTTCAAGCCTAAATGCACCTACAAAATGAAGAAAAAATGTTAGAAATAAAGTTGGGTAGGTAGAAAGCAGTTGAGAAAGTATGTAATAAAGTATCATCGGGAAAAATCACTAATTTCGCCTCCCCCACAAGTATTCAATATTCTAAAATATCAGTCAAAAAGGCTCAGAGCATTTCTTTGACTTTTGTTAGGACTGGACCCAAGGCTCAATGACTGTTTAGTTAAAAATATTGAACTCCTACCTTAAATCCTCATTCATCAACATTTTCCCTTCATTCATACATTATAATCCCTTTTTTCTAAGTAAAAACAAAATTTTTACTTAGTAAAATTGTAAACCTAAAATAATTAACTTCATTCCCTTCAAAATCATTCATAAAAACCTAAAAAAACATTTATCCTAAGTATAAGTGAAATAATACAACAAATATGAGCAATGCTTTATTTTTACACTTTACTTAGAGATAACATATGTTTTGTTTCCATTTTTACTACCCTTTTTTCATATTAACACCTAACATATTTTATTAAATCCCTAACAACACCTACCCGTATATATTAATTCCATTATATTTAAATAAATCCATAAAACCCACTATTTTAAAATTTAGGCCATAGTTTTATATCCCACATGCGAAATATAAAAACCTCGCCCTAACAAACCCATTGGTCTAAACATATCTTTATTTAAATATCCCGCCCCTATAGTTTTAAACTGTCAAAAGGTTGAAAACTATATAAAATAAAGCCCACACCCATATGCATTGATTAAAACATGGTATACATGTTTTAATAAACCTTAAGCCCCCCACCATATATTATATACTGCTAAAGGTTTAAAAAACTTTGTTTAAATGCATTTCATAAAGTTTGACCCATCCGCACATATAACAAACCCTAGTCCCACTCCTAGTCCAACGCACCTTCCCAACTAATCTAGAATGTTTGCACATGAACTCCAGATTGGACGGTTGAAATCAAATATTGCGTAGATAAGTTGCACAATCACCCAAACTCCAAAGTAGCGCGAAATGGGTGGTTTTGCAGTTATATCTCTTTCCACGTGCCCTTTCCCTATTGGATCATGTGGTTTAAGCCTGATACCACTTACCACCTCAACGCCACGCGATAACCACTATGGTTTTCGATCCATTGAACTCCGAAACCACCCTCCCCACTGATGCAACCTGCATTCAATGCATAACTAACATAACCAAAATGCATATTTAACCTTAAAAATGCATTCATCCCTTTATCTTCTGCGCATTAACCTAAACCAACTACACAACCTTGTTGGAATCATGATTTCTATTAGACCAAAACCCGCAGGTATTAGTCTCCACTACAACCGCTAGAGTTAGGATCCATGAGAGGCGGTTAGTCCATGTCGTGAAACACACGGGGAGCATTGAACCCAATGTCCAAAAATTTCCTCCCCAACGCAAGCTGGGTGAGTTTCAAACTCGAGACCTGCCACTCTGATACCAATTGTTGGAATCACGATTGCCATTAGAATAAAACCCGCAGGCATTAGTCTCCACTACAACCACCATAGTTAGGATCCAATAGAGGCGGTTAGTCCATGTCGCGAAACACACGGGGAGAATTGAACCCAATGTCCAAGAAACCTTCCCCACTGTAAAAAAAACTCTTTTTGAGCCATTTTCCACTATTTTTATGCCTGAAACCTACATAATTTTCCCTGCAAACCATTGAATACTGCCAAGGAGCTGCACATTGCTCCAAAAAAGCTACAAAAGCCATCAACTCACTCAAAACCTTAGAAATTGTTCCAAAACCTGCCTAAATTACAATAGGTATTTATCTGAAATTTAAACTAGCAAGAAAGTTGAAAAACATTTTTAGAGAACAAAAACACATTTAAAGTTAAAAAAATTGATTGATAGACATTGTCAAAAATCCCCAAAGCAGGCTAGACTATGGAAATTTTTTCCTAGAAACCCTGTTTTTACTATTGCGCACTATTTTGAGGAAATTTGTGAGTTTTCACAGTTTAATGATCTATTTTCGGCTCTGAAATAAGCCAGAAACCCTCTGCAGGTACCCTAAGCCTTTGTGATCCTTTTCAAAAGAGATTTTCAACCCTACTTCTCAGTCAGAGATTGAGGAAACCCCTGTTTTCTGTTTTAAACTAGTTCTAAAGCCTCCAAACCTTTTTGACAGACCTAATTAGATAGAAAACCCAAAAAAGAGACTATACTTTGATTGTTTTTCCAATTAAGCCTTTTTAAAAAGTAAATTTCTTTTGCAAACTGTCTAAACTTGCAGAAGTAGATCAAAATGCCTAAAAAACAGAGTGAAAGCAAGCCTTAAGCTTCTAAAGCACCTAAACGTACCCCTGCCATGACCTCAAACACTACTATTGTTGTCAATCCTTTGCAACCACCTGTTGTTGATATTGAACACATTTCGCTAGCTCATACTGATTAGAAAATATCAGATCCCACTTTTGAATTTAATTTGCTAGATATCCATAAATGGTGCTATGAAAAGTCTTTATATGATCAATAAGAAGTCCATATTTGGGAATCCCATTTGCCTAAATATGTTGTCCCATTAACTCACCCATTTCAAGAGGTTATTAGATTGTGTCAGCAGTATTATGTTCCTGAGCAAAGAGCCATTGTAAATGCCAGTAAAGATGTGCTTTTTACCGTCACTACAGAATCAATTAACCAGATGTTACAGCTTCAGCCTGACCCCCAAGCAGTCCCTTTGTATATAGAGGCCCTCACTAAGTTATATATTGGGCTAGATTTTCCCAAGAGGTTCAAGAATTTTCAGACATTTATGCCTTTGCATGTAGAAATTCCTAAGCTAAATCCTCCATATTCTACTGCTAAATACCATAAATTTTCAAGACACGTGATTTCCATGCTTTCCTTCATCCTTGGATATTTTACTGATTATTATCCACCTTCTCTTGAGGTTAACCACCCTCAGTAACCTTTGATTATGTTGGTTTAATTGTTGATAGTATTCATTATCAATAATTGACCAATTTTCAAATTGAGGGAGTATTCAAATATACCTCCTACCTTTCCCATGTGTTTTTATACCTCCAATCAGATAATTTTTTAGTTACTTTCCAAAAACTTGACATAGAGGGAAATCCTCTATCTGTCATCGTTTGGACATCCATGCTCAAGATAGAATGTACAAATTTCAGTTATTCGGAATTTTCAGAGTTATTTTTACATCCAGTGATCACAGTTTTGACCAAGACAGAGAAGCCAAGAATAAATGAAGAAATTAAAAAGATATTGCAGTTATCAAAGAAGAGTAAGGTTGGTGACTGGTATTTGTATGAAAAATATACTGAGATCAGAGTCTTTGGGTCAAAATTGTTACCTTACAAGTTACCCAAACATCCTTCAATGAGGATCTTTGCCTTGGAGTATATCAGGAAGATCCTAAACCCTGATTCCATAAATTTCATGGCAGTTAAGAAAAATACCCAATTCAAACTTAAAAATTAGATTGGGCCATTCATATGCAATCACAGGGATGCAGAAAACGAGTAGCTTGTTAGGTCCCTATATTACTTGTATAGTCCCTTATTGTTGTTAGTTTAACCCCCTTATTGTTATTGTTGTACCCTTTTAACCCCCATATTGTTATTAATGTGCCCTTAAATTATTATTGTTAGGTCGGCTAGGATTACATTATGGCCCCACTAGGATTACATTGTGGCCCCATGGACTCCTATATATAGAAAGGAGGTTTTGAAATTTGAATCATCCAAAAAGTGTTCATTCATGTAGTGTATTGGAGGTTTCCCCCTCAAAGTGGCTTATTTCTAAGGCATTGATATCTCTTTTCTTCTCTTTTTGTAGTTGTTTTCCCAACATTTGGTAACAGAGCTTTGAGATTCTGGGGTTTTGCTGCTCCAAACAGGTCATCGTGGAATTTTCGCTATAAAGTTTTTTCTATGAAGGTTCAGAATCTGAAATTTTTAGAGTGCAAAAAAAAAATCGTGAGGAACATCTTCACAAAATTTCAGAGCTTGGGTTGCAATATTTTCGGAGATATGATATGTGAAATTTAGGTCATCTTGCAGGCTCCTAAATTTAACCTAAACATGTTATTGTTGTATTTTTGTAATAATTTTTTTTCTACGAAGTTTCAGAAGCTGAAATTTTTAGAGTGAGACGCTGCAATCCTGAGGAACATCATCGCAAAATTTCAAATATTGGTTCACAATATTTTTGGAGATATGATCTGTGGAACTTAGGGCTTTTTGAGGATTCTGAATTTCATCTCAAAGAGGTGATCGTGGGAAAATATTCATAGCTCTCTCTCTAAGCATCGGATTGTAATTATGTAAAAAGTGGCCACAA
The DNA here is from genome assembly GCA_034641835.2 of Pinus albicaulis. Lineage (NCBI taxonomy): Eukaryota > Viridiplantae > Streptophyta > Pinopsida > Pinales > Pinaceae > Pinus > Pinus albicaulis. Next base: position 586,992,197 of record CM076578.1, on the reverse strand, counting down.
TTCCACAGACTGTAGTTTTCAGTCTATCAATTTCAGAGCCAAAGGAGGAAAAAATGACACGTGGCAAGTCATACAAGTTAGCTGTACTAAACCAGTCCAAAATTGGGTCATTGTGAGAAATTGGACATAAATTTTCCTTGAAGAATCCAAATCAGATCAGACCTATGGCATTTGAAAGAAGCTTCAAAGTGATACTACAGGGATGAATTTAAGATATTGAGGATCTGCAATTATAGAGATAGTTCAAGTTCAATATCGAGCTACTCAAAAGCAAGTAAAAGGCATGTATTTTTTTTTCCGAATTGCATAAGTCCTATTTGAAGAATCAAGTTGAATTGATTCCAAGGGCATATTGTAGAATATATATCAGTATTGGATTCTAAATTGGCACCTAAAAAGAATTCAATGCCCATTAACCCTTTAGAAATATCTACTATGACTCATGAAGACGAAGAATGGCAACATGACATATAAAAATTACAAGAGAAAGTGCAACAAATTTTGCTCTCGCAAAGAGAAACAAAAAATGACATGGAAGTTTTGAAGAAAGGTGTGGAAACTAAGATGGATGGTTTGAAGAAAGGCATGGAATATAAGATGGATGGTTTGAAGAATGGCATGAAATCTAAGATAGATGGCATGGAAGTTGGCATGGAATCTAAGATGGATGACATGGAAGCTAAGATCGATGAGAAAATGGAAAACATGAAGAATGATCTAAAAGTAGACATGGAAGGTTTGACAAATTTGATACAAGAAATTTTTCCTAATGGTGAAAATATAGTAGAGGAAACTCATGATGAGAACAAAATAAATGTTAATCGTGATTTCATAAAATCTAATGTTGGCAAGAAGAACCACCATATTCCAAAAATGGATATGAGGAAGTTTGATGGAAAGGATCCTGTAACATGGATACTACAGATGGAGCAATATTTTGATCTCCATAACGTGCAAAACACACAAAAGGTACGCATTGCAACTTACATTTAGAACAAAATACATTTGTATGGTATCAATGGCTTTGCTCCCGTAAAAAAATTGTCACTTGGTCAATTTTTACGGAGGAAATGATAGCACATTATGAGGATACAAAGAGCAACACCTTCTTTAGCCAATTGATAAATCTCAAACAAAAGGGTTTAATGGGGGAGCACATCGAGGACTTCCAAAAATTGAATATAAGGGTAACTGATATTCCAGAGGAACACAGGATTGATCTCTTCATAGGTACTTTAAAGGATAACATCCAACATGAAGTTCGCGTTTTGGAACCCGATTCATTGGAGAAGGCATTCAAGTTGGCAAGAAAAATTGAATGTAAAATTATGGCGACAAGGAAGCCTACCACTCACTTCTATAAAGAGGGAAGTGTTGCTACTCATAGATTTCCACAACCTACAAGGTTGACACCACAACAATTGGAAGAAAAAAGAGCAAAAGGGATTTGCTACAGTTGTGATAGAAAATACACTAAAGGTCATAAGTGTGCTGAGAAGAAATTATTTTACATAGATTGTGAAGAGGAAGAAGAAAATTAACAAGAAGAGGATATACACCAGGAACCAACCCAAGAAGAGGAAGAAATGAGTCTGACCATATCGTGTAATGCATTGGCAGGAATTACCACTCCTCAAACTCTCAATATAGATTGACATATCAAGAAGAAAAAGGTAATAGTGTTGATTGATTAAGGTAGTACCCATAATTTTATTCATTGTAAGGTAGCCAAGGAATTGAATTGTTTCCTATACCCAGCACTAGAATGTCAAGTGATGGTTGCAAATGGAGGAACTATAAATTGCTCTAGAAAATGCCATAATATAAATATAACCATGGGGTAATATGTATTGAACAGTCCAATTCTTTCCATTCCTATGGGAGGTTCTGATGTTGTACTAGGATTACACTGGTTACAATCTTTGGGGACGGTAGCTTTTAATTTTCAAGAACTTTTCTTGAAAAAATTTTCAGAAGGAAAGGAAGTCAAAATACGGGGTATTGCATGGAAGCTGAGAAAGATAATAAGCTCTAATGCCATGACAAAGCTTCTAAAGAAAGAACAAAGAGGCATAATTTCACAATTATGCTCACTAGAAGTTCCAACATCAAAATCATCTATTTCTGCAGATCTCCAAAAATTCTTGGACAATCATTCCAAGGTTTTTGAAACTCCAAAAGTAATCCCACCAATTCGTGATCATGATCATGCTATTCATTTCATTCCAGGAAGTGTTCCTCCAAACATCATGCCTTATAGATATCCTTATGTACAAAAGAGCGAAATTGAACGTATGATTGCAAAAATGTTAGAGGTGAGTATAATTCAACCTAGTCAAAGTTCTTTCTCTGCTCCTGTAGTATTGGTACACAAGAAGGATGGATCATGGTGCATGTGTCTGGATTATAGGGAGCTCAATAAGCTCACCATTAAAGATAAATTTCCCATTCCTGTGATTGATGAATCATTTGATGAATTACATGGAGAAATTTGTTTTACCAAATTGGATCTTCGTTCATGGTATCATCGAATTAGAATGAATACTGAAGATATTCCAAAAACAACATTTCAAACTCATGAGGGTAATTATGAATTTTTGGTCATGCCTTTTGGCCTTACCAATGCACATTCTACATTTCAAGGGTTGATGAATTCCGTTTTCAAACCCTTCCTTAGAAAATTTGTGCTAGTATTTTTTGATGATATACTAATCTACAATAGGTCTTGGAAGGATCATGTTCAACATGTTGACAGGGTGCTCAAACTATTGCAGGAGAAACAATTATATGCAAAAACATCAAAATGTTTCTTTGGAGTACAAGAGGTGGAATATCTGGGTCATATTGTATCTCATGAGGGTGTTAAGGTAGACCCTAAAAAAATTAAAGCCATTAAGGAATGGAAAGTCCCCACAACCATAAAGCAGTTGCAAGGATTTTTCAGGTTAACTGGGTATTATCAAAAGTTTGTTAAGAATTATGGGAGAATAGTAGCATCTCTAACAGCATTATTGAATAAAGATGCATTTTCATGGACTCCTAAAGAACTAAGGCCTTTGAACATCTTAAAGAGATAATGTGCCTAGCACCAATCTTAGCTACGCCAGACTTCACAAAAACCTTTATTATGGAATGTGATGCCTCGGGAAATGGAATTGGTGTTTTTTTAATGCAAGAAGGAACACCCATTTCTTTTGAAAGTCGTCCAATCAAAGGAAAGTATTTACAGAAACTTATTTATGAGAAGGAAATGTTAACAATACTGCATGCACTAAAGAAATGGAGAACTTACCTAATGGGAAGACACTTCAAGGTAAAAACTGATCATGATAGTCTTAAACACTTTTTGGAACAAAGACTATCTTCAGAAGAGCAGCAGAAATGGGTCACAAAGATGTTGGGTTATGACTTTCAAATAATATACAAAAAAGGGAAGCTAAATGTTGTTGCAGATGCACTCTCAAGAAAGAATGAAGAGCTGGAAGTATTTCTTTGTGCCGTTTCCATTATCCAACCAGATTGGATAACCGAAGCAAGAGATGAATGGAAGAAGGACGAAGACATGTGGACACTCATTCAAAAATTGCAGCAAGATCCTTGTACATCTGATACATTTAGTTCTAAAAATGATTCCTTATGGTACAAAGATCGCTTATATCTTTGTAAGAATTCCCAAATAAAACAAAATATTCTTTTGGAATTTCACACTTCTCCTTTAGGAGGACACTCAGGATTTTTAAAAACTTACCACAGGGTGAAGAAATAATTTTTTTGGGATGGCCTTAAATCTGATATTCAAAATATTGTGGCGGAATGTTTGGTTTTCCAACAGAATAAGGTTGAGACAATTAAGACTTCGGGTCTTCTACGACCTTTATCCATTCCAAGTCAATGTTGGGAGGATATTTCAATGGATTTTATCACAGGTTTACCTAAGTCCGAAGGAAAGAGTGTCATCATGGTGGTAGTTGATACACTTACCAAGTATGCACACTTTTGTGCATTATCTCATCCATTTAAATAAAGTACAGTTGCTACTACATTTATGGACACAATTCAAAAGCTACATGGAAACCCAAGGGTTATTGTGAGCGAAAAAGATCCCATTTTTACTGGAAGTTTTTGGACGAAGTTATTATCTTGTTTGGGTACTTAAGTAGCTCATAGCTCATCTTATCATCCTCAATCTGATGGTCAAACTGAGATAGTAAGTAAATTTTTGGAAGGATATCTTCATTATTTTGTATCTGATAAACAAACACAATGGGTCAAGTGGTTACCTCTAGCTAAATGGTGGTATAACACTTCCTTCCATACTGCAGCAAAAAAGAACCCATTTATGGAACTTTATGGATATCATCCACCATCCATCAAATCATATTTAAAAGAAAATTCAGAGGTTCAAGCAGTGGAAGATCACATCGAGCATCAACAAGAAGTTCTCCAACTCTTAAAGGACAACCTGAATTTGGCACAAAATCGAATGATACAATAGGCAGATCAACATCACGGCGAGAGAAGTTTTGATGTAGGAGACTGGGTATTTTTACAGCTACAACCATAAAAACAAATGTCCCTCAAGCAAGCTAAGAAGGATAATAAATTATCGCCAAAGTACTATGGTCCTTACAAGGTGTTGCAAAAGATTGGTACTATGGCATACAAATTGGAGCTTCCTGCTTCTTCACAAGTGCATCCAATTTTCCATGTTTCATGCTTGAAGAAGGTTATAGGTGAAAAATTCCAGTTCAAACAATATTTCCAGAACTTGATGAGGAAGGAAAAATCATATTGGAACCTGAAGCGGTCACGGAAACTAGAACTCGACAGCTACGAAATCAATCAATTTCAGAGTATCTCATCGAGTGGAAGAACTTACCCACTGAAGATTCCACATTGGAGGATGAGAATTTTATACAGAAGCACCCAGAGCTACTCAAGCATTGAGGACAACACTTTTTTGAAGGAGAGGGGCATGTTAGGTCCCTATATTACTAGTATAGTCCCTTATTGTTGTTATTTTAACCCCCTTATTGTTATAATTGTACCCCTGTAACCCCCATATTGTTATTATTGTGGCCTTAAATTATTATTTTTAGGTTGGCTAGGATTACATTGTGGCCCCATGGACTCCTATATATAGAAAGGAGGTTTTTTAATTTGAATTATCCAAGAACTGTTCATTCATGTAATGTATTGGTGGTTGCCCCCTCGAAGTGGCTTATTTCTAAGGCGTTGATATCTCTTTTCTTCTCTTTTTGGAGTTGGTTTCCCAACACAACTAATTAGTTATTGGAATATAAATTTGAAGAGAGTTTCCCTTGGAACTATGATCCACAAGGGATCTTTAGCAAGCTAAGGGTTAAATGTAAGTTAACACCCTTTATTCATGAAGCTAAACCAGAAATAGAAAATTTTTCCAATTAGATTGAATGGACTGAAAACACTTTAATAGTTGCAGTGAACAAAGGTAATACTAGTCATACCTTACTAGTCATATCTTAGAGACTGCAAATCAGCCAGAGAAGTCCACCAAAATAATAAGGGAAGAAGGAGCCTACATGGCAGAGACTACAACAGAAACCAAGTTCAAGATCATATATAACAAAGGGCCTAATGTTGCTACTGTAATTATCAATGAGCCAACTGCTAAAAATCATAATGAAGAAAAAATAAACAATGAAGACACAAAGTTGATGGAAAGACATCAAAGCATGGAAGCCTCTTCCTCATAGGCAGCTGAGGAGAAGGATTTGGATATCAAAGAGAAATATAAGCAGATTAAATTGAATAATGAAGAGATAAAGAATAAAATTTATTCTCAATATCTCAAATAGACTCCTAGTGTACAAAATAGGTGCCTTCCTACATTTGATTATTTTAATCAAAATCTAATCATGTTAGTATTGCAGCCCATAGTCAAAACTCCTAAAATAGTGGCAGATTATAAAAAATTTGATTTAGGGGTTCAAATAGATAAGATTCATGCTCTTGATCAAATTGTGTTCCACTGTAGACTTCAGAGATGCTTTAATCTACTATCACAAATAAAGCCATGAGTGCTCAAAAGCTCCAAAATACCATCTCCAACATGCAAGATTAGATGAATTTGGACAAGGCCTCATTGTATGCCAAGGATCTAAGGATAAAAGCCTTAGAATAAATAGTCTTGTAGGTGGTATATGATCCTACTAATATCAAAGTAGTAGAATTATTGGTAAAGAAGAAAAATGAAGATATAGAAACCTTGAGGAAACAACTCAAACTTCCTCAAAGTGAGCATCCTCAATCAGAAGAAATCATAAAGGAACAGAGTGAAAAGGATGAAATGATGAATTTAATTCTTCAGTTGACAACCCAGGTTAAGGAGATGGAAATACAAATGGAAAAACTTGTCGAAGAAAACGAAACAGTGAAAGAACCAATGATTCCTATAGTCATTCTAGTTATCACTGCAGCAGTGCCTTTAACTTTAGGTGAAAATTGGCACCCAAAGAACCACTAGCTACTGCAGTACCATCCACTTCTCGCACAACATAAGCCACTGAATTAGCTACAATAGCAGTACAACCTACTGATGAGGCCAGCAAGATAGTGAAAGCAATGGAAGAAATTTCTTTAAAGACAAATGAGATTAACAGGTTGACAAAGATGGTAGAAAATCTTAAGAAGACAAATAAGTTGGCTCAGATAAATTCAAAGACACATGAACAAAATTCCATCAAACTTAGTGAATAGTTAAAGAATTTGCAAAAGGACTTAACCTTGAAGGATCAGATATCATACATCAAAAATTACCTTTGGAATAATTTCATTGAAGCCATCCATGATGTATGGCCTTCAATTCAAGTAATTTTTTAGCAAAGAGAGTTATTACTAGCAACCCAAGAACAAATTAAAAATACTCAAATTGATTTGGCTAACAAACCAGAGCGAGCTGTAAGGCTGATCACCTTCCTCAACAGTAAAAACAGACAGGAGTTGGAAGAACTCTAAATCACAGACTAAACTACAACTATCCTAGAAATTAGGAAAGTCACAACAATGAAAAATTTGATGAGACAACTGGAAGAAAAGTGTGAAGGTATGAATACTGCCATAACTAGGTTTATGGTTAAGCTCACAAGTTTGAGAGAAAAAGGAGTACTTGAAATTATGGTAAGTAATGATAAGTTAATGACTTAGAATGACTATGATAAGAAGATAGAGAATTTTCCAAGGAATGAGTAAATAAACTAACAGGTAAAGGCATACCAACAGGAAAAGTGTTACTCAAGAGTTTTGAAGATTTATTCTTCTTGCAACATGAGATAAAGCACTTGTTTGTCATCAAGCCAACCTTTGATATATATGTTGAAGCTTATGAGAACTTCAGGAAATTAAAAAATATACAAGTTCCTAATAATGAGGATTGGCAAGCGCTCACATATTTACTATGAAGGATAAAGATAGATGAAACAAGGACTAAATTGTTTCCTAAATTATAGTCAAAATAGATTTTACAGCAATACAATTTTTTTTACTAAGAGTTAAAGAGTATGAGTGAATAAAGAGTATCTGAGAAAGAGTATCAGACAAAGTAGATCAAATTCAAAAATATCTAAGAGCCAACAAGGAGGACACCAAGGCAGCCAGCTGCATCCTATCCTCAGAAATGTTTCTATTTCTTTTGGATAAAATAGGACAACTTGCTGATTTATTAAGCAGTTGTCTCTATTATTATTGTAACGATATTTTATTTTCCTAAGATAATTCCTAGAAGTTTTCTAGGATATTTTTTTAAAACATGATGTATATATACTTCATCTTTAGAAGTATTTTGTGTGGAATAAAATTTCTGGGATTGTTATAGTCATTTCTTCTTGGACTTCAAAGCTTTTGTGTGTCAAAATTCGAGTAGCAAGGCTGGATCAAAACAAATTGACATCATACTTCAGGATTCATGTGATGAGCTATTTGGAGTGAAGTATCTCCTCACTTGTCATTGTTTTGTTTATTTGTTACATGCATCCATTTATTTTTATGATAAATCTAAATGTATAACTAGGAGTATTACTACAATATTTGTTAAAAGCACCCTTTTTTTAACTAGTTATCATTTATATGTTTTCCTCAGATTTCCAGTGTACAGAACCCTTAATTTCTCCCTCTCTTGTTTTACCTCTTCTACTACTTCCTTTTCCAGGTCAAAGGATTCTTAAGTGCCCTTTATCCCGATCATATCACCTCATAAAAAAAACTTTCCAAGATCTCCAAGGGTTATCTATCTTGCCCTGAAAACATTTGACCTTTTTCGATTGATCCCAGTCTTATTTTCTTGATTTTGACTCCTTAGCCCAATGGAAAAATATATTTCCCACTATCCTTCCTTTCAAGCGATTTTTCCCACCAAATATACCAAAACAAAACCAAAGCTGCACTTTCATAACTAGCCTAATATTCACAAATTAAAACAAAGTTAAACTTTAAAGAGAGAGCCCTCTCTGAACCCTAGGAAGGCTAGATCCTAGAGTTTGAAGTTGGTTTGTGGTTACCTCTAGAATTATTTGACTAAAAACCACAATCACACAACTTTAGAATTACTAGAGTGATAACACAACGTAGGGTCCATCCCTTCCATGGGAAGACCAGTAATTCAATGAATGAGTGCAACATCCACCGGAATTCGATCCTAGATCCATAAGCAGCCATCATCGACCAGGGCGAGCAACTGATTTACCAGACGGTCTGCGATATTGTAGCAGCTGAAGTGCAGCATCCTAAGTAGGTTCAAGAGCCTAGACCCTACCAATCCGTGTACCCAGTGCATGGGGAAAACTTTGAGGACACTTCTACTCTTTCATGTGGTATCAGAGCCACAGTAATGCTGTGAGGAGAAGATTCCAGCTCTCCCAGGTCATGGAAAACTCAACTCCGTTGAAGTGATCAACAAAATATTGGTATGAAATTTGCAAATTTTTTTTGATTTTAGATCTCCAAATTCTAAAATCATTTTTTAAAGGAGCTACTGCAAAATCTATGTGACTTTTTTTTTTTTTTTTGAGTGAACAAAAAAGGAGAGCGCTCTTTCCATTTCCTCATAGGGTTTTCTTTTTTTGGATTGAATTAGTTTATAAGAAGTTTGTATACAGCGCTGTATATTTTAATTTTTTTTAAATTCCTTTCACGAAAACATCGATTCTGCAAATCGATTTAGAGGAAAGCGTTGTATATTTTAATTTTTTTAAGTCCTTTCATGAAAACATCGATTCTGCAAATCAATTTTACATTCAAAAATCATTTAAAATATTAGAACCAACGTTTTCTGAAGTGGATTCTGCATTCTGGCATCGATACTGGCATAAAAACCAGTGTTCAGTTGCAAGCTTCCTTTGAACCAGCATTTTTGAAAACAGAGTTTTAAAATAGTTGAAACAACGTTCCAGATAGTTGAAACAACGCGTTCCAGAGTTTTAAAATAGTTGAAACAGTGTTCAGGAGTTCTTAAAATAGTTGAAACAGTGTTCCAGAGTTTTCAAATAGTTGAAAATTGATGGTTCTAGATCAATTTTGATCTGTGAAGAGATGATTCCATCGAATATGTGCACGTAGAAATCATGGCCCGAAAATGATGAGATTTTCGACCACAGAGGTGAAGATCTTGGTAAGTACACAAAATTCTCTAGATTCAGTGCTTAATAAAATCATTTTGATTCTCAATATCAATTGGAATATGTATGGAGCAAATTATAAAAACTAAATAGACGGTGATTTGAAGAACATTGGTCTGGGAATATTAACACAATCCAAATCATTTCAAACGTAGCATTAAACGCAACCTGTTCTGTGAAGTGTTGTGGAAAGCGCAAAGCAACTCTTTTGAAAGTTCCATTCGTTGCTATATGATGATTGGCCAACCCCTGCTTCAAAGTTAGCTTTTGAAAAATCTATTTTTACAAAATCCAGGAAACAAATGCCCGAGCTTTCTGTTGTCATTCACTTGGCGGAAGCTTGGTGAGCTGTGGCAAAGATCGCAAAACAGTCAATAGTTTTTTAACCACAAGCATTTTGTTTATGGAAAGTTTCATTGAAGTGATTTGTTCACATTGTAAGTGGAGCTATTTTTTAGTTGTGATTTGTAATCATAATTGGAGCGATAAGGTGGAACTTTGTATTTGGAGGAATCAGTAGATTTTTGTGAAGAATATTGTAATAGTATTTTTTATTGGAGTAATAAGGGTATTGTAATTTTCTGGAGTAATAAGGTGATTTGTGTTTTGTAATTTGTTTATTGAGTGATAGTGTGACTCAAAGTAATTTTACTTTGAGGGGGGGTAATTTTTTTTTACCAAATTGTGCAAAAGCACCACTGTAAAAGTCAAATTTTGAAAGTTGCCTTGCAAATATTTGAGAAATTGACTAGAGCCAAGTGCAAAGCTCAGTCGACTTTCTCCTGTTTCGATGACTATTCGAGGGTCAAGGCCAAGCCCCGATAGTTCGTTTTTTGGGTCGTGTGTTGCTGTTGTGTTGCGCATATTGATTTTTTGGAGCTTGATTCGTGGTGTGAAGTCTTAACACTACAATGTCTAAGTTGATTAATTTATTTTCTGATTCCGACAAACTTGAAGGCTCAAAATCTTACAAAACATGGCAACGCCTCATCGAAAGCACTCTTGTTTATAATGAACTATGGCATGATATTTGTGATGGAGATGTAAAGCCAAATAAACCTATAGATGCAGCTGCGCTAGCAAAATGGGAAGTTAAAAATGCCAAAGCATTAGCTCTCATTAAATCCTCTGTCAATGATGAAATGTATGTCCATATCGAAAATGCTAAAGATGCATGGTCTGCTTTGAGAACTTTTAAAGAGTTGTTTGATACTCAACCTCAATCAAAAAGAGTTGACCTACAATTAAAATTGTTGCATCAAAAATTGACTGAAGAAGGAGATATTCTTGAATACATCTCCAGACTTAAGAATATTAAGCAGGAAATTGTTAATGCTGGTTTTCAAGCAGTTGATGATAGTTTTATGGTCACAATTTTAATTTCCGGGCTTCCTTCTTCCTACACACATTTTTTAGAAACTTTACAACTCACTGGAAAGTTAGAAAAGCTAAAGTTTGATGAGGTCTGTGAAATTTTGACTCAACATGATACAAATTTTGGGAAGAAAAAGAAATTTGGTGAAGATGTTTTTATCACAGAAGCCAGTACTAGCAACTCCCCAGCTGAAAATTCCAAAAACAAAGGCAAAGGTAATTTTAATCAAAATCAAACAGTGCAAGGTCGTGGTCGCAGTGAACACAGAGGAAACAACTCCAACATAGGCTCAAATTCAGGCAGAAACAATTCTCAAGGCAGAGGCAACAATCAAAACAGAGGATCTCAGCAAGGCACGGGACAAAATCCAGGAAGAGGACAAACTAAAAACAGAGGAAAAAGTAGAGGTTGAGGACAGTCTCAAGGCATAGGACAGTCTCAAGGAAGAGGCACCAATTTGAGTCAAATTGTTTGCAGGCGATGTAACAGAGTTGGTCACTATGCTTCAGATTGTCGCACATCTATCAATAAAATTTCTAAGTTTCAACAGCCTTCAGCACAGTTTGCAAATGATCAAGATCAAGATGAAAATGACTCAGAATATGTCTTCAGTTCTTCACCAGGAATCCAACTTTCCTCTTATATTAAGAGTGATTATGAAGATGCTTGGATTTTGGATTCAGGAGCAACTCAGCACATGACCTGTAGACGGGACTTCTTTTGGAATTTTCAAGAGTGCCATCTTAACTCCATCTTTCTAGCAGATGATGCAAAACATACACCTTATGGAAAAGGTGCAGTCAAATTTTTTGTCCATGACATTGGAGAAAAATTTATTTCCAATGTGTGGTATGTTCCCACCTTTAAGAAAAAATTGTTGTCTTTGGTCATGATTCGACAAGCTGGAAATCAAATAACTATGGAATATGGATTAGTTAAGATTAATTTAGTAAAATAGAACTTCCAAGTAGTGATGACAGGATATGAAGACGGAAAACTGTTAAGGATGAAAGGGACAGTTATTCCAAGGCATTCTGATTTTGCAGGAGCAGTTTCTACAGGAATTTCACCTATAAGATTATGGCATGTAAGATATGGACATTTGAATTTTGATAGTCTTTCTCAATTGTAGAAACAAGGGATGGTTAAAGGACTTTCGACTTTCAACAAAGAAGATGCTAAATGTGAAGCCTAAATTTATGGCAAACAAAGTCGAGCAAGTTTTCCAACAAGTACATGGTGCGCAAACAGGCTACTACAACTAGTTCACACAAATTTATTGATCAAGCAAAAAGATTACAAGGAAAATTACAGGAGTTTACACACGTAAAATCACTCTCACATTCTCTCATTACACATTACAATGAAAATAGGAAACTAACCTATTTATAAGCTCTATGCTCTAACTTAATCTAGTTATGGATCACCTGGAAAAAAAACAAGTGTCCATTTACAATAAATGAGATTCTAACCAAACTACTAACTTTTATCCTAACTTAGAGCCCAGGAAACGACTCTTTTCTAGAGTCCTAATTTTTAATAACAAATTTCTAATTCTAAATATCTCACAAATATATTAAATATTCCAGAATAATAATTATTAATTTAATATCTTAAATTAATAATTATTTTATTCAAATACTATAACCTATGATAAAATTTGTTTTTGGATCATCTAACAAATTTTTGTCCCATCATCTTCCTGTATTCTGTCAAGATATAATTCAGGTGCCAACTTAGGGAAGGACTCCAAATTGTCCAAGTCATGATCATCAAATTTCACCTCACGAAGCCTTCCAAAGGGCTCGCCAATGACATGGACCTCACTCAGGGTCAGTGGCATCTACAGGTAGGTGCGCAGGCCATCAAGACTCTTCGTTGTGCGTGTGGAGGGCCTGTGGGGCTGAACAAAGGGAGATAGCTAATTGATAGGTTGGGCTACCTGGGCCTCTTGCTAAGCAAGCAGAGGTTGCTTTGCTGGTTTGGGTGAACGTGCCTAGGGTGTCATTCGTGGGGAATTTACATTTCATGGGGAAGTTCGAGGCTTCAACCCAACCCATTTTTCGGGTTTCCCCAACCCTTGCGATTTTTATTTTCCCTTCTTCTTTACTTGACTTGGCATAGATATAACTTCCTTGGCTTCAAGCTCGACTTCCACTACGTCCTCAGATTCTTGTTCCGTCAATGTCACTGGTTCTGAGTCTTCAGCAGGATTAGTGGCCATCATTTTGGCACGAAAGATAAACTCTGGGTTTCTATTGTCATAGGGAGTAGGTTGCTCAGACATGAAAGGGATGCAATAATCACATAAACTCTTATAGCACAAGCTTGTCAAGGACAAATATGCCAAGCACAAATTTTTCAAGTGATACAGAACCCTTGTCTAATCTATCCTTCTCCTTTTATATCCTTTGCGATCAACCACTCATTGGGTAAAATTCAGTTGGAACTTCCCATCAAGTAAATGGTAAAAAATATTTGTAAATCACCTCATTAAATGTTGGCCACCCAATCATTTCAACGGTAACTTTTTATTTTTACCCAATTTTACAATTCCAATAGTTAGATTTCACACGTCTTGTGCAACCAGTGCACCCCTACATTCCCAGCAAATCTCCTGTGCACCCAATGCATCCTTGCTCTCCCAACGTACCTCCTATGGTTCTAACGCATCTCTGTGCTTCTAGCGTGCCTTCTGCTCTCTAAACATGCTCCTGTGCCTTCAGTGCACCCCTCTGAACGTCCAAACCTATAGCGACTCCCTGTCAATATCATGGTACCTTTCATTTTTACCTTCCTTGGTGGGAATACCTCACTTCATACAGTTACTCTAGCCATATAGTCATTTTATCCGATACGGTTTGAGCCGGCTGCCATTGACATAGCTAGGTAGCATATTCTGACACAGGGTGGATAACCAAACAAATCCACCATTCGTGATTTATTTAACTGCATATGGCCCTAACTAGTGTTGTCGGAACTTCCCCGACTATTTTGCAAACCATATATCATACAGTAGGACTAATTCACCCTCCGCAAAGGTATTTTTTCGAATATGTCGATCATGCCATGCCTTATCCCGAGCCTTATGAACCTAGTAATGAAAATTAGCAATGAAACAATCTTCCTCCAAAGCCATAACTTGTGCTAACTAATCCTTCATGATATCAGGCTCTACCATATTTGTAAAGGCTATGATGCGTAGGGTAGGAACAAAGTATTCCATGGGCATAATGGCTTCCTTTCCATAAACCATCCTAAAAGTTGTTTTCCCTGTCATATTCTTATAGGTAGTTCGGTAGGCCCAAAGAAAAGACGAGATGCACATGTCCTAGTCATTTTGATTGGCATTACAGACCTTAGTCAGTGCATGCTCCAAGACTTTATTAAAATATTCAACCGCTCTACTTGACTGGGATGATACGGTGTGCTTTTCTCATGATGGATTCAAAATTATTCTATGAAGGCATGTATTGTTTCATTAACAAAATGCGTACCTCTATCACTCATCAAGATCTTCAGACATCCAAATCTGGTTATAATCTTCTCAAAGATGAAGTGTGCAGTAATATTTGCAGTGCAATCCTTCACCACTTGTTCTTTGACCCATCTGGTTAAATAATCAGTGGTAGTTATAATGTAACGTGCACCTGTATTCTTTCCAGGTGGGTTGATAGGTCCTACAAAATCGATGGCCCATTTTTCAAACACTTGCAGGGCCATTTTCGGTTGAAGGGGCATTTCATCTCTGCATGATGGCCTTATAGTTCGTTGACATGTATCCTAGGCCTTACGATAGTCGTGAGAGTCACTATGCAGGGTAGGCTACCATAATCTAGCTCTCAAGATCTTTTGCATTGTTTCTTTCCCTGCATAGTAACCTCCTGCTACCCCATCATGGGATTCTACCAAGATAGCATGTCGTTCATGCTCCAAAACATTCTTCACAACACTTCATCATCTCCCATCTTATATAGATGACTTGCGATTATGGTAAAATCTACAGTGCGGGTTACCGGCTCTTTCTTATGTTCTATCGAATACTCTACAAGTGTCATGCCTATAGTCAGGAACTGGATGACGTTGGTGAAGTGCGCATGAACTACCTTAATAGAAAACAACTGTGCATTATGCAATCCTTCTTCCAGGCTCGTTGGTTCCTCACCACTCTTAGTTCGGGACAAGTGATCTGGCCTACCATTCAACTTCCCCGACTTGACAATGATCTCAAAGTCGTATTCCTGGAACAACAGTAGCCATAAATATATTCCCCCCCCCAACACAGGCTTATTCACCAGGTACTTCAAAGACGAATGATCCGTAAACATTTTAAAGTGTCTTCCTAGCAGATAGTGTTGGCACTTCTGTAATGCATAGACCATGACCAATCCCTCCCGCTCCATGGTGGAGTAGTTGTTCTCTGCACCAGAAAGTTTACTACTAGCAAATGCAACCGGGCGATCAATGTCTCTATCTCTAGGTTGCGTAAGCACCACTCCCAAGGGGATTCCTAATGCATCTATGTGAACATGGAATACCTTCGTCCAATTAGGAAAGATGAGAATAGGCGTAGATACCATCTTCTCCTTGAGAAGCTCGAATATTTTCTGACATTCGTCATCCCAAAAAAATGAAACATCCTTCTTAAGCAGTTTTTCCATAGGCGTTGTGATGAATGCGTATCCTTGAATAAAATTCCTGTAGTAGCCTATATGTCTGAGGATCAAACACAACTATTTCTCAATTGTAGGGACTGCTAGATTTATGATAACTACAACTTCTGCAGGGTCAACCTTCAGCCCCTATCGACAAACTATATGTCCGAGGAAGATACCAAAGTGTACGTAGAAGATACACTTCTTGATATTCAGGGAAATCTGGTGTTTTCTACAAGCATCCAACATCATGCGCAAGTTCGAGACATTCTTATTCACTAAGCCAAAGATATTCCAATCATCAAAATAAACCTCCAAAAATTTGTGTATGAAATTTTTGAACACTGCGACTACTACTCATGAAACGATGGCAGGGACATTCTTAAGTCCAAATGGCATGACCGTATATTGAAAGGATCCCCATTCAATAGAAAAAGTAGTTTTGTTGCGATCTTTAGGTGTGATTCTGATTTGATGGTAACCTGAGAATCCATCAGTAAATGAGTATGTTTCCTACCCTCCTATGCTATCAAGGATTGCATCTAATAACGGCATGGGAGAGGGATCATGAATATGGGCATCATTCAATTGTGCAAGTCCACACAAATTTGTATTTATCCCTTCATATTTTTCTCCTGAACCACCATTGGACTTTCCTAGTCCAACTGTTTAACCGATTCAATGATGCCTATGGCGAGCATCTTATCAATTTCTTCCTTGACCTTTTATTTATACTTAGGGTTCAACCGATAAGGCTGCTGCTTTACAGGGTGTGCATATGGTTTTAATGTGATTTGCATGACCCCTAGGTCCCCCGTGATACCCTTAAGCTCCGAAAAATTCATTGGGAATAAGTTTTGATATTCTGTGAGCAGCTCCACAACTTTGCCTACTGTATCATCATCCTAGTAATCCCCAATTTTAGCCAACTTAGGCTGCTCTTCCATGCCAGTATTGACTTCTGGCAGCTTCAGAGGCTTAGTAACATCGACAACTTGTAGTGGGGGTCTAGCAACTATGCATTCTCCCTCCAATTCCGAGATAAAGAAATTGTGCAGACCTTCATCGCACTCTTCTATTGCTATATTGCAGTAGTCGACAATATCTCGCATATGTGTTTCCCACGTTGGTACCTAAAGTGCTGTGTAAGGGTGTAATTCATTAAATATGAAGGTATCTATATCCTACAGATCTTCATCAAGCACCTTCGTGCCCCTTGTTAACCCAAATGTGCCTATAAATTCATCCTTTAATGTTTCCCAGTGGCAGGTGTGCTGATGTAGCTCCACATCTAAGTACCATGGGGTGGGAATCAGTTCGAAGGCATGAATAAATAGGTGAACCCACTCTTCTGTAGTCCAGTCACACCATTTATCCATCCAGGCGAAAAAATGTTCATGTGGGTCCCCTGCCCCAAGGAATGTCTTTATGCGCAAGTGAACTAGAGGTTCAAATCGCAGGACCATCATATCCCGACACTCTTCCCAATCTTGCAATGCCCCCTTATGTGTGTCCCACCACCTTGCAAGTGTTGCGCGCATAGCTAAATTAAGGGCCCATAACCTTCGCTCTCTTGGAACCTCAAATTAAAATGCTCACAAAAACTCCTTAACACTACTAGATCCATCAAAGTAGGGTAGTTCTCTTATCTCGAAGGAGAGGAATTGGAAGTCCTTGGTTATCATAAGGCATCGCATTGCAAATACATCATGTAGCTGATTCTTCCAATTTTCCATCTCTCCATCAGAGTCAGAGAAACATTCGCTATATTTTTCCCAATAGAGTACACCATCAACTGTGGGATTGATCCAATCTTCGTCCTGCACAGTTAAATTGTAGATGTTATCCACATCCCATTCTTCGTGCACTGTCTCCGTATACCATTCTCCTTCCGCAGGCTCTAATGGTACTATCACCCGTGTACCTTCATTTTCAAACACCATTATTTTCTTTAGATTGATGATACCTCCCATATATATGGCACAATCCAATCCTAGGAGCACAAGATAGGGGTCTACATCCTCTACAATCTAAATGACCTCAAATATTTCCCGAACCTTAACTCATGTGATATCTACCATGATATTTGATATTCTCCCCAACGGTATAATATTCTACTGATTGGCCATGCGCAACTGGATAGTGGAGCATTACAACTTTGGTTCTCCCATTCACTGCTAATTTTTCTTAGGCAGTATGTTCACATCTGAACCTAGGTCCAAAATAACGTGATCCATATCATAATGAGCAATCTCCGCGGTTAGCCGCATTTCCCTACCAGTGTGTTTCTTATGCTTGTAAAGTTTGTGCACATCCTTAAATTCCATGGGTGGGGTTGTTATTTCTGCGCAACTATCTATCAAAGCTTGGAGGTTTTCTACGCCTCTTTGGTTGTGTAGAAACTTCATACATGCTTGTATAAATGGTTTGACCTCATCATCTACTTTGAGGTTCGCAGGGGCTTGAGAAGTAGATGCCTTAGTCTTAGCAAAGTCTTGGCGAGCTCTGAAAAAGGTTTTGTTTTACTTCTGTAAGTCCAACCCTTCTTGTTTGATGGTTTCTTTTCAGATAAGAGGCTCCACATCAAATTTCTCCTCGACTCCCTCGGTGGCCATGCCACTTCGTGTTATGACATTAATGCTTGGTCCTTAGTCTCGAGGTTTTTCCTTAACCCTTTGTACATTTTGCGTAGGTGTCTGCTAATTTTCCTGCATTTTGGCTATCAGAATTGGGCAGCCTTCAATCACATGGTCCAACTGTCTATAGTATATGCAAGATTGTCTTGCAGGGTTTGGGAAGTCCCTTGTAAAGTGCCCTACCTCTCCGTAGTTATAGTAGATCAGTTGTCCTCTTCCCCTACCTATGCTTCCACCTCGGCCCCCTCTCTTGCCACTAGTTGGAGAGCCACCTATGCCTGAGGGAGATCTTGGTGAAGAAGGGTTCGATTGTACCCTATATAGGTTTCCATGGTCTATCATTAGATCTTAATTTTGACAGTTCTGCTCATCATGTCCTACCGATCGACAAAACCTGCACCATTGTTGCTTCAGTTTTGGGACATACGCACCTATACGGGGGAAATGGTTAGTATCATGCAGGCCGGCTACATGACAATAATCGCACCACAACGTTGGTCCACTTGGTCCTGAGTATAGTGGACTGGGTGCCACCACCTATAGGTTCTTTGCCAACAATGGGCACTCATCCTTGGTATGCCCAAATACCCTACATCATATGCACCATATGTCTGGACTAAATTCTTTCCCTTGGTCCTTTCACAGGTTCTGGATCTCCATGTGCATCGCCCCTAGCTGCTCTTATATTTTTTGTACTCCCAATTGGCTGTCATCTGTTGACACAGCTTCCAACTTCATAGCAATCTCCAAGGCTTTTTCCTGCAATTCAATGGCTTGCTGACCCATAGGTACGCGCAGTTGAGGTAGAAACATAGCAATGAACCATTCCTTCTGCTGTCTGTCATGATACAAAAATTCCCCTTCTCTGATTACCTTCTTCAGCTGCTAGTCAGCTTTCCATACAGACCTAGAGGGTCCTTGCTTGAAATATTTTAGATCATTCACTATCTGAGAGTAGGATTTAGGCTTTTGAAACTATTGTTTTAGGGCATTCTTAACCTCTTGAATGGTCACATTCACATGCTGAGCTACGTATCCCATATACCAGTCCAGGGCTCTTCCTTCAAAGGTAAGGAGCATTTGCGGCCTTTTCAGAGAATCGTTGGCCACATTTTTGGTAGTCCATACTGACTATATGACAAACCATAACCGATCCATATCTTCGTCCCCTACACCCTTAAAGGTAGGTAGCTTCATGTGTAAGGCCATCTCGTCTTCTGGTGGAGGAGGTACAGGTGAGTTCTTACCTCTATGATGATTTGAAGGTGGTGTCGTTGGAGGGCTATGCACAGCCAAGTCCCTTAATTTACTGTAGACAGATATATCTCCTTCTTGATTAGTTCTGTAGTATTTACCACTCCGTGTTGTACCTTCACTCTGATTGGAGATCATTCACTCTATATGGCTACATAGAATTCTCTTTTTGCACAATAAAATATTAATTAGTAATGGCAAGTTTTTCAGAAACTTACCATGGAAACCCTTGAAGAACCTCCATTTTTTCTTAGAATAGGATATGAATTGATTGATTGCAAACTCCATCACAAATCCTCCCAACACACTATCTACCCAGTGATCTATCATACGAGTGATGGTCTTATTAGTATTTTCTAACTTTTGGATGAACTCTGGAGTCCACTACGTGACCCATTCATCCTTCCAACACTTCTGGAAATCCACGAGCTTTACAAGGCACTCCTGAAGCTCAGTCACAAATGTCACAAAACAAATTCGTAGACCTCTGTGAAAATGTACTTATTCTTCCACTTCTCTACCATCAATCTTTTTCTTCTATTCTCTTTTATCGCAAATTCCTGAGCTTTTTTTTGAAACCACTCTTTAATTTCTTTCTTCTCAGGTCTCCAATGTTCCCTTGTCATTACCTAATCCCTCTCTCAAAATGCTCTCGGTCCTGGCATCAAAACCATTTGTTGGCTCAAGGGGTCCTGACCCAGGTTTGGAGGTTAAGGTTTTCCAACAAACCCCTATACTACTAGCCATTTCAATAGTGACCCACTTGTGCAGGCCAAAGTCTCACCCGAAGCAGTATGGGAGGGTGCTGGAACCAGGTTTCCGTACCCTGAGAGAGAGAGCAGGTAACTCAAGTAGATCTTCATTCGTAGCATATCAGGTTTGCAAAAGACAGATATGTTTGCAGGTTTGTTAACAATGTAATCCATAATATAACGGAGCTACAGATTTAGTCAATATCTTCGCATCCACGTGTGTATCAGCAATTATCATAACACATCATTAAAAAATTACATATATACCATAACATAAATAGATTCACAACATAACAAGTAACACAACTGTATTCTCAGTTCTAATAGAGCCCAAAGTTTCGCATCAACAATAACACATTAGATCCGATAACATAGTTCTATTTTAACTATATACGAATATATTAATATCAAAACCCAATACAATCCAAACACAACCTGCGCACACAGCCAGCAAGGTCCGCACACAACAGGACTGAGGATCTCCACTCACACAGCCAATAGGAGTCCTTACCCAAATGACCTGACCATAGATCTAAAAATTCTCACTTAGCATCAGACTTAATTCTTGCCTTCCTTAAGACTCAAAATGTTCATCTATTTATGTCGACTTAGCCTATGCTTCCAATGGTCTGAAAACCATGGTTTTCGGACTCTTGGTTTACCCTTGAACCATTACAATGCATTCGGGGCTTTGACCCACCCCAAAACCCCTACATTAGACTAATTAATACCAAAAATATACAAAATTGTACAAAATTCACAGCTTTTAAGGGACACTATTCCAACAAACACTACACTGCTTTTTCTATCCTTTAATTAGTTTATTTCTGTCATTATACAACCTCTTATAGTATTTCATTAAAGGATTTAATTTCAGTCTTTTATATTTTCATTAGGCCATAATTATGTTCATACCTATGAATATCTTTGTAGACATTCATTCCTTTAATTTTTCAAGGAATTATACTCATCTACGTGGCCTACTTACATTTATTTCGATGTATATTAAGGTATACCCTTTTAATAGTTTCCATTATTATCATACTATCAAAATTATGAAATTTTCCTATAGATATTTCCCCATATCTACATGTGTAATGATATTCTTGGATATTATTAACTTTAACTAATATTAAAGTTACCTCTTATGACATATATAATCCTACATCATAACTCTAATTATAATTTTTCTTATAATTTCTACCACATGTATCCCAATTCGTTTTATATTTAAGTCTTATGAAGTCTTTCGAACATATATATATATATATATATGAATTAATTCCAATAAGGGCTTCGTTCCTCTACCACGTTTACCCTTAATATTTTTCATACACATTGGGACCCTAAATATATTGTTAGGATTTCAATAGTTATATTGTTTGTTGCTATTTACATTAATCTTACCCACATAATTACACATATCTATGCTATATGATTATGGTGTGGACCTTTGGAGGGTTGTCCATAATTTTTCAATTTCAAATGTTTTTAGATGTTAATGTATCCACACTCAACCTTCCTCTTATTAATTGAATCTTATCTCCTCATAATAATTCATGATAGAGTACACCTGGAACTCTTTAATGTTTGTCCTTTTGATGTTATCACTTATTACTTTCGTATAGCCCGGAATTTGTTGGTCACATGGGTCTCTTGATTAGGATAGCAGCTGTAGGGTAGATCTATCGTCATTCTACGATTGATATCAATTCGTATTCATTACAACCAAATGATCTTGGCTATTGTTGAGGAGGTAAATCCCCTCTGTGGACAGAGGCGATCCCTACTAGCCCAGATCGGGTCTAGCAACAATCAAACACGCTACAGTGAAGGTTCCTAATTGTAAATAAACCAACTTGCGAGGAAGGCTTACCTGGAATCCGACGCTATCGTCTGTAAAAGAGGTGGTGCTCCCGTTCCTTTGCCCTGGCAGATCACAATCCTCACGATCTCCATGATCAGACACCTGCACATGCAAGACACAACACACACGCAAGAATAAAATCCAGTGCATACAACTATATATTAGTCGAAGAGGACATAACTCATGAACATGATCAAGAACAAGAGTGGAACCATAACCGATAGTCGCTTATCATTAAAGAGTCAAAAGAAGAATACAACCATAGCTTCGACGCAGCATTCTCTTTTAGCGGGTCATTAGCACATCATGTATTGATAAAGCCTGTCAGGGATGGGACAAGCCTCTCTCTCCAGATACTTGGCAATAGTCTCCTTGCTTGGATTTGGCCTTAGGGAATCAAGAAGGCTTTTGCAGCATGAAAGCTCTTGGGAACTTAGAAATTCTGCCACTCTTTGGAACTAGCTTGCAAATGGAAATGGGCAAGCTTTTATAGAAGGAGGAAGGGGAGTTGGGATCCCTATAATTATGGGATTGGCCCTGTCATCAAGGAAGCTTCCATGAGAGGTGGCAAACCACTTCCTCTCTATGGAAATCCATAGCCAAACCTCCCAACTCAAGAGAGAAATCAGCCCAGTAATTTGTTAGGATGAAACTTCCGCCTTTTATTTTTTAAAAACACCTCTTAATATGGTTGGCGCGGGTGCAGCTCTATGACAGAACGCCAACTGGTGTGCCCTCTTTGGAGGATTTTCCTCTTGGCGCGAGGGCTGAACTATGGAACCACGCTAATGGAAAAAGAGCTATTTTTAGGGTTTTTTGCAGGGAGATGTCTTCAGGGAATTTAAAGCTCATCTTCATAGGGATGCAATGAAAGTATTTTCAAGCCTTAACTCTGTCCACAGGTCACGAAATGAGCCCTCCAATGTACGGGATGGGGATTGCAGGGATGGTGACAAATTGCTGTGTAACAGATGCCCCCTAAAGCATGAGGCCCGACAGAGAGAGAGAGGGGTGAAATGCTTTACGAGAACATGTCGACTGAAAACACCGCCATCAGAAAACCTGCGGAGCGAAGTACAACTGATGTCTCAGATACATGATATATATGCGTGGTATGGGCACAGCCATCCATAACAGAGTGTACAATAATCTAGATCGAAGGCATGGACGCAACCATCCAATGAAGATCAATAAATAGATTCAGGTATGGTCGCAGCCATCCAATCTGTGAGTCATGTAAATCATAATAATCCACAATATCATAGCCTGGATTACAACAGACACAATCCAAGGTCTTGCGCTCCATCTCGACCCGAACAAAGTACAAGTTCAAGCATGCGAATATGTGAGCTGAAGTCGAACATGCAAGAACATCGTCTGATTACCAGCCAATGATGAAAGTTGTTAACAGACGCGAGAGGAACCACCAATAATGACAATGGCCCTCAAGGTACTATAGGTACAATCTACGACGTGTGAATCAATGAGCTGGTGTCGAACACTCGTAGAATCACTCGATCGGAGGCCAATGATGAAAACCTCACATCGAATGTGACGAACCTACCTTTGAGGCATGCAGGCCCCAAGGTACCATGAAAGAGTCTCTAGACCATCTTCTTGAATAATGAGCTGAAGTCGACAGGAAGTGGCCTTGATTGAAGGTGGGCCATAACATTTCCCACATCATCGACACGAGACAGAGAAACATAATTTTTTTTTGAATCAGGATCATATGAGAATCATAGGAAGGTTGATACTTGCAGAGGTCAACTTCTCTTGAACATGTAAACGACACAACAGTGGACTTGGCAGCATTTGACATCAACGAATCAGAGGTCATGGTGACGAGGCAATGAGCAGATGAGAGGTCAAAAGGGATTATCCAAACCCACGAAGGAAAAGTGAAGAACGAGATGAGATGTCCCCAACCCGACATGAATGCAGACAAGTGCCATGTTCAAGAGCGACATACTGCCGACACGACAACGATACTGGTTCCATTTTCCCCCACCATTTCTGGTGAGTACCCCAATTATTTTTGATAACAAGCTTGAAGGGGATAGCATATGGTTGTAATATAAGCCCGCCCTTTGGGCGAATCCATCCTAGTAAATTTAACGATCCCTAGGAAGGAGTGACTCGAATAACGTCATTTCGACTGAATCCAATGTCATCAGGGTTTAACGAGTCTGAAAAAGGAAGAACTCGGCATCTTTTCATATTTAGAGAGCTTGAAAAGACAGCAGAAAATTAAACTCCAGCGGTCCCTTTTTGTAGATAGTTCCTCGGACCCAAAAAGGTAGAAAACAATATCCGAGAAAACCTCCTAGTCGCGATAGGCTAGGGTATTCCTTTTTCGTAAATAATCCATCCCAGCCCGAAAAGGGGTAAACGTATACTGGGTAGATGTCGATTCATGTCCACTTTAACGAGATCGAAACGACAAGGGCCTCGACAATCTTTTCATGTTTAGAGAGTCAGAAAAGAGCTAAAAGATGACTCCAGAGTGACTTTTTCGTGTATTTACCGAGTCCGAAAAAGTATAAAATACAACTCATTTCACTGTTTCAGTTGCGTGAAAGACTTGTTTCTGCACAAAAAGGCAAGTGTAAAACCCATTTTCGACACAAATACATTAAAATATTCAGAAAAGTAACTTTCAAAACCTATTTTGAGTTAAAAAAGCTATAAATATGTCAAATGGTAAAAATAGAATTACTTTTACTATTTACCTCACCGAAGAGCAACAGTGGTCCAGTTTGGTGTGCGAACTTCTGACAGTGATTACGACTGATCCGGGCTACCATTCAGAGTTCCGTCAGTTCCAGGTAATAGCTTTCCATCATGCATTAGACTTCTAAGGCCACTTTTTAAATTTTTAGGGCTCCGCTCATTGGCACGGGTATCGGGCACGGACCCGCGCCAATGGGATTTTATATGAAAAGGGCTCGCGCCAGCGACAGAACCTCAATTTCTGCCTAAAAATTCTAGATTTTAATCAATTTCAATGAAATTTGAAGCTCATCAGAGATCTAATTAAGGGTTTTGACCATGTGGATGCAGCGAACCGAGAAAAATGGTGATTGAGTGGAAAGAAAGGGATCACGGTGAAGAGGATGAACAAGCCATGGAAAATGAAGTTTGCATGAATGCCCTCAGGAACTGTGGGCTAAAAAATTTCTTCCTAACACCCTGTTTACGACCTCAGTTCGAGCTTCTACAGTACTTGATCAATATGTGGGACGCAGATGAACAAGTATTCAAACTGCGAGACCAAGAGTTAGAACTGGAGGTTGCTGACGTGTACTTCATAACCAGATTATCGCGTAGAGGTTCGGTGCCCATACTGACAGGGAGCAGACCATGTGGTGATAAAATGGAGCAAGTGATGGCACGAGTGTGCCGAGGGGCACAACTGGGATCAGGAAGTGGAAAGGTGGACATCCATACCATTCCTAATCTGGCACTGAGAGTGGTGTTGCATACCATCATGCGGGCTACGGGGTCACAGGCACCGCACAAGGCCACAAAGGCCCAAATTTTGTTGGCCTCAGAGTGTATGACTCCTCTATTGTTCGACTGGGCCACAGCAGTGACGATAAAAATAAAGAGGCAACTGACCAAATGCAAACAATCCAAGCTGAAATAGTTCGGCTATGGTTCTATCCTGGTATCGTTCATTCTGGAACGATTACCAATCTTCCAGGGCCAAGGGGCCATAGTAGCTGAGCCTATTCCATGAGAGCCAAGAATGGCCCGCTGGGCAGCACTGATGCCCAGAGCAGGATGGGGCCAACAGATGTCCTGGAGGCTAGAGTTTTTTGGGTGGTTGCGGCGTCAGTTGATCGTAGTGGAAGACTGGCCATATGCCGGTACCGATTTCATTGGTGATCCAGATCTCCGACTGCCGGAGGGAGATGATTGGGATGACGAGTTGGGTATGAGCCCTTCTCTTTTGATTTTATATTTTATGATTTTTTTTTTAATACATGTTCTTCCTGACACATTTTATATGCATGCAGACGTGGGACCAGAGAGGCCAGCCGGTATGTCTCCTATCGCACGGAGGACTCTTCCCGCACCTGATCCTCAGGCAGAGGGTGCAGGGGGGGGAGTTAATCTAGAATCTCGAGGGCATCGCCCGAGGGATCCCAGACTACGCCCGGCTGGCGGATGTACCGATGGCGTACCAGAGACACACGGTGGGAGTGCCCAGTCGTCTCCACTGAATTCTGAGATGCTTAGTGCGTGCAGTTACTTGTTATCATGAGCACCATGCGGATTAGACTCCTAGGACTTTTATCATGCATATTTTTTGAGAGACATGTCGTCTCCGGATGTATTAAGATGAACATATATATTTTTGATTTAATGTGATGCACACTATGTAAACATTTCGATATATATATATATATATATATATATACATATCTATTTCTGGATGGATCTTTCTTTTTCACGTGACGTTGTTTTACAAATTGCGCAAATGTCTATCTAAAACCAAATTAGCTACTGCATCAGTTAACGCATTCATATGCCTCGGAATATGTTGGTATGTAGTATAGTCAAAATTTCTTTCCAGTAAACGAATACGCAGATACAGATGTAAGATGGATGGGTTTTTGACTGAATAATGACCATTCAGTTGTAATACTACAAGTTTCGAGTCTAGATACACAAGTAATTCATGGATACCAAGGTTTACAGCCTCGGTTAATAATTCTAATACAACACTATATTTCGCGATGTTATTTGTAGTACGTCCCAGACACACGCCTTGTAGGTTGACCAACTCACCAGCAGGATCGTAGATTACCCAGGCTGCTGAAGACAGATTCCTGGTACTATGGGAGGCACCATCCGCGAAACTAAAAAACGGATGAATGGACATCTGCACAATCATGAATACCCGATCAGCAGAAAGATGTTTACATTGAAAAGCACACCACACATGCACACAAATGAAAAACACACACTTATGTACACACACCACACCAAAAATCACTTCAGGCATAGTATTTTTTTGAGGTACAGCCCATTTCTGGGCTGCGCCAGCGGAACTCCTTCATAATCTATAAGCTCATAAGCCCCATTCTTCAAAACGTGTTTTACTATGTAGGGCCCATGCCACATAGGTTGGAACTTGCCAGCCCCAAGCTTGTCATGTGCTTGATCGTATAGGAGGACGAGGTCTCCTTAAACAAAGGAACGAGGAGAAACAGATTGATCGAAGTGAGCTTTGACCCACTTCTTTTGTGCTTCAATAACTAAAGTAGCTAAGCGGCAGTTTTCATTTAACCGTTCTAGATACAAAAGACGCTCTTCCTTGGCAGAAGTGTTGGGTAGAAGTTCGATAGCTAATTTCAACGAATGAATCTCGCATTCAACCGAAAGAGTTGCTTCCAGACCATACACCAATTGAAATGGTGTGAACCCAATTTCACTCTTTGCAGATGTCCGGTATGCCCATAGAGCTGAGAACAGTTGGAGGTGCCAATTGGATTTGTGGATACCAACTGTTTGTTGAAGCATAGTGACCAGAACTTTTTTCACTGCTTCAACTTGGCCATTCGCCTGAGGGTAATATGGCATTGAGCTATCGTGACATAAGCCCAACTTTGAAGTCAGCTCGGCCATCATATAATCTAGGAAATGAGTACCGTGATCAGTAACGATGGCTTGTGGGACCCCGAAACGTGCAATGATATGGTTGAATATGAATTGGGTAGCTGTCTTAGCGTCGGCAGCTAGTGTAGGCATCGCTTCGGCCCACTTGGTGAAGTAGTCGACAACGACAATGATATATGCATGCCCCCCGGCCGAGTGAGGGTTACACGTCATAAAATCCACGCCCCATTTCGCAAAAGGGCCAATGGTAATAACAGGATGAAAAGGGAGAGGTGGCACGAGCATCTTGCGCTGAAACACTTGGCACACGTGACATTTACCGACTGCAACGATACAGTCTTTGAATATTGACGGCCAGAAATAACCTGCTCGTAGAATCTTCTAGGTAGTAGCATATCCGGACATATGTCCACCACAGGTGCCACTGTGGCAGTCATTTAGAACCCTTTCAGCCTCTTCCAATGTTAGGCACCGACGGAGCACCGAATCTACTCCAACACAGTATAAGCTATCTCCTATGATATGATAGGGTTGAGACTGATGCCAAATCCGACATCAGGCATCTTTAGTCAACTCAGACCAAAATTTGGAGATCTGAAGATACACAACTATGTCGCCATACCAAGGGTCGCGAGTACTGATGAGGAAAAGAGTTTCATCTGGGATATGATCCTTGGAAAATGAAGGAGCGGAGTCTATCGGGAGTGAGCATATAAGATCCGCGAAAACCAGTGATTTCTTTGACTTAGCGGTGGTGAACTCTAAGTCAAACTCCTGCAGGATAACGATCCATTTGGAGTATTTTCCCCCCAGCAATTGTCTAGAGAGAATATATGTCATGGGGTTGCAATCCGAAACCACTGTTATCATACACAACACGATGTAATGGCGGAAACGCTGCACAGCGTGTACTGCAGCTAACGCCAACTTCTCGACGTGAGCATAACGCATTTCCATGTCGAGGAGGTTCTGTGACAGATAATAAACAACATGTTCATTACCGTCATCGTCATCCTGCACCAGGCCCATAGCAATGGTGCTAAACGCGGCGGCGAGATATAAAGTGAAATTGCGGTGATAATCGGGCGGACGAAGCAAAGGAGCATTAACCAATAATGTCTTTAGCTTTTTAAAGGACTGCTGAGAAATTTCATCCCAATGAAAGGGAACATTCTTCTTTAATAGGCGTGTGAATCTTTTAGCCACCTCCGTGTAGTTCGGGATAAAGCGTCGAAGAAAATTTGCTTTTCCCTGCAGACTGTACAACTGATATAACGAGGAGGGTGATGGGAGGTTGATGATAGCCTCAACTTTTAAAGGGTCAAGGCGAATTCTGTCTTTGGAGACTATGAATTCCAAAAGATGGCCAGAATCCACATAGAAGACACACTTATGAGGATTGAGCCTAATATTGTAGCACCTACAGCGGAGGAAGATCTAGCGGAGGTGTTCAGGGTGATCCTCTCGCCCAGCTGAATAAGCTGGCAAGTTGTCCAGATAAGGCTGAACGATATGGCGAATTTCATGGAAAGCATAAGACATCGCATGCTGAAAAGTGGCTCCAATGTTCTTTAAGTCAAACGGGAGCTTTTTATACGCGAAAGTACCCCACAGACAGATGAATGTAGTCTTATGTTGATCCTCAGGTGCAATATTGATCTGATTATACCTTGAGAAACCGTCCATCAAGGAATAAATCTCACTTCCGGCACATTCGTCGATAATCTGGTCTATGAACGGAGTGGGATAGTTATCTTTTGGACAGGCGTGATTGATGTCGCGGTAATCAACACAGACCCTAATATTACCCTGCTTTTTATCAGCAGGAACAATGTTAGAAACCCATTCTGTGAGGGGGATGGGATAAATAAAGCCCGCGTTCAGAAGTTTTTCACCTTCTGCCTTAATTGCAGCGGCTTTCCGAGGATGCAAGGGGCGTAAGCGTTGGCGCACGGGCTTCGTACCCGGATAGGTTGGAATCTCATGCACTACGATACTGGGATAAATCCCCGACATTTTCTCGTAGGACCAGGTGAACACATCTCTGAATTCTTTGAAAATATCAGTATAGACTTGAATCTCCTCAGGAGAACAAGTCACTCCCACGTGAATATTCTCAACGATCCCCGGTTTGACAGAGATGTTGATTGGGATGGTTTGAGTTATATTACTTAGGTTTCCCTCTGAAAAAACCTCGTGCATCAAGATGGGCGTTTGGAGAGGGGGAGCAGGAACCTGAGATGCATAATGCTCCAGAAAATCTGACATTGCCCCCAAGCTAGGCATAAAAGAGTAGCGATGATGTCCATCACCCCAAGGCAACTCCTCGAGAGACATACTTTCAATGATGGCTTCATCGGAAGGAAAAGTCTCTTTGAGAGGATCAGGTGAATTGGCCTGACCAAGCGAGGGGGATTGAGAGTAAACATCTAGAGCCATGCTCAAAGGAGCATGCTGAGGAGGTGGAGGATTAGATGCGGCAGCAATTTCATAGTAGCTGATCTCTACTGGAGTCAAGGGCATTGATTCTCCAAACTCAAACACCTGCTCAGGTGTAGGAATAAGCCAGGGGTCATCCGACCTAGAAATCATGTTAACTTGAGCGGTGTGCGACGGTGGTGCGGGAAAGATACCCATGAGGACGGGGTCCTTGAAGAGATTGGGTCCTACAATGTCAAGGGGATTCAGAATCTGATCCACGTATGGTACGTTGTTCTCGGAAGTGGAGGTGAAGAAGGAAAACTGATCCATCGTGATGATTTTGCACTCGTGAGGGAACTTAAGAAGTCGAAAGACGGTGGATGGCATGCAAAGCATGGCATGGGTCTAGATGCGGCCAAGAATTATGTTGTAGTTGACCCTGGCGTCGACTACTTCTACTTCCACGTTAACAGTCTTCCCCTGTAAAGTGATCGCTAAACTCTCGAGAACACCCAGGGGTTTGGATTCCCGACCATCAAATGCCTCGAGGGCATTGGGAGATGACGCAAGGGCTAGAGAGCCAATGGCCTTCTAGCAAGCGGATGACATGACGTAGGTAGAAGCACCTTCATCCACAACGGCCCTATGGATGTTAATACCGTTAATCCTGACTTGAATAACAAGAGATATCTGATGTGGAAGTCGGGGGGAGAAATTCTCTAAATCGAAGGTGAGAAGACTCGAATCGGCGGGATCAATGCCACCGATCGCAGACAATAAAGCCTTCATTGTGAAGGACAACTTTGAAGAATTTCTAGTGCAGACATAGCAGAAGGTGCCTATGCCAAATCCTCAACAATGCTGTAATGTTGAGCGGCACGAGCATTCGGATTATAAGAAGATCTTCGGAGAACACCTTTAGAAGGTGGTTTCACAACAGGTTCAGGAGTAGGCTTCTCGATTTCCAACGAATTGGAGACAGGTGGGGGAGGCGGTCCATCCGCAACTACCTTCCCAGGTGTCTGCCACGATTCGTTGTAATCCTTCGAATGCGTAGCGATGGAGATAGGTGCAGCAACCTTCATCATGAAAACTTGGGACCCAAATGGTGCAGATGGTGAGGGTTGTTCGACCATCTGGGTCTGCTGAGATGGGAATGGCTCCTTCAGAACTACCAGAGTCCCTTTTGAGCCATTGAGAAGTTGACTAACCTCGGATCGTCATGGACAATCCTTAGTATAATGGTATCCTTCATAAATGAGGCAGGGGTACTTCGGTTTACGCTGAGAGCCATCCTCAGTACGAGATTTGGATTCTGGCCTTGAGGCATCGGATTTGGATTTACCTTTGCCCTTCTTTTTCCCTTCGGAGGCTTTGTCCGTAGGATTGGCCTGAACGGCATTCACCTCCACGGTTTTGCCAGAATCTGATGGGGCGGGATTAGCAGGAGTATTGTTGGAAGAATTAGACTTCTGCTTCCCATTCGAATATTTCTTCGAATTCTGAGATAAAGAACCAATGACACCATCCACTGCGGGGGTAGGTGCAGCCTTGGAGGTTCCAGACCATGGGGCATCAGGCAAGATATCATAAAGCGTGCTGGACTGAGAATATACAAGATCCAGATATTGGGCACACGCAATGGCTTGTTCCTCCGTCACACACGCTCCCATCGCAATATCTTGGGCGATTTTGTTCACGAATGAGGTGGTGAACCAGTGAGTTAGTATCTGATCAGGTATATGAAACTTGATCAGCCTACGATGGCACCGCCACTCATGAATGTGATCAGAAATGTGAGTGGCTTTATCCTGCTTCAGAGAAGTCAGGAGGTGCGTCCCGGCTTCATAACGAACCGGTAACTGAAAATGCGTAAGAAAAGCCATGGCTAAGGAATTGAAATCTTGGAAGATACCACGGGATAACTCGATATACCACTTAGCAGTAGCTCCAGTTAAAGTGCACTGGAAGAGGCGCAGATGAATTGAATCGTCGACCCAAGAGTTAGACGAACACCAAAGATGATACGTCATCACATGCGCTTGGGGGTCCTCTCCAGATTTTCCCTCAAACTTGGGGAAATCAGCTGGTATCTTGGTAGGAACCGGAGGCCAATACGGATTATGTAAAATCAGATCATTGGTCAATTTTGAAACATCCGGCAACTCCAAGGTGGCCAGGAACGGCAATGTAGGATTAACCGGCATGCCAGGCCCGGGATGAAAACTGGTACCCGTACTCCACAATGGTTGTGAATATCCTTGCCCCCATGGGTTCTGTCCCATAGGATTCTGACTGTAGGGGATGTAGGTCGTATAACCAGACTGATTTGGATGATGGTAACCAGTGTGTGGGGCTTGATAACCAGAGTGTGGGCCCTGGTTAGGATTCAGCCCTGTATAAGCAGCATTTGGATTTGGCTGCTGAGTATAGGTGTAACGGGGTGGAGGAGGATAATACTGAGAGCCTCTGGGGTGGTTATAATTCGATTGAGATTGACCATGAGGATAATAACCACCGTGAGGATGAGTTGACTGCTGATAGGTGGAACCCTGTGGAGCCTGATAACTAGGGCGCAGCTGTTGATTTGGTTGCGGCATCGAATGAATCGGCTGCTGGGTAGGGTTAATAGAATGAGTGGGTTGTCCTGAGTGACCAGGTTGACCCAGATAAACAGGCGGTGCCAGTTGGGCAGGTTGACCTGGCTGTAAAGGAGCCCTAGGTTGTACCGGATGGGCCGGTTGGCCTGGAGGTGGAACACCAGGTTGTACCGGATGGGCCGGTTGGCCTGGTGGAGGAATAGGGCCAGGTGTTTGCTGGTAACCGGCTTGATCTGGGGTGGAACCATAGGATGGTCCCAGCTGATATGCAACGTTAGAAACAACAGGATACTGCGGTTGCATTGGTTGAGAAGGCTGGATTTCCCCCCCAGGACCATAGACTGGTCCTGGTTGGTACCCCGGCAGAGGCTGTACAGGTTGACCGGAAGGGCTGTAATACTGTCCTTGCGAACTGTACAATGGCCCTTGCTGGCCTGCAGGATAGCCCTGCACGGGCTGCCCTTGTGGGTCATAAGGATAGCCAGGTTGGCCCGAAGGTTGGCCTTGGAAAGGTTGCACTTGCAGGTTATAAGCCTGGTTATAAGGTAAACCTTGAGCATGGAGGTAAGCCTCAGGAGTGGGTAGACACAAAATGTCCCCGTGCTCATCATACTGACCTAGAAAAGAATACACGGGTGTACCATCCTGTGCATAGTGAAAAAAGTAAGAGCAGTTGGGATCTTGGGAGGATGGTCCAACCTCGGGGTTCGGCTGTAGCAGGGACAACCGATACTCCTCCAGAGAGATATTCTCCGGTACAGCAGTCACTAGATAAATGTCTTCAGGAGACAACATAGCCTTGGTGGAGGGTACCGTGACAACGGGAGTAGAGGCGGCCACACAAAAAGTGGGCCGAACGGGTACAGAAGTAATGGGCGTCTGAGGAGACACCCCCGGTGAAGGAGCAGCTGGCCTCGGAGAAGGAGCTGACACTCCCATAGAGGCAGTAGCGAAAATGATCTGACCCAAAGACCTGTACCCCTGTGGTAATGAGGGACTGGCTGTTGACATAACAAGTGATTCAGAGTTGTCTCCCAGAAACAATCTTCGTGGGAAGAGCTGATAGTCTTCACCAGATGTTTGAATTTCCTCACCAGAATCACTCATGGTTGAGCCTGCCACTAGATCTTGCAATAGACGACGAGGACTAGGAGGAAAAACAGTAGCAATGAAAGGCGAACCCGATGTAAGAGAAAGGAAATTAGCTCCTAATCTCAATTCACACACAGGGTCCGAAAAGGGCTAATCGAACTCAACTGGTCCCCCAAAGGGTTGCTCAGAAAGAACCGGTCCCCCGTCAGGAAACTTGGAAACAACGGGCTGCTGTGGTTCAGCAGAGGATTGGGACACCTCTGATGAATCATTCGTGTAAGGAATACTAGTAGATGAAACCGAGGGTTCCGCCACTGTGAAAAAAACGACAAGAGAAAAGATCAAACACACACACGGGCTGAAAAAGAGTCAAGACACACGATCAAACGGTCAACAAGAAAATTCTAACAGGGCGTGTAATCATGGGTCTAGCTGCGGCCAAGAAGTATGTTGTAGTTGAGCCTGGCGTCGACTACTTCTACTTCCATGTTGACAGTCTTCCCCTGTAAATTGATTGCTAAACTCTCGATAACACCCAGGGGTTTGGATTCCCGACCATCAAATGCCTCGAGGGCATCGGGAGATGACGCAAGGGCTAGAGAGCCAATGGCCTTCTAGCAAGTGGATGAAATGACGCAGGTAGAAGCACTTTCATCCACAACGGCCCTATGGATGTTAATACCGTTAATCCCGACTTGAATAACAAGAGATATCTGATGTGGAAGTCGGGGGGAGAAATTCTTTAAATCAAAGGTGAGAAGATTCGAATCGGCGGGATCAATGCCACCGATCGCAAATAGTAAAGCCTTCCGTTGCGAAGGACAACTTTGAAGAACTTCTAGTGCAGACATAGCAGAAGGTGCCTGTGCCAAATCCTCAACAATGTTGTAATGTTGAGCGGCACGAGCATTCGGATTATAAGAAGATCTTCGAAGAACACCTTTAGAAGGTGGTTTCACAACAAGTTCAGGAGTAGGCTTCTCGATTTCCAACGAACTGGAGACAAGTGGGGGAGGCGGTCCATCCACAACTACCTTCCCAGGTGCCTGCTACGATTCGTTGTAATCCTTCGAATGCATAGCAACGGAGATAGGTGAAGCAACCTTCATCATGAAAACTTGGGACCCAAATGGTGCATATGGTGATGGTTGTTCGACCATCTGGGTCTGCTGAGACAGGAATGGCTCCTTCAGAACTGCCAGAGTCCCTTTTGAGCCCTTGAGAGGTTGACTAACCTCGGATCATCATGGACAATCCTTAGTATAATGGTATCCTTCACAAATGAGGCAGGGGTACTTCGGTTTACGCTGAGAGCCATCCTCAGTACGAGATTTGGATTCTGGACTCGAGGCATCGGATTTG
Organism: Pinus albicaulis; assembly: GCA_034641835.2. Classification (NCBI taxonomy): domain Eukaryota; kingdom Viridiplantae; phylum Streptophyta; class Pinopsida; order Pinales; family Pinaceae; genus Pinus; species Pinus albicaulis. Next base: position 586,956,905 of record CM076578.1, on the reverse strand, counting down.
GATTTACCTTTGCCCTTCTTTTTCCCTTTGGAGGCTTTGTCCGTAGGATTGGCCTGAACGGCATTCACCTCCGCGGTTTTTCCAGAATCTGATGGGGCGGGATTAGCAGGAGTATTGTTGGAAGAATTAGACTTCTGCTTCCCATTCGGAGATTTCTTCGAATTCTGAGATACAGAACCAATGACACCATCCACTGCGGGGGTAGGTGGAGCCTTGGAGGTTCCAGACCATGGGGCATCAGGCAAGATATCATAAAGCATGCCGGACTAAGAATATACAAGATCCAGATATTGGGCACGCGCAATGGCTTGTTCCTCCGTCACACACGCTCCCATCGCAATATCTTGGGCGATTTTGTTCATGAATGAGGTGGTGAACCAGTGAGTTAGTATCTGATCAGGTATATGAAACTTGATCATCCTACGACGGCACTGCCACTCATGAATGTGATCAGAAATGTGAGTGGCTTTATCCTGCTTCAGAGAAGTCAGGAGGTGCGTCCCGGCTTCATAACGAACCGGTAACTGAAAATGCGTAAGAAAAGCCATGGCTAAGGAATTGAAATCTTGGAAGATACCATGGGATAACTCGATATACCACTTAGCAGTAGCTCCAGTTAAAGTGCACTGGAAGAGGCGCAGACGAATCGAATCGTCGACCCAAGAGTTAGACGAACACCAAAGATGATACATCATCACATGCGCTTGGGGGTCCTCTCCAGCTTTTCCCTCAAACTTGGGGCAATCAGCTGGTATCTTCGTAGGAACCAGAGGCCAATACGGATTATGTAAAATCATATCATTGGTCAATTTTGAAACATCTCGCAACTCCAAGGTGGCCAGGAATGGCAATGGCAGATTAACCGGCATGCCAGGCCCAGGATGAAATTCGGTACTCGTACTCCACAATGGTTGTCAATATCCTTGCCCCCATGGGTTCTGTCCCATAGGATTCTGACCATAGGGGATGTAGGTTGTATAACCAGACTGATTTGGATGCTGGTAACCAGTGTGTGGGGCTTGATAACCAGAGTGTGGGCCCTGGTTAGGATTCAGCCCTGTATAAGCAGCATTTGGATTTGGCTGCTGAGTATAGTTGTAACCGGGTGTAGGAGGATAATACTGAGAGCCTCTGGGGTGGTTATAATTCGATTGAGATTGACCATGATGATAATAAATGCCGTGAGGATGAGTCAACTACTGATAGGTGGAACCCTGCGGAGCCTGATAACTAGGGCACAGCTGTTGATTTGGCTGCGGCATCGAATGAATCGGCTGCTAGGCAGGGTTAATAGAATGAGCGGGCTGCCCTGAGTGACTAGGTTGACCCGGATAAACAGGCGGCGTCGGTTGGGCAGGTTGACCTGGCTGTAAAGGAGCCCCAGGTTGTACCGGATGGGCCGGTTGGCCTGGAGGTGGAACACCAGGTTGTACCGGATGGGCCGGTTGGCCTGGTGGAGGAATAGGGCCAGGTGTTTGCTGGTAACCGACTTGATCTGGGGCGGAACCATAGGATGGTCCCGGCTGATATGCAACGTTAGAAACAACAGGATACTACGGTTGCATTGGTTGAGAAGGCTGGATTTGCCCCCCAGGACCATAGACTGGTCCCAGTTGGTACCCCGGCGGAGGCTATACAGGTTGACCGGAAGGGCTGTAATACTGTCCTTGCAGACTGTACGATGGCCCTTGCTGGCCTGCAAGATAGCCCTGCACGGGCTGCCCTTGTGGGTCATAAGGATAGCCAGGTTGCCCCGAAGGTTGGCCTTGGAAAGGTTGCGCTTGCAGGTTATAAGCCTGGTTATAAGGTAAACCTTGAGCATGGAGGTAAGCCTCAGGAGTGGGTAGACGCAAAATGTCCCCGTGCTCATCATACTGACCTAGAAAAGCATACACGGGTGTACCATCCTGTGCATAGTGTGAAAAGTAAGAGCAGTTGGGATCTTGGGAGGATGGTCCAACCTCGGGGTTCGGCTGTAGCAGGGACAACCGATACTCCTCCAGAGAGATATTCTCTGGTACAGCAGTCGCTAGATAAATGTCTTCAGGAGACGACATAGCCCTGGTGGAGGGTGCCATGACAACGGGTGTAGAGGCGGCCACACAAACAGTGGGCCGAACGGGTACAGAAGTAACGGGCATCTGAGGACACACCCTCGGTGAAGGAGCAGCTAGCCTCGGAGAAGGAGCTGACACTCCCATAGAGGCAGTAGCAAAAATGATCTGACCCAAATACCTGTACCCCGGTGGTAATGAGGGACTGGCTGTTGACATAACAGTTGATTCAGAGTTGTCTCCCGAAAACAATCTTCGTGGGAAGAGCTGATAGTCTTCACCAGCCGTTTGAATTTCCTCACCAGAATCACTCATGGTTGAGCCTTCCACTAGATCTCGCAATAGACGACAAGGGCTAGGAGGAAAAATAGTAGCAATGAAAGGCGAACCCGATGTAAGAGAAAGGAAATTAGCTCCTAATCTCAATTCACACAAAGGGTCCGAAAAGGGCTAATCGAACTCAACTGGTCCCCCAAAGGGTTGCTCAGAAAGAACCGGTCCCCCGTCAGGAAACTTGGAAACAACGGGCTGCTGTGGTTCAGCAGAGGATTGGGACACCTCTGATGAATCGTTCGTGTAAGGACTACTAGTAGATGAAACTGAGGGTTCCGCCACTGTGAAAAAAACGACAAGAGAAAAGATCAAACACACACACGGGCTGAAAAAGAGTCAAGACACACAATCAAACGGTCAACAAGAAAAATCTAACAGGGCGTGTAATCATGGGTCTAGCTGCGGCCAAGAAGTATGTTGTAGTTGCGCCTGGCGTCGACTACTTCTACTTCCATGTTGACAGTCTTCCCCTGTAAATTGATTGCTAAACTCTCAAGAACACCCAGGGGTTTGGATTCCCGACCATCAAATGCCTCGAGGGCATTGGGAGATGACGCAAGGGCTAGAGAGCCAATGGCCTTCTAGCAAGTGGATGACATGACGCAGGTAGAAGCACTTTCATCCAGAACGGCCCTATGGATGTTAATACCGTTAATCCCGACTTGAATAACAAGAGATATCTGATGTGGAAGTCGGGGGGAGAAATTATTTAAATCAAAGGTGAGAAGATTCGAATCAGCGGGATCAATGCCACCTATCGATCTCCTAAAAGATAGTAAAAGGTGTGTATTTTTTTTTCCGAATTGCATAAGTCTTGTTTGAAGAATCAAGTTGAATTGATTCCAAGGGAATCTTGTAGAATAGATATCAATATTGGATTCTAAAATGGCCCCTAAAAAAAATTCAACACCCATTAAGCCTTCAGAAGGCTCTACTATGACTCATGAAGATGAAGAATTGCAACATGATCTATCAAAATTACAAGAGCAAATGCAACAGTTTTCACTCTCGCAAAGAGCAACAAAAAATGAAATGGAAGTTTTGAAGAAAGGCATGGAAGTGAAGATGGACAGTTTGAAGAAAGGTGTGGAAGCTAAGATGGATGACATGAAAGACAACATGGAAAACATGAAGAGTGATCTAAAAGCATACATGGAAGGCTTGATGACAAGCTTAAAACCAGAAATGATTCCTAATGGCGGAAATATAGGAGAAGAACCTCCCGATGAGAACAAAATAAATGTTAATCATGATTTCATAAACTCGAATGTTGGCAGGAAGAACCACCATATTCCAAAAATGGATATGAGGAAGTTTGATGGAAAGGATCCTGTAACATGGATACTACAGATGGAGCAATATTTCGATCTCCATAACGTGCAAAACACACAAAAGGTACGCATTGCAACTTTACATTTAGAACAAAATACATTTGTATGGTATCGATGGCTTTGCTCCCGTAAAAAAATTGTCACTGGGTCAATTTTTACGGAGGAAATGATAGCACATTATGAGGATACAAAGAGCAACACCTTCTTTAGCCAATTGATAAATCTCAAACAAAAGAGTTTAGTGGGGCAGCACATTGAGGACTTCCAAAAATTGAATATAAGGGTAACTGATATTCCAGAGGAACACAGGATTGATCTCTTCATAGGCACTTTAAAGGATAACATCCAACATGAAGTTCGCGTTTTGGAACCCGATTCATTGGAGAAGGCATTCAAGTTGGCAAGAAAAGTTGAATGTAAAATTATGGCGACAAGGAAGCCTACCACTCAATTCTATAAAGAAGGAAGTGTTTCTACGCCTAGATTTCCACAACCTACAAGGTTGACACCACAACAATTGGAAGAAAAAGAGCAAAAGGGCTTTGCTACAGTTGTGATAGCAAATACACTAAAGGTCATAAGTGTGCTGAGAAGAAATTATTTTACATAGATTGTGAAGAGGAAGAAGAAAATGAACAAGAAGAGGATATACACCAGGAACCAGCCCTAGAAGAAGAAGAAATGAATCCAACCATATCGTGTAATGCACTGGCAGGAATTACCACTCCTCAAACTCTCAAGATAGAAGGACATATCAAGAAGAAAAAGGTAATAGTGTTGATTGATTCAGTAGCACCCATAATTTTATTCATTGTAAGGTAGCCAAGGAATTAAATTGTTTCCTATACCCAGCACCAGAATGTCAAGTGATGGTTGCAAATGGAGGAACTATAAATTGCTCTGGAAAATTCCATAATATCAAGCTAACCATGGGGAATATGTATTGACTAGTCCAATGCTTTCCATTCCTATGGGAGGTGCTGATGTTGTACTAGGAGTACAATGGTTACAATCTTTGGGGACGGTGGCTTTTAATTTTCAAGAACTTTTCTTGAAATTTTTTTCAGAAGGAAAGGAAGTCGAATTACGGGGTATTGAAGGGAAGCCAGGAAGGATAATAAGCTCTAATGTCATGACAAAACTTCTAAAGAAAGAACAACGAGGCGTAATTGCACAATTATGCTCACTAGAAGTTCCAACATCAAAATCATCTATTTCTGCAGATCTCCAACAAGTCTTTGACAATCATTCCAAGGTGTTTGAAACTCCCAAAGGACTCCCACCTATTCGTGATCATGATCATGCTATTCATTTGATTCCAGAAAGTGTTCCTCCAAACATCAGGCCTTATAGATATCCTTACTTCCAAAAGAGCGAAATTGAACGTATGATTGCAGAAATGTTAGAGGCGGGTATAATTCAACCTAGTCAAAGTTCTTTCTCTGCTCCCGTAGTCTTGGTACACAAGAAGGATGGATCATGGTGAATGTGTCCGGATTATAGGGAGCTCAATAAGCTCACCATTAAAGATAAATTTCCCATTCCTGTGATTGATGAATTATTGGATGAATTACATGGAGAAATTTATTTTACCAAGTTGAATCTTCGTTCAGGATATCATCAAATTAGAATGAAGACTGAAGATATTCCGAAAACAACATTTCGAACTCATGAGGGTCATTATGAATTTTTGGTCATGCGTTTTGGCCTTACCAATGCACCTTCTACATTTCAAGGGTTGATGAATTCCATTTTCAAACCCTTCCTTAGAAAATTTGTGCTAGTATTTTTTGACGATATACTA